>JAKGUB010000277.1:0-418138 GCA_026261675.1 Hippocampus mohnikei | reverse complement strand
TACATGGTCGTTTTTCGCTAAAAACGCCTTACTATACATGGTCGTTTTTGGTTAAAACGCCTTACTATACATGGTCGTTTTTCGGGTCTAAAACGCCTTACTATACATGGTCGTTTTTTCGGTTAAAACGCCTTACTATACATGGTCGTTTTTAGGCTAAAACGCCTTACTATACATGGTCGTTTTTAGCTAAAACGCCTTACTATACATGGTCGTTTTTCGTTAAAACGCCTTACTATACATGGTCGTTTTTAGGTTAAAACGCCTTACTATACATGGTCGTTTTTCGGTTAAAACGCCTTACTATACATGGTCGTTTTTCGGCTAAAACGCCTTACTATACATGGTCGTTTTTTGGTTAAAAACGCCTTACTATACATGGTCGTTTTTAGGTTAAAACGCCTTACTATACATGGTCGTTTTTCGCTAAAAACGCCTTACTATACATGGTCGTTTTTGGCTAAAAAACGCCTTACTATACATGGTCGTTTTTCGTTAAAACGCCTTACTATACATGGTCGTTTTTGGCTAAAACGCCTTACTATACATGGTCGTTTTTCGGTTAAAACGCCTTACTATACATGGTCGTTTTTCGTTAAAAACGCCTTACTATACATGGTCGTTTTTTTAAAAACGCCTTACTATACATGGTCGTTTTTTCGGCTAAAACGCCTTACTATACATGGTCGTTTTTCGGCTAAAACGCCTTACTATACATGGTCGTTTTTTAAAAACGCCTTACTATACATGGTCGTTTTTCGTTAAAAACGCCTTACTATACATGGTCGTTTTTCGCTAAAACGCCTTACTATACATGGTCGTTTTTTGGTTAAAACGCCTTACTATACATGGTCGTTTTTCGGTTAAAAACGCCTTACTATACATGGTCGTTTTTCGGTTAAAAACGCCTTACTATACATGGTCGTTTTTCGGCTAAAAACGCCTTACTATACATGGTCGTTTTTAGGTAAAAACGCCTTACTATACATGGTCGTTTTTCAGTTAAAAGCGCCTTACTATACATGTATTTTTTTTAAAACGCCTTACTATACATGGTCGTTTTTTTAAAGGCTTACTATACATCGTCCTTAAAACGCCTTACTATACATGGTCGTTTTTATTAAAACGCCTTACTATACATAGTCGTTTTTGGTTAAAAACGCCTTACTATACATGGTCGTTTTTTTAACGGTTAAAAACATAAGCCTTACTATACATGGTCGTTTTTTGGTTAAAGCGCCTTACTATACATGGTCGTTTTTTCCTTAAAACGCCTTACTATACATGGTCGTTTTTATTAAACGCTTACTATACATATACATGGTCGTTTTTGGTTAAAACGCCTTACTATACATGGTCGTTTTTAGTCGTTTTTACATTAAAGCGCCTTACTATACATGGTCGTTTTTTCGGTTAAAACGCCTTTACTATACATGGTCGTTTTTAGGCTAAAAGCAGCCTTACTATACATGGTCGTTTTTTTTAAAACTACTTACTACTACATGGTCGTTTTCGGTTAAAAGCGCCTTACTATACATGGTCGTTTTTGGCTAAAAGCGCCTTACTATACATGGTCGTTTTTCGGTTAAAGCGCCTTACTATACATGGTCGTTTTTATTTAAAAGCGCCTTACTATACATGGTCGTTTTTCGGTTAAAAGCGCCTTACTATACATGGTCGTTTTCAGCTAAAAGCGCCTTACTATACATGGTCGTTTTTAGTTAAAAGCGCCTTACTATACATGGTCGTTTTTCGGCTAAAAGCGCCTTACTATACATAGTCGTTTTTTGGTTAAAAACGCCTTACTATACATGGTCGTTTTTTGGTTAAAGCGCCTTACTATACATGGTCGTTTTTTTGGCTAAAAGCGCCTTACTATACATGGTCGTTTTTGGTTAAAAGCGCCTTACTATACATGGTCGTTTTTAGGCTAAAACGCCTTACTATACATGGTCGTTTTTTGGTTAAAAGCGCCTTACTATACATAGTCGTTTTTAGGCTAAAACGCCTTACTATACATGGTCGTTTTTCGTTAAAAGCGCCTTACTATACATGGTCGTTTTTATTAAAAACGCCTTACTATACATGGTCGTTTTTGGGCTAAAAACGCCTTACTATACATAGTCGTTTTTGGTTAAAAGCGCCTTACTATACATGGTCGTTTTTTGGTTAAAAGCGCCTTACTATACATGGTCGTTTTTGGTTAAAAGCGCCTTACTATACATGGTCGTTTTTTGGTTAAAAGCGCCTTACTATACATGGTCGTTTTTAGGCTAAAACGCCTTACTATACATGGTCGTTTTTGGTTAAAAACGCCTTACTATACATGGTCGTTTTTCGGCTTAAAAGCGCCTTACTATACATGGTCGTTTTTCGGTTAAAAGCGCCTTACTATACATGGTCGTTTTTCGGCTAAAAGCGCCTTACTATACATAGTCGTTTTTTCGGCTAAAAACGCCTTACTATACATGGTCGTTTTTGGTTAAAAGCGCCTTACTATACATGGTCGTTTTTTTAAAAACGCCTTACTATACATGGTCGTTTTTCGGTTAAAACGCCTTACTATACATGGTCGTTTTTAGGTTAAAAGCGCCTTACTATACATGGTCGTTTTTCCTTAAAAACGCCTTACTATACATGGTCGTCGTTAGGTTAAAAACGCCTTACTATACATCGTCGTTTTTAGGTTTAAAACGCCTTACTATACATGGTCGTTTTTAGGTTAAAAAGCCTTACTATACATGGTCGTTTTTAGGTAAAAACGCCTTACTATACATGGTCGTTTTTGGCTAAAAGCGCCTTACTATACATGGTCGTTTTTGGTTAAAAGCGCCTTACTATACATGGTCGTTTTTAGGTTAAAAGCGCCTTACTATACATGGTCGTTTTTGGGCTAAAAACGCCTTACTATACATGGTCGTTTTTAGGCTAAAAACGCCTTACTATACATGGTCGTTTTTTGGCTAAAAGCGCCTTACTATACATGGTCGTTTTTGGCTAAAACGCCTTACTATACATGGTCGTTTTTAGTTAAAACGCCTTACTATACATGGTCGTTTTTAGCTAAAAGCGCCTTACTATACATGGTCGTTTTTAGTTAAAAGCGCCTTACTATACATGGTCGTTTTTAGTTAAAAAGCCTTACTATACATGGTCGTTTTTGGTTAAAAACGCCTTACTATACATGGTCGTTTTTAGCTTAAAACGCCTTACTATACATGGTCGTTTTTCGCTAAAAGCGCCTTACTATACATGGTCGTTTTTAGTTAAAAGCGCCTTACTATACATGGTCGTTTTTATTTAAAAACGCCTTACTATACATGGTCGTTTTTAGGTTAAAACGCCTTACTATACATGGTCGTTTTTAGGTTAAAAACGCCTTACTATACATGGTCGTTTTTAGGCTAAAAGCGCCTTACTATACATGGTCGTTTTTATTAAAGCGCCTTACTATACATGGTCGTTTTTGGTTAAGCGCCTTACTATACATGGTCGTTTTCGGTAAAAACGCCTTACTATACATGGTCGTTTTTTAAAAAAAGCCCTTACTATACATGGTCGTTTTTAGGTTAAAAACGCCTTACTATACATGGTCGTTTTTGGTTAAAACGCCTTACTATACATGGTCGTTTTTATTAAAAGCGCCTTACTATACATGGTCGTTTTTAGGCTAAAAGCGCCTTACTATACATAGTCGTTTTTGGCTAAAACGCCTTACTATACATGGTCGTTTTTAGGTTAAAACGCCTTACTATACATGGTCGTTTTTGGTTAAAAACGCCTTACTATACATGGTCGTTTTCGGTTAAAAACGCCTTACTATACATAGTCGTTTTCGGTTAAAAGCGCCTTACTATACATGGTCGTTTTTTGGTTAAAACGCCTTACTATACATGGTCGTTTTTAGGTTAAAAGCGCCTTACTATACATGGTCGTTTTTGGTTAAAAGCGCCTTACTATACATGGTCGTTTTTAGTTAAAAAGCGCCTTACTATACATAGTCGTTTTTCGGTTAAAGCGCCTTACTATACATGGTCGTTTTTAGGCTAAAACGCCTTACTATACATGGTCGTTTTTGGCTAAAGCCTTACTATACATGGTCGTTTTTATTAAAGCGCCTTACTATACATGGTCGTTTTTTGGTTAAAACGCCTTACTATACATAGTCGTTTTTATTAAAAGCGCCTTACTATACATGGTCGTTTTTAGGTTAAAACGCCTTACTATACATGGTCGTTTTCGGTTAAAACGCCTTACTATACATGGTCGTTTTTAGTTAAAAACGCCTTACTATACATGGTCGTTTTTTGGTTAAAACGCCTTACTATACATGGTCGTTTTTAGGTTAAAAGCGCCTTACTATACATGGTCGTTTTTTTTTTAAACGCCTTACTATACATGGTCGTTTTTGGCTAAAACGCCTTACTATACATGGTCGTTTTTAGGTTAAAGCGCCTTACTATACATGGTCGTTTTTAGGTTAAAAGCGCCTTACTATACATGGTCGTTTTTGGTTAAAAGCGCCTTACTATACATGGTCGTTTTTAGCTAAAAAGCCTTACTATACATGGTCGTTTTTAGGTTAAAAGCGCCTTACTATACATGGTCGTTTTTCGGTTAAAAGCGCCTTACTATACATGGTCGTTTTTGGTTAAAACGCCTTACTATACATGGTCGTTTTTTGGTTAAAAGCGCCTTACTATACATGGTCGTTTTTGGTTAAAACGCCTTACTATACATGGTCGTTTTTTTGGTTAAAGCGCCTTACTATACATGGTCGTTTTTAGTTAAAGCGCCTTACTATACATGGTCGTTTTTTGGTTAAAAGCGCCTTACTATACATGGTCGTTTTTCGGTTAAAGCGCCTTACTATACATGGTCGTTTTTTCGCTTAAAAGCGCCTTACTATACATGGTCGTTTTTTGGCTAAAAGCGCCTTACTATACATGGTCGTTTTTTGGGTAAGCAGCGCCTTACTATACATGGTCGTTTTTGGCTAAAACGCCTTACTATACATGGTCGTTTTTGGTTAAAAAAGCCTTACTATACATGGTCGTTTTTGGTTAAAGCGCCTTACTATACATGGTCGTTTTTGGTTAAAGCGCCTTACTATACATAGTCGTTTTTTTTAGCGCCTTACTATACATGGTCGTTTTTAGTTAAAACGCCTTACTATACATGGTCGTTTTTGGTTAAAAACGCCTTACTATACATGGTCGTTTTTATTAAAAGCGCCTTACTATACATGGTCGTTTTTTGGTTAAAAGCGCCTTACTATACATAGTCGTTTTTGGTTAAAAAGCCTTACTATACATGGTCGTTTTTGGTTTAAAGCGCCTTACTATACATGGTCGTTTTTGGCTAAAACGCCTTACTATACATGGTCGTTTTTGGCTAAAGCGCCTTACTATACATGGTCGTTTTTTTGGTTAAAACGCCTTACTATACATGGTCGTTTTTGGCTAAAAGCGCCTTACTATACATGGTCGTTTTTAGTTAAAAGCGCCTTACTATACATGGTCGTTTTTCGGTTAAAGCGCCTTACTATACATGGTCGTTTTTGGTTAAAAGCGCCTTACTATACATGGTCGTTTTTAGGTTAAAACGCCTTACTATACATGGTCGTTTTTGGTTAAAACGCCTTACTATACATGGTCGTTTTTAGTTAAAAACGCCTTACTATACATGGTCGTTTTTGGTTAAAAACGCCTTACTATACATGGTCGTTTTTGGCTAAAAGCGCCTTACTATACATGGTCGTTTTCGGCTAAAAACGCCTTACTATACATGGTCGTTTTTAGGTTAAAAGCGCCTTACTATACATGGTCGTTTTTGGTTAAAAGCGCCTTACTATACATGGTCGTTTTTGGTTAAAAGCGCCTTACTATACATAGTCGTTTTTAGGCTAAAAGCGCCTTACTATACATGGTCGTTTTTGGTTAAACGCCTTACTATACATGGTCGTTTTTAGGCTAAAACGCCTTACTATACATGGTCGTTTTTTGGCTAAAAGCGCCTTACTATACATGGTCGTTTTCGGTTAAACGCCTTACTATACATGGTCGTTTTTAGGCTAAAACGCCTTACTATACATGGTCGTTTTTTGGTAAAAACGCCTTACTATACATGGTCGTTTTTGGTTAAAGCGCCTTACTATACATGGTCGTTTTTGTGGCTAAAAGCCTTACTATACATAGTCGTTTTTGGCTAAAAAGCGCCTTACTATACATGGTCGTTTTTGATTAAAACGCCTTACTATACATGGTCGTTTTTGGTTAAAAGCGCCTTACTATACATGGTCGTTTTTAGTTAAAGCCTTACTATACATGGTCGTTTTTTTAAAAGCGCCTTACTATACATGGTCGTTTTTTAGGTTAAAAACGCCTTACTATACATGGTCGTTTTTGGCTAAAACGCCTTACTATACATGGTCGTTTTTATTAAAACGCCTTACTATACATAGTCGTTTTTAGTTAAAAGCGCCTTACTATACATGGTCGTTTTCGGTTAAAAGCAGCCTTACTATACATGGTCGTTTTTAGGCTTAAAGCGCCTTACTACTACATGGTCGTTTTTAGTTAAAAACGCCTTACTATACATGGTCGTTTTTTGGTTAAAAGCGCCTTACTATACATGGTCGTTTTTAGGCTAAAAGCGCCTTACTATACATGGTCGTTTTTTGATTAAAGCGCCTTACTATACATAGTCGTTTTTAGTTAAAACGCCTTACTATACATGGTCGTTTTAGGTTAAAGCGCCTTACTATACATGGTCGTTTTTCATTAAAAAGCCTTACTATACATAGTCGTTTTTCGGTTAAAAACGCCTTACTATACATGGTCGTTTTTAGGTTAAAACGCCTTACTATACATGGTCGTTTTTGGTTAAAAGCGCCTTACTATACATGGTCGTTTTTGGTTAAAAACGCCTTACTATACATGGTCGTTTTTAGGCTAAAAGCGCCTTACTATACATGGTCGTTTTTAGGCTAAAACGCCTTACTATACATAGTCGTTTTTAGTTAAAAGCGCCTTACTATACATGGTCGTTTTTAGGTTAAAACGCCTTACTATACATGGTCGTTTTCGGTTAAAAGCGCCTTACTATACATGGTCGTTTTTGGCTAAAAACGCCTTACTATACATGGTCGTTTTTAGGCTAAAGCGCCTTACTATACATGGTCGTTTTTGGTTAAAAGCCTTACTATACATGGTCGTCGTTTTTCGGCTAAAAAGCCTTACTATACATGGTCGTTTTTAGTTAAAAGCCTTACTATACATAGTCGTTTTTGGTTAAAACGCCTTACTATACATGGTCGTTTTTTGGCTAAAAACGCCTTACTATACATGGTCGTTTTTACGCTTAAAGCGCCTTACTATACATGGTCGTTTTTATTAAAACGCCTTACTATACATGGTCGTTTTTGGCTAAAAACGCCTTACTATACATGGTCGTTTTTAGGTTAAAAACGCCTTACTATACATAGTCGTTTTTAGGTTTAAAGCGCCTTACTATACATGGTCGTTTTTGGTTAAAAGCGCCTTACTATACATGGTCGTTTTTGGGTAAAAGCGCCTTACTATACATGGTCGTTTTTGGTTAAAAGCGCCTTACTATACATGGTCGTTTTTGGTTAAAGCGCCTTACTATACATGGTCGTTTTTAGCTAAAAGCGCCTTACTATACATGGTCGTTTTTAGTTAAAAGCGCCTTACTATACATGGTCGTTTTTCGTTAAAAGCGCCTTACTATACATGGTCGTTTTTGGTTAAAAGCGCCTTACTATACATGGTCGTTTTTAGGTTAAAACGCCTTACTATACATGGTCGTTTTTGGTAAAAGCGCCTTACTATACATGGTCGTTTTTAGTTAAAGCGCCTTACTATACATGGTCGTTTTTAGCTAAAAACGCCTTACTATACATAGTCGTTTTTCGGTTAAAAACGCCTTACTATACATGGTCGTTTTTAGGCTAAAGCGCCTTACTATACATGGTCGTTTTTAGGTTAAAGCGCCTTACTATACATGGTCGTTTTTTGGTTAAAAGCGCCTTACTATACATGGTCGTTTTTATTAAAACGCCTTACTATACATAGTCGTTTTTGGCTAAAAGCGCCTTACTATACATGGTCGTTTTTGGTTAAGCGCCTTACTATACATGGTCGTTTTTGGTTAAAGCGCCTTACTATACATAGTCGTTTTTAGGTTAAAAACGCCTTACTATACATGGTCGTTTTTAGGTTAAAACGCCTTACTATACATGGTCGTTTTTTGGTTAAAACGCCTTACTATACATGGTCGTTTTTATTTAAAACGCCTTACTATACATAGTCGTTTTTTGGCTAAAAGCGCCTTACTATACATGGTCGTTTTTAGCTAAAAACGCCTTACTATACATGGTCGTTTTTGGTTAAGCAGCCTTACTATACATAGTCGTTTTTTGGTAAAAAGCGCCTTACTATACATGGTCGTTTTTCGGTTAAAAGCGCCTTACTATACATGGTCGTTTTTAGTTAAAACGCCTTACTATACATGGTCGTTTTTGGCTAAAACGCCTTACTATACATGGTCGTTTTTAGGTTAAAAGCGCCTTACTATACATGGTCGTTTTTCGGTTAAAAGCGCCTTACTATACATGGTCGTTTTTTGGTTAAAACGCCTTACTATACATGGTCGTTTTTATTAAAACGCCTTACTATACATGGTCGTTTTTAGCTAAAAGCGCCTTACTATACATGGTCGTTTTTGGTTAAAAGCGCCTTACTATACATGGTCGTTTTTAGGCTAAAAGCGCCTTACTATACATGGTCGTTTTTGGCTAAGCGCCTTACTATACATGGTCGTTTTTTATAAAAGCGCCTTACTATACATGGTCGTTTTTAGTTAAAAACGCCTTACTATACATGGTCGTTTTTATTAAAAGCGCCTTACTATACATGGTCGTTTTTGGTAAAAGCGCCTTACTATACATGGTCGTTTTTAGCTTAAAGCGCCTTACTATACATAGTCGTTTTTAGGCTAAAAGCGCCTTACTATACATGGTCGTTTTTATGGTTAAAAACGCCTTACTATACATGGTCGTTTTTAGCTAAAAGCGCCTTACTATACATGGTCGTTTTTAGGTTAAAAGCGCCTTACTATACATGGTCGTTTTTGGTTAAAACGCCTTACTATACATGGTCGTTTTTAGGCTAAAACGCCTTACTATACATGGTCGTTTTTTAGTTAAAAGCGCCTTACTATACATGGTCGTTTTTGGCTAAAAGCGCCTTACTATACATGGTCGTTTTTAGGTTAAAACGCCTTACTATACATGGTCGTTTTTGGCTAAAAACGCCTTACTATACATGGTCGTTTTTCGGCTAAAACGCCTTACTATACATGGTCGTTTTTAGTTAAAGCGCCTTACTATACATGGTCGTTTTTGGTTAAAAGCGCCTTACTATACATGGTCGTTTTTTGGAAAAAAGCCTTACTATACATGGTCGTTTTTGGTTAAAACGCCTTACTATACATAGTCGTTTTTATTAACGCCTTACTATACATGGTCGTTTTTAGTTTAAGCGCCTTACTATACATGGTCGTTTTTGGCTAAAAACGCCTTACTATACATGGTCGTTTTCGGTTAAAACGCCTTACTATACATGGTCGTTTTTTGGCTAAAAGCGCCTTACTATACATGGTCGTTTTTTGGTTAAAGCGCCTTACTATACATGGTCGTTTTTGGTTAAAAACGCCTTACTATACATGGTCGTTTTTAGGTTAAAAGCGCCTTACTATACATGGTCGTTTTTAGGTTAAAAGCGCCTTACTATACATGGTCGTTTTTATTTAAAAACGCCTTACTATACATGGTCGTTTTTTGGTTAAAACGCCTTACTATACATGGTCGTTTTTAGTTAAAAACGCCTTACTATACATGGTCGTTTTTAGGTTAAAGCGCCTTACTATACATGGTCGTTTTTGTTTAAAACGCCTTACTATACATAGTCGTTTTTAGGTTAAAAGCAGCCTTACTATACATGGTCGTTTTTCGGTTAAAAACGCCTTACTACTATACATGGTCGTTTTTAGTTAAAAACGCCTTACTATACATAGTCGTTTTTGGCTAAAACGCCTTACTATACATGGGTCGTTTTTAGGTTAAAAGCGCCTTACTATACATGGTCGTTTTTGGCTAAGCGCCTTACTATACATGGTCGTTTTTAGTTAAAAGCGCCTTACTATACATGGTCGTTTTTAGGCTAAAAGCGCCTTACTATACATAGTCGTTTTTGGTTAAAAACGCCTTACTATACATGGTCGTTTTTAGTTAAAAGCGCCTTACTATACATGGTCGTTTTTGGTTAAAACGCCTTACTATACATGGTCGTTTTTGGCTAAAAAGCGCCTTACTATACATGGTCGTTTTTCGGCTAAAAGCGCCTTACTATACATGGTCGTTTTTGGCTAAAGCGCCTTACTATACATGGTCGTTTTTGGCTTAAAGCGCCTTACTATACATGGTCGTTTTTGGTTAAAAGCGCCTTACTATACATGGTCGTTTTTAGGTTAAAAGCGCCTTACTATACATGGTCGTTTTTGGTTAAAAAAGCCTTACTATACATGGTCGTTTTTTTAGGTTAAAGCGCCTTACTATACATGGTCGTTTTTCGGTTAAAACGCCTTACTATACATGGTCGTTTTTGGTTAAAACGCCTTACTATACATGGTCGTTTTTAGGTTAAAAACGCCTTACTATACATGGTCGTTTTTATTTAAAAACGCCTTACTATACATGGTCGTTTTTAGGCTTAAAGCACGCCTTACTATACATGGTCGTTTTGTTAAAAGCGCCTTTACTATACATGGTCGTTTTTAGGCTAAAAACGCCTTACTATACATAGTCGTTTTTTATTAAACGCCTTACTATACATGGTCGTTTTTCGGTTAAAGCGCCTTTACTATACATAGTCGTTTTTAGGCTAAAAACGCCTTACTATACATGGTCGTTTTTGGTTAAAAGCGCCTTACTATACATGGTCGTTTTTAGGCTAAAGCGCCTTACTATACATGGTCGTTTTTAGGTTAAAGCGCCTTACTATACATAGGTCGTTTTAGGCTAAAACGCCTTACTATACATGGTCGTTTTTAGGTTAAAAGCGCCTTACTATATACATGGTCGTTTTTGGTTAAAACGCCTTACTATACATAGTCGTTTTTTAAAAGCGCCTTACTATACATAGTCGTTTTTGGTTAAAACGCCTTACTATACATAGTCGTTTTTGATAAAAAGCGCCTTACTATACATGGTCGTTTTTCGGTTAAAAACGCCTACTATACATGGTCGTTTTTAGGTTAAAAGCGCCTTACTATACATGGTCGTTTTTTGGTTAAAAGCGCCTTACTATACACATGGTCGTTTTTGGTTAAAACGCCTTACTATACATGGTCGTTTTTTTGGTTAAAAGCGCCTTACTATACATGGTCGTTTTTAGGTTAAAAACGCCTTACTATACATGGTCGTTTTTGGGTAAAAAGCGCCTACTATACATGGTCGTTTTTTTAAGCTAAAAGCGCCTTACTATACATGGTCGTTTTTGGTTAAAAGCGCCTTACTATACATGGTCGTTTTTAGGTTAAAAGCGCCTTACTATACATGGTCGTTTTTAGTTAAAACGCCTTACTATACATGGTCGTTTTTAGTTAAGCGCCTTACTATACATGGTCGTTTTTAGGCTAAAAACGCCTTACTATACATAGTCGTTTTTGGTTAAAAAACGCCTTACTATACATGGTCATTTTTTGGTAAAAAACGCCTTACTATACATGGTCGTTTTTTGGTTAAAAACGCCTTACTATACATGGTCGTTTTTTTGGTTAAAAACGCCTTACTATACATGGTCGTTTTTAGGTTAAAAGCGCCTTACTATACATAGTCGTTTTTTAGGTTAAAGCGCCTTACTATACATGGTCGTTTTTAGGTTAAAGCGCCTTACTATACATGGTCGTTTTTGGTTAAGCGCCTTACTATACATGGTCGTTTTTTAGGCTAAAAGCGCCTTACTATACATGGTCGTTTTTCGGTTAAAAGCGCCTTACTATACATAGTCGTTTTTGGTTCTAAGCGCCTTACTATACATGGTCGTTTTTTATACTAAAAACGCCTTACTATACATGGTCGTTTTTCGGCTAAAAGCGCCTTACTATACATGGTCGTTTTTGGTTAAGCGCCTTACTATACATGGTCGTTTTTGGTTAAAAGCGCCTTACTATACATGGTCGTTTTTGGTTAAAAGCGCCTTACTATACATGGTCGTTTTTGGCTAAAACGCCTTACTATACATAGTCGTTTTTAGGCTAAAAGCCTTACTATACATGGTCGTTTTTTGGTTAAAAACGCCTTACTATACATGGTCGTTTTTAGTTAAAAACGCCTTACTATACATGGTCGTTTTTGGTTAAAAGCGCCTTTACTATACATGGTCGTTTTTAGTTAAAAGCGCCTTACTATACATGGTCGTTTTTTGGCTAAAAAGCCTTACTACTATACATAGTCGTTTTTAGCTAAAACAGCCTTACTATACATGGTCGTTTTTGGTTTAAGCGCCTTACTATACATGGTCGTTTTTAGGCTTAAAGCGCCTTACTATACATGGTCGTTTTTAGGCTTAAAGCGCCTTACTATACATGGTCGTTTTTAGCTAAAAGCGCCTTACTATACATGGTCGTTTTTAGTTAAAAGCCTTACTATACATAGTCGTTTTTAGCTAAAAGCGCCTTACTATACATAGTCGTTTTTATTAAAACGCCTTACTATACATGGGTCGTTTTTGGTTAAAAAGCGCCTTACTATACATGGTCGTTTTTAGGTTAAAACGCCTTACTATACATGGTCGTTTTTGGTTAAAACGCCTTACTATACATGGTCGTTTTTGGTTAAAAGCGCCTTACTATACATGGTCGTTTTTAGTTAAAGCGCCTTACTATACATGGTCGTTTTTGGTTAAAAAACGCCTTACTATACATGGTCGTTTTTGGTTAAAAGCGCCTTACTATACATGGTCGTTTTTAGGTTAAAACGCCTTACTATACATGGTCGTTTTTAGTTAAAACGCCTTACTATACATGGTCGTTTTTTGTTAAAACGCCTTACTATACATGGTCGTTTTTGGCTAAAGCGCCTTACTATACATGGTCGTTTTTGGTTAAAAGCGCCTTACTATACATGGTCGTTTTTTATTAAAAGCGCTTACTATACATGGTCGTTTTTAGGTTAAAACGCCTTACTATACATAGTCGTTTTTTGGTTAAAGCGCGCTTACTATACATGGTCGTTTTTAGTTAAAAGCGCCTTACTATACATGGTCGTTTTTTGGTTAAAGCAGCCTTACTATACATGGTCGTTTTTGGTTAAAACGCCTTACTATACATGGTCGTTTTTAGCTTAAAAAAGCCTTACTATACATGGTCGTTTTTGGGTTAAAAGCGCCTTACTATACATGGTCGTTTTTAGGCTAAAGCAGCCTTACTATACATGGTCGTTTTTGGTTAAAACGCCTTACTATACATGGTCGTTTTTAGTTAAAAGCGCCTTACTATACATGGTCGTCGTTTTTCGGTTAAAACGCCTTACTATACATGGTCGTTTTTAGGTTAAAACGCTTTACTATACATGGTCGTTTTTTTCGGTTAAAAACGCCTTACTATACATGGTCGTTTTTTTAAAAGCGCCTTACTATACATGGTCGTTTTTTCGTTAAAAACGCCTTACTATACATGGTCGTTTTTAGGCTAAAACGCCTTACTATACATGGTCGTTTTTAGGTTAAAAACGCCTTACTATACATGGTCGTTTTTTTGGTTAAACGCCTTACTATACATGGTCGTTTTTAGCTAAAACGCCTTACTATACACATGGTCGTTTTTTTATTAAAAAGCCTTACTATACATGGTCGTTTTTAGGTTAAGCGCCTTACTATACATGGTCGTTTTTATTTAACGCCTTACTATACATGGTCGTTTTTATTAAACGCCTTACTATACATGGTCGTTTTTGCTAAAAGCGCCTTACTATACATGGTCGTTTTTAGGTTAAAACGCCTTACTATACATGGTCGTTTTTGGTTAAAGCGCCTTACTATACATGGTCGTTTTTCGGTTAAAAGCGCTTACTATACATGGTCGTTTTTGGTTAAAACGCCTTACTATACATGGTCGTTTTTAAAACGCCTTAAAAGCGCCTTACTATACATGGTCGTTTTTGATTAAAGCGCCTTACTATACATGGTCGTTTTTAGGTTAAAGCGCCTTACTATACATGGTCGTTTTTGTTAAAAGCGCCTTACTATACATGTCGTTTTTTTGGCTAAAAACGCCTTACTATACATGGTCGTTTTTGGTTAAAACGCCTTACTATACATGGTCGTTTTTAGGCTAAAAAGCGCCTTACTATACATAGTCGTTTTTTGGCTAAAACGCCTTACTATACATATACGTTTTTAGGTTAAGCGCCTTACTATTACATGGTCGTTTTTAGGCTTAAAGCCTTACATATACATGGTCGTTTTTAGGTTAAACGCCTTACTATACATGGTCGTTTTTGGCTAAAAACGCCTTACTATACATGGTCGTTTTTACTAAAACGCCTTACTATACATGGTCGTTTTTATTAAAACGCCTTACTATACATGGTCGTTTTTGGCTAAAAACGCCTTACTATACATGGTCGTTTTTCGGTTAAAAGCGCCTTACTATACATGTCGTTTTTAGGTTAAAACGCCTTACTATACATGGTCGTTTTTAGTTAAAGCGCCTTACTATACATGGTCGTTTTTGGTTAAAAGCGCCTTACTATACATGGTCGTTTTTAGGTTAAAACGCCTTACTATACATGGTCGTTTTTGGTTAAAAACGCCTTACTATACATGGTCGTTTTTAGGTTAAACCTTACTATACATGCCTTACTATACATGGTCGTTTTTTGGTTAAGCGCCCTTACTATACATGGTCGTTTTTAGTTAAAACGCCTTACTATACATGGTCGTTTTTTATTTAAAAGCGCCTTACTATACATGGTCGTTTTTGGTTAAAAACGCCTTACTATACATGGTCGTTTTTGGCTAAAAGCGCCTTACTATACATGGTCGTTTTTATTAAACAGCCTTACTATACATGGTCGTTTTAGGCTAAAAAACGCCTTACTATACATGGTCGTTTTTATTAAAAGGTTAAAATGGTCGCCTTACTATACATGGTCGTTTTTGGTTAAAACGCCTTACTATACATGGTCGTTTTTAGGCTAAAAGCGCCTTACTATACATGGTCGTTTTTAGGTTAAAAGCGCCTTACTATACATGGTCGTTTTTGGGTTAAAAGCGCCTTACTATACATGGTCGTTTTTAGGTTAAAACGCCTTACTATACATGGTCGTTTTTTATTAAAACGCCTTACTATACATGGTCGTTTTTATTTAAAAGCGCCTTACTATACATGGTCGTTTTTGGTTAAAGCGCCTTACTATACATGGTCGTTTTTCGTTAAAACGCCTTACTATACATGGTCGTTTTTAGGTTAAAGCGCCTTACTATACATGGTCGTTTTTCGCGTTAAAAGCGCCTTACTATACATGGTCGTTTTTTGGTTAAAACGCCTTACTATACATGGTCGTTTTTAGCTTAAAACGCCTTACTATACATGGTCGTTTTTAGTTAAAACGCCTTACTATACATGGTCGTTTTTTACCTTACTATACATGGTCGTTTTTAAAACGCCTTACTATACATGGTCGTTTTTAGGTTAAAAAGCCTTACTATACATGGTCGTTTTTTGGTTAAAACGCCTTACTATACATGGTCGTTTTTGGTTAAAAACGCCTTACTATACATGGTCGTTTTTATTAAAAGCGCCTTACTATACATGGTCGTTTTTGGTTAAAAGCGCCTTACTATACATGGTCGTTTTTAGTTAAAAAGCGCCTTACTATACATGGTCGTTTTTAGCTTAAAAGCGCCTTACTATACATGGTCGTTTTTAGTTAAAAGCGCCTTACTATACATGGTCGTTTTTCGGTTAAAACGCCTTACTATACATGGTCGTTTTTGGTTAAAAACGCCTTACTATACATGGTCGTTTTTAGGCTAAAAACGCCTTACTATACATGGTCGTTTTTGGTTAAAGCGCCTTACTATACATGGTCGTTTTTAGGTTAAAAGCGCCTTACTATACATGGTCGTTTTTGGTTAAAACGCCTTACTATACATGGTCGTTTTTGGTTAAAAACGCCTTACTATACATGGTCGTTTTTATTTAAAAGCGCCTTACTATACATGGTCGTTTTTAGCTAAAACGCCTTACTATACATGGTCGTTTTTAGGTTAAAGCGCCTTACTATACATGGTCGTTTTTCGGTTAAAAGCGCCTTACTATACATGGTCGTTTTTGGTTAAAACGCCTTACTTATACATGGTCGTTTTTAGGTTAAAGCGCCTTACTATACATGGTCGTTTTTGGTTAAAAACGCCTTACTATACATGGTCGTTTTTATTAAAAGCGCCTTACTATACATGGTCGTTTTTAGGTTAAAAGCGCCTTACTATACATGGTCGTTTTTGTTAAAAGCGCCTTACTATACATGGTCGTTTTTGGCTAAAAGCGCCTTACTATACATGGTCGTTTTTTTGGTTAAAGCGCCTTACTATACATGGTCGTTTTTGGTTAAAAACGCCTTACTATACATGGTCGTTTTTAGTTAAAACGCCTTACTATACATGGTCGTTTTTGGTTAAAAGCGCCTTACTATACATGGTCGTTTTTCGGTTAAAAGCGCCTTACTATACATGGTCGTTTTTTATTAAACGCCTTACTATACATGGTCGTTTTTTTGGCTAAAAGGTCGCCTTACTATACATGGTCGTTTTTAGGTTAAACGCCTTACTATACATGGTCGTTTTTGGTTAAAAGCGCCTTACTATACATGGTCGTTTTTAGGTTAAAAGCGCCTTACTATACATGGTCGTTTTTGGTTAAAAGCGCCTTACTATACATGGTCGTTTTTTCGTTAAAAACGCCTTACTATACATGGTCGTTTTTGGGCTAAAAACGCCTTACTATACATGGTCGTTTTTAGGCTTAAAAGCGCCTTACTATACATGGTCGTTTTTATTAAAACGCCTTACTATACATGGTCGTTTTTTAAAAAAACGCCTTACTATACATGGTCGTTTTTATTAAACGCCTTACTATACATGGTCGTTTTTCGGTTAACGCCTTACTATACATGGTCGTTTTTAGGTAAAAAACGCCTTACTATACATGGTCGTTTTTGGTTAAAACGCCTTACTATACATGGTCGTTTTTTGGCTAAAACGCCTTACTATACATGGTCGTTTTTAGCTAAAAACGCCTTACTATACATGGTCGTTTTTAGGTTAAAAACGCCTTACTATACATGGTCGTTTTTCGGCTAAACGCCTTACTATACATGGTCGTTTTTAGCTTAAACGCCTTACTATACATGGTCGTTTTTAGGTTAAAAACGCCTTACTATACATGGTCGTTTTTCGGTTAAAAGCGCCTTACTATACATGGTCGTTTTTTAGGCTAAAAACGCCTTACTATACATGGTCGTTTTTAGGCTAAAACGCCTTACTATACATGGTCGTTTTTTTCGGTTAAGCGCCTTACTATACATGGTCGTTTTTACTTAAAACGCCTTACTATACATGGTCGTTTTTAGGCTAAAAGCGCCTTACTATACATGGTCGTTTTTCTTAAAAGCGCCTTACTATACATGGTCGTTTTTAGTTAAAGCGCCTTACTATACATGGTCGTTTTTGCTTAAAAACGCCTTACTATACATGGTCGTTTTTAGTTAAAAACGCCTTACTATACATGGTCGTTTTTAGGTTAAAACGCCTTACTATACATGGTCGTTTTTAGGTTAAAAACGCCTTACTATACATGGTCGTTTTTAGGCTAAAAGCGCCTTACTATACATGGTCGTTTTTGGCTAAAAACGCCTTACTATACATGGTCGTTTTTATTAAAACGCCTTACTATACATGGTCGTTTTTGGCTAAAAGCGCCTTACTATACATGGTCGTTTTTTCGGTTAAAAACGCCTTACTATACATGGTCGTTTTTAGGTTAAAAACGCCTTACTATACATGGTCGTTTTTAGGTTAAAACGCCTTACTATACATGGTCGTTTTTGGCTTAAAACGCCTTACTATACATGGTCGTTTTTTTTTAAAACGCCTTACTATACATGGTCGTTTTTGGGCTAAAAACGCCTTACTATACATGGTCGTTTTTAGGCTAAAAACGCCTTACTATACATGGTCGTTTTTATTTAAAACGCCTTACTATACATGGTCGTTTTTGGCTAAAAACGCCTTACTATACATGGTCGTTTTTTGGTTAAAACGCCTTACTATACATGGTCGTTTTTAGGCTAAAACGCCTTACTATACATGGTCGTTTTTAGGTTAAAACGCCTTACTATACATGGTCGTTTTTAGTTAAGCGCCTTACTATACATGGTCGTTTTTAGTTAAAAACGCCTTACTATACATGGTCGTTTTTAGGTTAAAACGCCTTACTATACATGGTTTTTTTTCGGCTAAAAACGCCTTACTATACATGGTCGTTTTTGGTTAAAGCGCCTTACTATACATGGTCGTTTTTAAAACGTTAAAACGCCTTACTATACATGGTCGTTTTTGGCTAAAAACGCCTTACTATACATGGTCGTTTTTTCGTTAAAAGCGCCTTACTATACATGGTCGTTTTTGGCTAAAACGCCTTACTATACATGGTCGTTTTTCGGCTAAAACGCCTTACTATACATGGTCGTTTTTTGGTTAAACGCCTTACTATACATGGTCGTTTTTAGGCTAAAACGCCTTACTATACATGGTCGTTTTTGGTTAAAACGCCTTACTATACATGGTCGTTTTTCGGTTAAAACGCCTTACTATACATGGTCGTTTTTTGGCTAAAAACGCCTTACTATACATGGTCGTTTTTCGGCTTAAAACGCCTTACTATACATGGTCGTTTTTAGTTAAACATGGTCGTTTTTAGGTTAAAACGCCTTACTATACATGGTCGTTTTTCGGTAAAAGCGCCTTACTATACATGGTCGTTTTTTATTAAAACGCCTTACTATACATGGTCGTTTTTTCGGCTAAAAACGCCTTACTATACATGGTCGTTTTTGGTTAAAACGCCTTACTATACATGGTCGTTTTTAGTTAAAAACGCCTTACTATACATGGTCGTTTTTCGGTTAAAAACGCCTTACTATACATGGTCGTTTTTTAGGTTAAAAACGCCTTACTATACATGGTCGTTTTTAGCTAAAACGCCTTACTATACATGGTCGTTTTTAGCTAAAAACGCCTTACTATACATGGTCGTTTTTCGTTAAAACGCCTTACTATACATGGTCGTTTTTCGCTAAAAGCGCCTTACTATACATGGTCGTTTTTCGTTCGCTAAAACGCCTTACTATACATGGTCGTTTTTCGGCTAAAACGCCTTACTATACATGGTCGTTTTTTCGTTAAAAACGCCTTACTATACATGGTCGTTAAAAACGCCTTACTATACATGGTCGTTTTTAGGCTAAAAACGCCTTACTATACATGGTCGTTTTTCGGTTAAAACGCCTTACTATACATGGTCGTTTTTGGCTAAAACGCCTTACTATACATGGTCGTTTTTCGCTAAAAACGCCTTACTATACATGGTCGTTTTTAGGCTAAAAACGCCTTACTATACATGGTCGTTTTTCGCTAAAACGCCTTACTATACATGGTCGTTTTTAGCTAAAAACGCCTTACTATACATGGTCGTTTTTAGTTAAAACGCCTTACTATACATGGTCGTTTTTTCGGTTAAAAACGCCTTACTATACATGGTCGTTTTTAGTTAAAACGCCTTACTATACATGGTCGTTTTTAGCTAAAACGCCTTACTATACATGGTCGTTTTTCGTTAAAAACGCCTTACTATACATGGTCGTTTTTCGCTAAAAACGCCTTACTATACATGGTCGTTTTTCGGCTAAAAACGCCTTACTATACATGGTCGTTTTTCGCTAAAACGCCTTACTATACATGGTCGTTTTTAGGCTAAAACGCCTTACTATACATGGTCGTTTTTCGGTTAAAACGCCTTACTATACATGGTCGTTTTTATTAAAACGCCTTACTATACATGGTCGTTTTTCGGCTAAAAACGCCTTACTATACATGGTCGTTTTTCGGCTAAAAACGCCTTACTATACATGGTCGTTTTTTTTACGGTCGTAAAAACGCCTTACTATACATGGTCGTTTTTTCGCTAAAAACGCCTTACTATACATGGTCGTTTTTTCGTTAAAAACGCCTTACTATACATGGTCGTTTTTCGCTAAAAACGCCTTACTATACATGGTCGTTTTTCGCTAAAAACGCCTTACTATACATGGTCGTTTTTTCGCTAAAAACGCCTTACTATACATGGTCGTTTTTCGCTAAAAACGCCTTACTATACATGGTCGTTTTTCGCTAAAAACGCCTTACTATACATGGTCGTTTTTTCGCTAAAACGCCTTACTATACATGGTCGTTTTTCGCTAAAAACGCCTTACTATACATGGTCGTTTTTCGGCTAAAAACGCCTTACTATACATGGTCGTTTTTTCGCTAAAAACGCCTTACTATACATGGTCGTTTTTCGCTAAAACGCCTTACTATACATGGTCGTTTTTTCGCTAAAAACGCCTTACTATACATGGTCGTTTTTCGCTAAAACGCCTTACTATACATGGTCGTTTTTCGGCTAAAAACGCCTTACTATACATGGTCGTTTTTTCGCTAAAACGCCTTACTATACATGGTCGTTTTTCGCTAAAAACGCCTTACTATACATGGTCGTTTTTCGCTAAAAACGCCTTACTATACATGGTCGTTTTTCGGCTAAAACGCCTTACTATACATGGTCGTTTTTCGGCTAAAACGCCTTACTATACATGGTCGTTTTTCGCTAAAACGCCTTACTATACATGGTCGTTTTTCGGCTAAAAACGCCTTACTATACATGGTCGTTTTTCGCTAAAACGCCTTACTATACATGGTCGTTTTTCGGCTAAAACGCCTTACTATACATGGTCGTTTTTTCGCTAAAAACGCCTTACTATACATGGTCGTTTTTCGGCTAAAACGCCTTACTATACATGGTCGTTTTTCGCTAAAAACGCCTTACTATACATGGTCGTTTTTCGCTAAAACGCCTTACTATACATGGTCGTTTTTCGGCTAAAACGCCTTACTATACATGGTCGTTTTTTCGCTAAAACGCCTTACTATACATGGTCGTTTTTCGCTAAAAACGCCTTACTATACATGGTCGTTTTTCGCTAAAAACGCCTTACTATACATGGTCGTTTTTCGCTAAAACGCCTTACTATACATGGTCGTTTTTCGCTAAAAACGCCTTACTATACATGGTCGTTTTTCGCTAAAAACGCCTTACTATACATGGTCGTTTTTCGCTAAAACGCCTTACTATACATGGTCGTTTTTCGGCTAAAAACGCCTTACTATACATGGTCGTTTTTTTCGCTAAAAACGCCTTACTATACATGGTCGTTTTTCGCTAAAAACGCCTTACTATACATGGTCGTTTTTCGCTAAAAACGCCTTACTATACATGGTCGTTTTTCGCTAAAAACGCCTTACTATACATGGTCGTTTTTCGCTAAAACGCCTTACTATACATGGTCGTTTTTCGCTAAAAACGCCTTACTATACATGGTCGTTTTTCGCTAAAACGCCTTACTATACATGGTCGTTTTTTCGCTAAAACGCCTTACTATACATGGTCGTTTTTCGCTAAAACGCCTTACTATACATGGTCGTTTTTCGCTAAAAACGCCTTACTATACATGGTCGTTTTTTTAAAACGCCTTACTATACATGGTCGTTTTTCGCTAAAACGCCTTACTATACATGGTCGTTTTTCGCTAAAAACGCCTTACTATACATGGTCGTTTTTCGCTAAAAACGCCTTACTATACATGGTCGTTTTTCGCTAAAACGCCTTACTATACATGGTCGTTTTTAGCTAAAAACGCCTTACTATACATGGTCGTTTTTCGCTAAAAACGCCTTACTATACATGGTCGTTTTTCGGCTAAAACGCCTTACTATACATGGTCGTTTTTCGCTAAAAACGCCTTACTATACATGGTCGTTTTTCGCTAAAAACGCCTTACTATACATGGTCGTTTTTCGGCTAAAAACGCCTTACTATACATGGTCGTTTTTCGCTAAAAACGCCTTACTATACATGGTCGTTTTTCGCTAAAAACGCCTTACTATACATGGTCGTTTTTCGGCTAAAAACGCCTTACTATACATGGTCGTTTTTCGCTAAAAACGCCTTACTATACATGGTCGTTTTTCGGCTAAAACGCCTTACTATACATGGTCGTTTTTCGCTAAAACGCCTTACTATACATGGTCGTTTTTCGCTAAAACGCCTTACTATACATGGTCGTTTTTCGCTAAAACGCCTTACTATACATGGTCGTTTTTCGCTAAAACGCCTTACTATACATGGTCGTTTTTCGCTAAAAACGCCTTACTATACATGGTCGTTTTTCGCTAAAAACGCCTTACTATACATGGTCGTTTTTCGGCTAAAAACGCCTTACTATACATGGTCGTTTTTTCGCTAAAAACGCCTTACTATACATGGTCGTTTTTCGCTAAAACGCCTTACTATACATGGTCGTTTTTCGGCTAAAACGCCTTACTATACATGGTCGTTTTTCGCTAAAAACGCCTTACTATACATGGTCGTTTTTCGCTAAAAACGCCTTACTATACATGGTCGTTTTTCGGTAAAAACGCCTTACTATACATGGTCGTTTTTCGCTAAAAACGCCTTACTATACATGGTCGTTTTTCGCTAAAAACGCCTTACTATACATGGTCGTTTTTCGCTAAAACGCCTTACTATACATGGTCGTTTTTCGCTAAAAACGCCTTACTATACATGGTCGTTTTTTCGCTAAAAACGCCTTACTATACATGGTCGTTTTTCGGCTAAAACGCCTTACTATACATGGTCGTTTTTTCGCTAAAACGCCTTACTATACATGGTCGTTTTTCGGCTAAAACGCCTTACTATACATGGTCGTTTTTCGCTAAAAACGCCTTACTATACATGGTCGTTTTTCGCTAAAAACGCCTTACTATACATGGTCGTTTTTCGGTAAAAACGCCTTACTATACATGGTCGTTTTTTCGCTAAAAACGCCTTACTATACATGGTCGTTTTTCGCTAAAACGCCTTACTATACATGGTCGTTTTTCGCTAAAAACGCCTTACTATACATGGTCGTTTTTCGCTAAAAACGCCTTACTATACATGGTCGTTTTTCGCTAAAAACGCCTTACTATACATGGTCGTTTTTCGCTAAAAACGCCTTACTATACATGGTCGTTTTTCGCTAAAAACGCCTTACTATACATGGTCGTTTTTCGCTTAAAACGCCTTACTATACATGGTCGTTTTTTCGCTAAAAACGCCTTACTATACATGGTCGTTTTTCGCTAAAAACGCCTTACTATACATGGTCGTTTTTCGCTAAAAACGCCTTACTATACATGGTCGTTTTTTCGCTAAAAACGCCTTACTATACATGGTCGTTTTTCGCTAAAAACGCCTTACTATACATGGTCGTTTTTCGCTAAAAACGCCTTACTATACATGGTCGTTTTTCGCTAAAAACGCCTTACTATACATGGTCGTTTTTCGCTAAAAACGCCTTACTATACATGGTCGTTTTTCGCTAAAAACGCCTTACTATACATGGTCGTTTTTCGGCTAAAACGCCTTACTATACATGGTCGTTTTTCGCTAAAAACGCCTTACTATACATGGTCGTTTTTCGCTAAAAACGCCTTACTATACATGGTCGTTTTTCGCTAAAACGCCTTACTATACATGGTCGTTTTTCGCTTAAAACGCCTTACTATACATGGTCGTTTTTCGGCTAAAAACGCCTTACTATACATGGTCGTTTTTCGCTAAAAACGCCTTACTATACATGGTCGTTTTTCGCTTAAAAACGCCTTACTATACATGGTCGTTTTTCGCTAAAAACGCCTTACTATACATGGTCGTTTTTCGTTAAAACGCCTTACTATACATGGTCGTTTTTCGCTAAAAACGCCTTACTATACATGGTCGTTTTTCGCTAAAACGCCTTACTATACATGGTCGTTTTTCGCTAACAACGCCTTACTATACATGGTCGTTTTTCGCTAAAAACGCCTTACTATACATGGTCGTTTTTCGCTAAAAACGCCTTACTATACATGGTCGTTTTTCGGCTAAAAACGCCTTACTATACATGGTCGTTTTTCGCTAAAAACGCCTTACTATACATGGTCGTTTTTCGCTAAAAACGCCTTACTATACATGGTCGTTTTTCGCTAAAAACGCCTTACTATACATGGTCGTTTTTCGCTAAAAACGCCTTACTATACATGGTCGTTTTTTCGCTAAAAACGCCTTACTATACATGGTCGTTTTTCGCTAAAAACGCCTTACTATACATGGTCGTTTTTCAGTTAAAAACGCCTTACTATACATGGTCGTTTTTCGGCTAAAACGCCTTACTATACATGGTCGTTTTTCGGCTAAAAACGCCTTACTATACATGGTCGTTTTTCAGTTAAAAACGCCTTACTATACATGGTCGTTTTTCGCTAAAACGCCTTACTATACATGGTCGTTTTTTCGCTAAAAACGCCTTACTATACATGGTCGTTTTTCGGCTAAAACGCCTTACTATACATGGTCGTTTTTCGCTAAAACGCCTTACTATACATGGTCGTTTTTCGGCTAAAACGCCTTACTATACATGGTCGTTTTTCGCTAAAACGCCTTACTATACATGGTCGTTTTTCGCTAAAACGCCTTACTATACATGGTCGTTTTTCGCTAAAACGCCTTACTATACATGGTCGTTTTTCGCTAAAAACGCCTTACTATACATGGTCGTTTTCAGTTAAAACGCCTTACTATACATGGTCGTTTTTAGGCTAAAAACGCCTTACTATACATGGTCGTTTTTCGCTAAAACGCCTTACTATACATGGTCGTTTTTCAGTTAAAAACGCCTTACTATACATGGTCGTTTTTCGGCTAAAAACGCCTTACTATACATGGTCGTTTTTCAGCTAAAACGCCTTACTATACATGGTCGTTTTCAGTTAAAACGCCTTACTATACATGGTCGTTTTTCGCTAAAACGCCTTACTATACATGGTCGTTTTTCAGCTAAAACGCCTTACTATACATGGTCGTTTTTCGCTAAAACGCCTTACTATACATGGTCGTTTTCAGCTAAAACGCCTTACTATACATGGTCGTTTTTCGCTAAAAACGCCTTACTATACATGGTCGTTTTTCGGCTAAAACGCCTTACTATACATGGTCGTTTTTCGGCTAAAACGCCTTACTATACATGGTCGTTTTTCGCTAAAACGCCTTACTATACATGGTCGTTTTTCGCTAAAACGCCTTACTATACATGGTCGTTTTTCGCTAAAACGCCTTACTATACATGGTCGTTTTTCGCTAAAAACGCCTTACTATACATGGTCGTTTTTCGCTAAAACGCCTTACTATACATGGTCGTTTTTTCGCTAAAACGCCTTACTATACATGGTCGTTTTTCGCTAAAAACGCCTTACTATACATGGTCGTTTTTAGGTTAAAACGCCTTACTATACATGGTCGTTTTTCAGTTAAAAACGCCTTACTATACATGGTCGTTTTTCGCTAAAACGCCTTACTATACATGGTCGTTTTTCGCTAAAACGCCTTACTATACATGGTCATTTTTTCGCTAAAACGCCTTACTATACATGGTCGTTTTTCGCTAAAACGCCTTACTATACATGGTCGTTTTTCGCTAAAACGCCTTACTATACATGGTCGTTTTTCGCTAAAAACGCCTTACTATACATGGTCATTTTTTCGCTAAAACGCCTTACTATACATGGTCGTTTTTAAAAAACGCCTTACTATACATGGTCATTTTTTTCGCTAAAAACGCCTTACTATACATGGTCGTTTTTAGGCTAAAACGCCTTACTATACATGGTCGTTTTTCGTTAAAACGCCTTACTATACATGGTCGTTTTTTCGCTAAAAACGCCTTACTATACATGGTCGTTTTTCAGTTAAAACGCCTTACTATACATGGTCGTTTTTCGGCTAAAACGCCTTACTATACATGGTCGTTTTTCAGTTAAAACGCCTTACTATACATGGTCGTTTTTCAGCTAAAAACGCCTTACTATACATGGTCGTTTTTCGCTAAAAACGCCTTACTATACATGGTCGTTTTTAGGTTAAAAACGCCTTACTATACATGGTCGTTTTTCGCTAAAACTCCTTACTATACATGGTCGTTTTTTCGCTAAAAACGCCTTACTATACATGGTCGTTTTTAGCTAAAAACGCCTTTCTATACATGGTCGTTTTTCGGCTAAAACGCCTTACTATACATGGTCGTTTTTCGCTAAAACGCCTTACTATACATGGTCATTTTTAGGTTAAAAACGCCTTACTATACATGGTCGTTTTTCGCTAAAAACGCCTTACTATACATGGTCGTTTTTATTAAAACGCCTTACTATACATGGTCGTTTTTTCGACTAAAACCGCTATACATGGTCATTTTTCGGTAAAACGCCTTACTATACATGGTCGTTTTTTCGCTAACAACGCCTTACTATACATGGTCATTTTTTCGCTAACAACGCCTACCTATACATGGTCGTTTTTAGGCTAACAACGCCTTACTATACATGGTCGTTTTTCGCTAAAACGCCTTACTATACATGGTCGTTTTTCGGCTAAAAACGCCTTACTATACATGGTCGTTTTTTCGCTAAAAACGCCTTACTATACATGGTCGTTTTTTCGTTAAAACGCCTTACTATACATGGTCATTTTTTCGCTAAAAACGCCTTACTATACATGGTCGTTTTCGCTAAAACGCCTTACTATACATGGTCGTTTTTTTCGGCTAAAAACGCCTTACATTACATGGTCGTTTTTTTTGGCTAAAAACGCCTTACTATACGTGGTCGTTTTTTCGGCTAAAAACACCTTACTATACATGGTCGTTTTTTTGATAAAAAACCTCTTACTATACATGGTCGTTTTTTTCGGCTAAAAACGCCTTACTATAAATGGTCGTTTTTTTCAAGGTTTCTTAATTCTAAAATGACACATTTCAAAAATAGACCCACTGTTCTCAGTTGTCACGCTTTATTTTCCTGCGCATTCGGGTACCTTGTTCAGCATCCAGCAGGCCCCTCCAGCAAGTCAAACAGAGTTTTTTGCAAGAATAAAACAGATAGATTCAAATCAGAGCAGGTCGTGACTGTCATCACTCATTTTGTTTTGCCCGAATGTTCAGCTCAGACAGAAGCGCACATATTTCAGATGCTTCATTTGAAATTGCCCTTGTGTTTTAGACACAATATATTAACTTGTATTATAAATGGATCTGGTCACCAGTAGCCAAAATAACTATTTCATATACACACACACACACACACACATTTTAGTCCGATGAGAACTATGTTGTTCGGACATTTGTTGTTTTACAATGCACAACTGGCTTCTCAAGTTACATTCGGAATGCTTTCAGTTTTTGTGGTTCAAGATGCTCTTTGACGCTTGCTGCAGTTGTGATCAATATGTTTGTATTTTTTCCCCATTAGATTGATCATTTCAGTTTAAACCCAAAGCATCAACAAAGCAGCTTGAGAAACCTTCATTCAATTAGGCCGCCTCAACAAGCTAAGAGGCAAAACAAGACAGGAGGGACTTCATGCGCATTTCATGTCCATGTGATCTTTGCTAAATCTTGCAATTTTCTCATTTCGAGTGAGGAAAAGTTCAGTGACCCGACAGAAACATTCAAAAGTTGGATTGTGACACACTTGTAGAAAGGAAGAGAGCAGAGGAGAGTAAAACCATGACAAATTTAAGGGGAAAACAAATAAAAATTGACAAACACAAGAGAGTAGAGTAGAAGATACTTCTAAGTATTTTTAGGTTAATTTTTTGGTTAATTTATATGATTTTAGTTGTTTATATTATGTCAAACAATTGTAAGTATAACAGTAATAGCAGCAGTTTTTTTTTATATTAATGTTTTTTTGGGGGGGTACTCTGTTTACTGGTTGAAGGGGGTGATGGGAGCTGAGCTCAAGACACCTGAAGCAATTTGGGGGACGGATTGTGCTCATCAAAACCAACTAAACCATGGAGGTCAAAGTGAAACATCATTTCAGAGGCTACATATGATTGGAGAATTTTATCCAACATTTGCTGTTGATTGGAGGTTTTTGGACATGAATAACTTGATTGCTTTTAGGTTCAAAAGATCGGAAGGATGACTGGCGAGATTGGTTGCGATGAGCACAGTTGGGAGCGCTTTCTACGAGGTACAGATTGACTGCAGTGGAGGGCAGGGGGAGGAGCTGCCTTCCTGTTGTGACGTCAGGATCCTGAGGCCTCCCTCTGGACTTGCTGGTGTTACGGTCCCCATGGCAGGTGCTGCCCCCTCTTGGATGGCAGCAGTCATGACACCGTCTTCGTTGTACAGGCGCTTGATACCATCGTAGAAATCGTCCATCTCCATCTCCTCCACCTTAAGACATAGAGATGAAGCATGGATATTATATTATTATTATTACAAAAAAAAAAAAAAGATCATTTGGGGGTTATACAAATGAAACGGACTTAACCCTACAACATATTAATATAAGCATGGCAGTGGGGGGGCGCTGTTACCTTGCGCTTTGTTGAGGCCTTGCAGCGCATGGTGACTTTGTGCAGGCGGTTGAGGTGACCCGACAGTTTGGGAGGAGACAGGAGTGCCATCAGGTTGCCGCGGTTGGGGGTGGACAGGGTGGCGCTGAAGCGCTGCTGGTGCCCCTCCTCCTCTCCGGCTGCTGGCGTGGAAGACTCAACGGAGGAAGTGATGTTCCCTGAAGAGAAAAGGGGAAATAATAATGAACAAGAGACACTGAGGTGGAATGACCTGCTGGATTAAGCACCGGATCTCCTTGTTTACTAATCCGCAGACATCTTGTGTTCGACACCAAGTGTGAGGCTGTGAGATTGTATACCCAGAGAGTCCTGGGCTGGAAGCTGCAAGTTGGTTTGGCTCCGAAGGGGGTGGTAGATGTAGACAGTGTTTGAAGGCAGGGAAGGCCGAGGCGCGCAAAGACTACTCGCAACCAGTTCTCGACTTTGAATCAACTCTGAGGTGTCGATCTACGAAGAGGAAAAAAGAAGATATCATCTATGAATGATTTCTACACAAAATATGGGTATTTACTCTCATCTGACCCTTGACTGGAACCGTACGCACATTCTAGTAAGTTACTAGAAGCAGTTCTATCGTCAAATATTCAAACACGCTACGCTCCTGGAATTCTATTTGATGCCGAGTCAACAAACGCGTCCTTCCTCGTAGCTGAAGGAGGTCTCTGTCGTAAACCTAACACACTGCTTCCATGGCATCGTTGACATTGTTAGGGAGAAGCGATGATATTGGAGGTATACTATTCCAAAAGTTGGAGTCGGTTCTCGAAACCCACACCATTTGGAATCTCCACGTATGAAGTAGCGATAAAACGTTTGCCGCATAGTTGCACCGAGTGAGCTTTTCTTTTCTTTTGGGGATAGACACATTTGAAGGAACTGCAGTACCTGCGCCTTCTTGAGCAGTTCGATGGTGACGGCCAGCCAGTCGGGGCAGCAGCTCTCCAGCTCCAGAGTGATGAGGGCCAAGGCCAGCATGGATCCTCTCAGCTACAGGACAAAAGGGACAAACTTATATAGTACATGCACAAGTCCGACATACAGAATTACAGGGAAAAAAACACAAAAAAATGAGTCTAGCGCACGGCAGAAGCAAGCTGATAATCTGCAGTCGAGTTATGTACGGTATACATATCAAGGCCCGACCGATCAATTGATCCACCGATTTAATCCGCCAATATCGTCTCTTTCATGGTGTTCAAACTTCCTTGCAGACCCCCCAAAAGATTCTTTGCCTTCGTTAAACAAATACTATTCACCCATGTATTGTAAAATGGTCAAATGCTCTGCCTGTAAATCAAATATTTATTGTCAAATGTTAAGGGACCAACACAGAGGTCATTTTATGAATTAAATATTGAATTAATCTGTCCATTCATTGGTATTCGGAATTCTATCCTGCCAAATATTGGAATCGGTCTTTAAAAAAACAATTATAAATAAATATCCCCATTGGTTGAGCCCTAATATGTCATTGTAATATTTCCTCAAGTTGTACCTGAATGAGCGAGTGGTCAGCCAAACAGCGGTAAAGTCGTCGTGTGAGCAGGGCAAGATGCTGAGAGTGGTTCAGTCCCAGCAACGAGTCCAAAAACCCAGAACAACATGACAACACCATTGCATGGAACTACGGAAGAAGTAGAAACGATGGGGGAAAAAAATTGAAAAGTAAGATTTTTCCCCCCCCATTAATTATAAAAAATAATTCACAACAAATCAATTCACCTATTATTGAATGAGATAAATGAATGCAAAGATAAGAAATATATTTAAAATGTACGGGCAAACGACGTTTTGAGGTTACAAAAACATTGTCAATACGCGGTGCAAGCTATGCTCGAGATTGTTTTACGTTTATGGCCACGCACTGTTTTACACACAAATATTTACTGTAGGTGTGACTTTGCTACTGTGTTAGCAAAGGAAAGTCAGAGTGGGCAATAACGGTTCCGGATGACTATGGTGGCCCCTGTCGTAACCCGTCAACAATGAGTGCTTTAAATCTAACTGACGTCATGTAGGAGACATGTGGAAAGACGCACAATATGTAGGAAGTCCAGCGGCGTGGCGCTGTGAAGATCCCAGTTGAGTTTGTCAAGGATGATTCTTTCCATCCTCAGGATTTCAGATGGCGAACAGCCACAGCTGCTGGACACAACCAACTCCTTCAGAGAGGGCACACACTGGGGGAGACACACACACGCACACACACACACACACACACACACACACACACACACACACACACACACACACACACACACACACACACACACACACACACACACACACACACACACGTCTTCAAGTGTAACGACAGCGATTGAACTTATTGCATAAATTTTCTACGGGAAATGTTTGTGTTCATATTGTTTTTGTATTGACCTCATCCTCCTCACAGGTCTTCATAGCCAGGAAGAAGGAGGCAAAAGCAATGCAGCGGAGGTACTTTGGACGAGCCTGAAGGCAAAGAATAACATCAGACACAAAAGACATTTGTATTAAATCATGACTACTGTACATCGTTTTATGCTACACTCCACCCCCAACACACACACTTTTATAATGGCAATTGAATTATTACATTCCATCAAAACTGTTAACTGGACATCTCAGGGCATTGGCATACCTTGATGGAAGACAGGAAGCGATCCAGAATGCTAATAGCCAACACCAAAGTCTCCGGGTACAGCTGCAGTCTGCCATGGAGCTCTGTCAGCCAGCACACGGCCTTGTCCCGCTGAGTCGGGGAGATATCTGTATCCTTCGTGAAAAGACAGGAAATATGAACCTTGCATCACACTGTCAAGGATTCGTTTTAGTCCTTGGGATTAATCCTATTCTGTTCTGGCAGAGAAAAAAAAATATAAAAGACAAATACAACTTGAAAAGGCATCACAGTAGGGTTGGCTAATGATAGAGCTGGGCGATTTGATTAAAAAGTGTATCAAGACATAAGTATATCAGTCAATATCAATATATTAGAATATGATTTATTTTGAAAACATTTCATCTTAAATAACAGGAAAATCAGCCATGAAAAAGTAAAATCAACTGGTCAATTTAAAGGTGACATAAAGGTTTTTCTAAACAGTGTTCTTAGTAGGGCTGGGCGAAAAACAACTTGCATTTTGTTTTATTGTGTTTATTGAGTTCTATTGCAGTCGACCAAAGCCCAAACCTGTGAGGAGGGCTTCTTTGGCACATAGACCCTCCACATCTTGGCTTCCCTAGACATGGCCTTTTCGAGAAGAAAAGCCAGTCTGTGGACTCCCCAGGGTTCGGAGAACTTCATTCCTTCTCACCCTGGTTAAGCCTTCCTCCCCACTGGATACAGCTACCTGCAAGATGATAAAACTCGATTGGACTCGTTCATTTCAAACAAAAGCTGGGTTAGGCTTGGTATCAACTCGCGTAACATTGTGATGCACGAGTTTGGTAGATAGATAAGATAGGTGGATATGGATTTTCATGACAGCAATGACTGTAGATTGTTGAGCAATCGGTCATTATCTTTATGTGTCTTACGAAAGCTTACTAAATGACTGATAAATATAAGGGGTGGCTTTCTGCCAAATCTACTGTTATTCCCCGTAACCGGGCTAATGGGTTTCCGTCTAACGAGCTAGCTTGTTGACCTGACGTCACAAAATAAACTGAAACTTCTCTTCGACGTGTAGCAATGGATTTGTGTAGGAGAGCCTTATGAATAGATCCGACCCGGATCAGCGGTTGTATTTTGACAAAAGAAAGCACGTTTGCTACGACAAGCGTGCTAAACGAATGCTTATGCCATTTAAATAGCTGCCGTGGATCCAGGAAGTAGACGGCTCCTGAGCCTTACCTCCCCTGCGAAGCGGAGAAAACCACGGTTGGATTTCATCCGGTCCACTCAGTTCCGAGATAAATAAAGTCGGGGAAATCGGGGACCCGCGTTTTCGCTTAGTCGTCCATCTTGGCTTCCATTGGGGGCGTTATTGTAAAATATAAAAATAAAGTTGGGGAAAGTAGACAGCGAGTGTCCACTTCCGAAGAGGGGACTGGGGGAAGAGAGAAGAAAACAAACCCCGCCTCTCTCTTGGCCCCGGGCCAACGGGAGAATAAAGAAAAGCATTGTGTGATCTAGACATTTTTTTATATCTTTCAGAGCTTTTCACCTACTTATATAGCTGGATATTTGTTTAAGCAACTTCCAAACACTGACATTTGCGGAATATTTGCACAGTGGAGCGCAAATCCACGAGACACATCGGTGTGCTTGACTGATCAGTTGTATAACATTCACAACGTTTTTCATGTTATGGGTCGTATACAGTGCATCGTATCTTTTTCCACGGTAAACTACTCATGTAATTTGTTTCGTTTGGAGTGAGTCTGTCTGTTACGAGCATAAATCACACAGTCGCCTACAGAGAATTTGACAGAGAAAAATACATTTATGAAGAGATCTACCCGAAACCCTTACGTAATGCAATATTTTGCGACGAGCCTCCATCTCAGATCAAGAGCCAATCAAAAACGCCTATTTTGGGCGGATTATTTGAACGGGAAAATGCGCGGCTCTGTGATTGGGCAATAGAAACGTCAATCCGTCTTTTGTTCAAGGTCGGTAATATTTCAGTTCCAGCAGTAGCTTTCGTCAAGGTGATAATATGCTTGTCGTGTGACAGACTGCAGTATTATGCCTATCATTGTTATGACATCGGCCTAAATAAAACCATAATAATGTCTGTAATAATGTACATATTACGCTTGAACGTTAAAGCCGCTACGGCCGCAGGCGATTTCTGGTTTTACCCCAATGTCACGATTGGTTCATCTGACGTGACGTAATTGGTGGGCGTATGTATTAGCAACATCAACAAAAGGGAGAATAGAGAAAGGAGACGGACCGCAGGAAAAACACAAGACTACACCACCCAAATACAACAGAGATGTGGATCTAATTTGCTTTAACAGGTAGGATCAGTTTCTAGGGATTACTGAGATATTACACATACGATGCGATGAATTCATTCTGTCTCCGAATCGGCGGAGAAAATTAACGGAGGAAAGTAAAGGAATGACAATTTTACATTGGCTAAATCTAAATTAGAAGAGTAATCGAACGATCATCAAATATTCACAATGTCTCTTATTCGATGAATGTATCACCAAAGTTGTGTTTAATGTTTCGAAAACCGTATTCAAGTCAAATCTCCAGTTTAGTCTCTACACGGAAAACAGACATTCCGCTAATATTTCGTTCTTTTTTTACGTTGGTTCGGAGAAAAATAGCAATTTAACATCAGTTTACAAGCACAGTATTCCTCTGACAACCATCTATGTATTTTTCACTTGGACGTTGTTGGTATCCTCAAAATCCTGTTCTGTCCAAGGAACGCTTTTAAACCATAGCAATACAGAAAAAACACGAATATAATTTGTATTATTGTGCCATAATGTTTAAAACGTTTGTTTTGGTGTCAATGACGCCGACGTAGGGGAGAATGTTTTGCAGTTTGAGGAATCGGAAAAACAGCCCCTCCCCCGCTCCGAAGGGAAGATTTAAAAGGTTCGCGAGCTGCAGTCAACGACAGATTCAGCTCCCTCGGTTGCCATCTATTAAGTCAAGAAAAAGGAACTGAACCGTGTGTCGTTTTTTACTGTGCGTTTTACGGGCCAAATAAACAAGCGACGCCGTCAAAAAGGATAGTTGTTGTTGTTTTTTGCTCGGGGGCCCAGAAGGCGTTCACTCCCGAGAAATCTGACACCCGGGTCCAGCTGTGGGGAAGTGGGCCGGCCTGCGAGCTGCGCTCGTCACTTCTTTCCTAAAGCAGGTCAACATTCTGGACCAGTACAGTATAGGGATAGATATCAGTGACAACACACACCGACCAGAATTACATAAGTGTTTTTGCTCCTGTAGTGAGAAGACAAGAGTGCCAGCTGAGACATGGATGCCTTCAAACTGATGAAGGAGCTGCGAGCAAACTATGAGCTGGAGGTCTATTATCTCCCCAAGGAGACAGGCCTGAGTCTCATTGAGTCCACTAATCAGGTGAGTCTGCTCGCTCGACTTTCAATAAAGCTATTTTTTCTTGACATGTCAAAAACGAGGCGATACGAGAAACCTGTTGACATGTCAAGGAAGAAATAGGGTCAAGGGTTTGAGTTTCTTCTTAACTGTACTCACATGACATAACCATAACTTGCTGTTGTAAACTGTGACTCTGAATTTCATTAAAAAATTTAAGAGACCAATTAAATGCCAGCTCAGATGTGCTGTGACCCACTTTGCAAGTGCAACATTTTTTTGTGCGCCCAAGGCAAATCTTTTCCTTCCTTTCTTTCAATCCATCCACCCATCCTCACAAGGGTCCGGAGTGTGCACGAATCGATGGTGTGGAATTTGCATGTTCTCCTTGCGCTCGCTTGAGTAAAATCTAAAATCAATGGAAGACTCGAAATTGACCGTAGGCACACACGCGAATATGAGGGCAGTATTGTGTAAAACTGACCAGTGTTCATATTCCAGAAGGACGGGCGGATCTCAGCCAAGTGCAGAGATGCCAAAGTGGAGGACTTGTGGAGCCTGACCAGCTTCTTTGGCTACAGCACGCAGACCTTCGTCCTGGCTGTCAACCTGCTTGACAGATTCTTGGCCATGATGAGGGTACGAGATGCTCCTATTTCAACGGTTGCTGTTTAAAAGTTTTTTTGTTTTTTTTTTAAACAACATGGGAGGATCGTTAAGTATTAAAAAATCAGCATATATCTACTGTATTTCAGATCCAACAGAAGCACTTGTCCTGCGTCAGCCTGAGCTGCCTCCACATGGCCGCCAAAATGACGGAGGAGGAATGCAACCTCGCGTCCACGGACGAGCTCATCCGCATCGGGCAGTGCCGCTTCAGTGTGTCCGACCTCGGCCGGATGGAGAAGATCATCACGGAGAAGCTCGACATCAAGTCCAAATCTGTCACAGCCTTGACCTTTCTGCACTTGTACCATCGGATTGCGCTATCTCACTCCACGGAGAGGTAAGGAGGAAGACTGACTAGAGAACACTAGAGGCACACACATCTGAAATGGAATAAGGGATAGTCTCACTAAATACTGGGAGAACATTCAGACTCACATATGACACCTATCGACAAATTTAGTCTTCAATAAAAACGAGCACGTGCGTTTTTGGAACGCAAGAGGATGTCAATTCCACACAGGAAGGCCAAAGTCAAGATTCAAACCCAGGACCTCAGAACTGCGAACCAGAAATGCACATCACTAGGGCACTGTGCTGCCCCAGATAGAACCGACTCCAATCAAAACAGACGTGCTGCCAGCTTGCACTCGCAGCTACTAAATAAAAACAATCGTTGTTCACGCGACAGTAGTTGTAACAAAGAAGGCTTCAACTATTTTCAATCTGGAAATATTTAAATGACGCATCTGACATAACCGCCCCCCGGCCCCCCCCCCCTCCGGCATTTGGGCCTTTCTGTCGCCACAGACGTGCCGTCTGCAAATTCAACTTTCGCTCGACATTTTCTGCTGCCAGAGCGTACAAAACCTCATTGTTTTTGCTTGGCGGCGCTTTTCCACCGCACTCGCCGTTGTTTGTGTGAGCAGAACCGGCTCGCTTTGGCCCAGCAGTCGACTATCAGACGGTCGCGTCTGGCTGAAGCAGCGCTGATAAGATTTATTGCTGACTGTCGCTGACATCCACACTTGCATAATCAGCTGTGGGTCATGTTTGTGTTTTGCAACACACCATTGGAGACGTGAAATACGTTAGCGGCAGTACCTTCTTTCTAATTTGGTTGGACCATGCCGCCAAGTCCGAAGTGAATTGACGCTCATCACTCGTGTGAACAGGAAGGAGACGCTGAGCCTGGAGACGCTGGAGGCGCAGCTCAAAGCCTGCCTGTGCCGGATCTCCTTCTCCAAAGCAAAGGTCGGAATCCACAGCCGACGTCAACTTGCAGTGATGCACGTGTGTCAAAACGATTCCACCATTTAACATTTTCTTTTGCCTTTCTTTTTTTAGCCGTCTGTCCTGGCCTTGTCGCTCCTGAGGCAGCAGATCGAAGCCATTCAGTCGCAGGACATGTTGGAAATAGCCTGTCACATCCAGAGACACCTGAAGGTAAACAAAACAACGTAGAACTCAGGCGCGCGACAAGAAACGACGATGGCCCGAATACGTTACGACAGCGGTCCCCAACCACTGGTCCGCGGACGGGTACGGGCCTCGAGGACGTTCCTCTCCAGAGCGACGTGGAGGACGAAGCCGTTGTGCGGGCAATGTCGTCAAAAACGAGGCAATACGAGAAACCTGTTGAATCATTTGAACAAGTCGCAAAAATGCGAGCGGAGCTTGAACGGCCCGCCCACGCAAACACGAGCAGTTTCGTCGCTAAGAACTAGTCGGCGGCCACCGGATGGAGGCAGCGATCAATCGTGTCATCTTTTGATCAGTCCCATTTGCAAGTAGCAATGATGCGAACCATTTCAAGTTACCGAGTATGGTTCGTCGTTCTCTCAAGTGCTACTATTGTCCACCGATGCTAAAACTTGTCAAAGTGAGTGGTCGGTATCATAACAACTCTGAGCACTCACAGGAGACTTTGTAAGTGGCGAGTTGCGAGCCTCCTTGCATGTGTACAAACGAGGCATGTTTATTTTTAGCCAGGCTCCGATCCAATAAACGCTCTCCTCCTGTCCGTGGAGGTACGCGTTTATGTAAGATGTCATTTAGTGGTAATTCTATCAAGAGGCACATGCTGAGTTTGCAAAAAGCCGTGAAATCGGATGTTGGCTTCGAACGAAATGAGCCTATTTGAAAGTTGTCTTCGTTTTCCCAATTTTTAGCTTTTCAAATATTCCCAAATTGCTTCGACATTTCAAAGAGTACGTCGTCACTCGAACATGTCGTGATTGAGGTCCAAACGAGTATTCACCCTCCTATTTTTTTTTTAACCTGCGGATCTGAAAAAAGAAAGCAGTTTCAGCATTCGGTTGCACATTTGGAAGCTCGAGTGTGTACATATTTATGGTGGACGGGAGGTCAAGGCGGGGCAAACCGGGCTAATGGGTCTGCTGCCTGTTTGGTTTCAGATTGCAGACAGCGAGCTCCTGTTGTGGCGCGGTCAAGTTGCTCAGTGCTTGTCGGACTACGCCTCTCCGGAGTGCAGCAAACCCAATCATAGGAAACTGCAGTGGATCGTGTCGCGTCGGACCGCCCAGAACCTACACAGCAGTTACCGCAGCGTACCCGAACTGCCCACCATCCCCGAGTGCTGCTGGGATGAGAGCGAGAGGTGAGAGTTGCAACGTACCCATGCAGCCTGGTTCTTGGGTTCACACCTACCTTGCCCCCTCCGCTTAGTTCTCGCTACCTCAACTAGCGTCTGGTCTGCAGACTTGAGGCACCGGGCAAGAGCGGAGGAGCTCAGAGGTGGGGCGAGGCCATTTCGAAATTTGAAAACAACTAGTAGGATCTTCAAAAAAATTCTAAAATGAGCCAGACACGGGTGCACTCATGCCCCAAATCGTCATGCAACGGCAGGTTCAAGTCAGCTGGAAAATACCAAACACGCCTTCTGGTGACGCATTCAATGAAAAAGAAACCAAGCCCAAGACATTCAAGTTGCTACAGCAAGCAAATGAGTGTTTTTTTTTTTTTTTACGAGCACGTTCACACGTCATTCTAAAGAAACTGCAACACCACACACGGCGCTGCGACAGTGCGTCACACAGTCGTACGTGACGGGCTCCTCGAGCCGACTGACTAACGTGTCTTGCCGCTCCCTCTCGTATCTCCCTGCGTTGCTCGTCTGGATGGGTGCGAGTCACAGGTCGCGTCCCACTGAGACGAGGCTAGTTTTTCCGTGACATCACGCAAGGCCTCGCCCATTGGTGCAACACGGGGTTTACCGGAACGTCCGGCTAATGTTGAAACGGAGGAGGAAAGAGGAACTTGAGCCACATATATTAGTTGTGCGTCAATCTCTCAGGACGTCCAATGTGAGCTCAATCGTCATGTTTAATTTTCGGAGATATTAAATTGTTTGGCACCGCTCTGAGCTTTTAATGGGATCAATATTACAAACTGGCTTGGCTGATATAATTACCGGTGAGAGTATTTATTTCTATTTTGGTTTTCAGCCATCCAAACAGGAAGTACATCACCCACAGGGTATGTCAACAAACCTGTGACGTTGAGTTTTACATCAGGACTGACTGACTGACTGCCAGTCAGCTGACGCATGTGACTGCAAACATTTTTGCGCAACGCAACGAGCTGACAGTCACAGACGGGGAAGTTAGAAAAGCATTTTTAAATGTATTTTTTTGCTGTGTCATGCATGTCAGAGAATTGCAAATATATGTTCGGCAAATCGTGACATTTTAAGATGCCCTGACTTTTCTGGACATAAAGCACTACTATTTGTTTGTAGACAAATTAAAACTGTTTTTTTTTCCCCCCAGTGAGGACTCCTGCGAGGACATGATGAGTTCGGGCGAGGAGTCCCTCAGCAGCTCACTGGGCAGCGATGGCGAAGGGCCCTTTTTTCCGGCGCACCTCCGCCACCAATACCTCAACGCCTGACGTCGCCGTGCCTCACGCCCATCCAGAATGTTCGACTTTTAATTTATTGTCTGATAATCTCCGGTGCTCGAAGTGAATTGCACAACAACTGGCAGCTGAGCAGACGTGCATTTCTTGATTTTTAGTTAGATGTGTCGGTGGTACATTCCAAGATACAGAATAGGTTGAAGACACTCTGGTTGGTTGGGGTGCAAGAACTGCTGTCAGATCAGAGCGAAACAAAAAACCAAAAAAAAAAAACACTGTTCAGTTGTTGTCAAGAACTTTAATTTAGCTCAAATGTGGCATGCATAGAAAGTGTTGACTGTTAATCAAAGACGAATTAGTTTACTGATCCACAGAAGCCGAGGGCAGCTGCAGTTGCAAATATCTGGATTTGATCCAGTTGCATTTCAAGTCTTTCATTTTGAACGAGACTTTAGAGTTCTCAATTTTAATTTTCGTGCATATGTATATTGAGTGACAATATATCGTGAACTTATCCTGTTGAAATTCCAACAAGTCCTGAGACGTGTTGACTCAAAATAGGAGGCCATGAATTTATTGGACCATCAGCAGCAGTTCAGGATGGAAACTGGTCAACTAAATGAGAACATTCAGATTTGACTGAATACTTTTAGTGACTGCAACTGCCCTCGACTTCTGAGTTTGTTCATTTGCACAGTGTGTAATTTGTGTGTTGGAAGCATTTGGCGTCTTTGGGGAAAACGTGTGTGAGACAAATGTTTTGTTTGTTTTTCTTGACTCTCCTGAGGCCATTTACTCAAAGTGCAGCAAAGAGCACTTTACTCTCCCTATAGAGGGTCAAACACTGTTGACTCATTTAGTGAGTGTGTTATTTGTGATAGTGTGCGGGTTTGTTTTGGGTTTGTTTGTTTTTTAAACCCCAAAGTTAAAGTTGCCAATTTTAGATGTGGCTTAAAAAAATGTTTTGAAAATTGTCCCAAAAGAATGTTGTGTGGAACAAACTGATGCTGAATATAACATGTTGAAAAAAAAATCCAGAAATGCATAGAAAAATGTAAAATTGTAAATGATGTACAAAAAAAAAAAAATTATAGTCCTTTGTAGATATTACGTTAATTTATTCTTTTGTCACATGTACTTGGAAAAAAAACATCTTATAAAAAGGTTATTTTTTAAACACTTTGGCTCTCTTATTTTCACCATGTCAAAATACAGCGAAGCAGCAACCTAAATTTAGCTCATCTACGATAGACTGCTGCAAAGTGGAAAATGGTTCTGTGGTCTGACGAGTCCACATTTCAATTTTATTTTTTTTTTTAGCAGCACCGCTGTCCATCCGGCCTACTACACAATCCACAGCTGCAACACAACTCAGATCAGTTTCTACTGTCCTGATTCTCGGAAACGGGACTGAAACCCAGAAACAGTCGACAGCCATGATCAGTATTGGAAGAGAAAATTGCAGCTGTGTTACATTCCAACTGAGAATGGACTTGAAGTAGCTCCCGCCACCTGCCTTAACTGGTGTCGCAACTTTGCGCTTTAACCCCCCCCCCCCCCAAAAAAAAGTCACGCTGCCCTCCGTGGAAATGAGAAGTTATGCTGAAGATGAAGTCACTCTAAACCTCTGACAAATTGACCGAAGTAGCTGATTAAACGGTTTCTTGAAATAGGTTGAACAGGCACATTTCATCAAATGGAATTAGTCACTTTACCGATTGCAAATATCATCCATGATTCAATTCATCACTGGACAGGCCACATCTCCACATTGCATTGACACGCGCCCGCACACATTGAATATAAAAATGTCACTTGGTCCTACCGAATCCAGCATGCACGCCGTCTTCTGCCTTGTGAGGGGCTCCGGGGAGTGGAAGATCCATCCGGCTTGAGAGCGTGCGTGCTTGCTTTTTGGGTGCGAATTAAAAACCATAATCCATTTCATCGTATCTTGAGGTCGTAAAAACGACGTGCAAAAAGAGCAGAGACATTCCGTCCCAGAAGTCACACTGGTTGCTTTGGGGGTGGGAAGGTTTCAGGTTCCATAAATCCATGACTGGTGGAATGACTTGATTTTGTTTAAAAAATAAAAATAAAAAATAAAATAAAAAAAAAAAACATCTAACTGAATATATGGGATGGGGGGGGGAACTCAAAATGTTTTTCAGCCAAAAATGTCAAGACTGCATTTTGAACACTGGGCAATGAAAACAAAATCAAAATCCCATACGTGCCTTCTTTTTCTTGGGTTGTGAAGACTGTGACCACGGCCGCCCCAGTGAACTCTGAGAGAGGGGCAGAGACTGGGAGGAGTGGCCCACTGGCCCACGTAAAGGCAGCTCTGCATCAAAGTCGTAGTCGTGTTGAGCGGGATCGTCCTGCGCGCACAACGGGAATGATTAGAATGCGCAGTGTTATTTTGCGTTCACTTTGTCCAACAAGGTACAGCACCTTATTCAGGTGAGGAGAACTGGCAACTTTTTCAGCTCGCTCATATTATCATTTCAGGAAAGGGACTGAGTCCACTATAAAAGAAATCGCCCCCCCACAGCCAGGCCCGAATGATATCGCTCAACACGGCGGCTTGGTATTTTAACTGCAGTTGCAACGTTGTGCCACTACGGAGGCGCTATACCAACAGCAGTGCACGGGAAAGACTTGAAATAACTCCCGATGAATAAACGCATGAAATACATAAACAGTACATATATAGTGAAAAGCAAGAATGTGAAAACCAGTTACCTGTGATCCAAAGAGAGAGGCGAGGTAGTCCTCCGCAGGGCGTTTGCTTCTCCTCTGACCGGACGGCACCGAGTCAAGTTGGACGGTCTTTAACGGGGTGAGGACGATTGGCGTCGGCAAGGGGGCTTCGGCGAACACGGCGGCGGGCGTCTTTGCTCTCGGCGCCTCACTCTCCATCGTGGCCTCAGTCTCCACCCTTTCTGTTTCCGAGGCCGCCCCAGAGGACCAGCCCGCAAAGTCCGAGTAATCATCCAGCTCCGACTGGTAGGTGATGGATGAAGTGAAGCTTTCCGAAAGCGCCAGCCGTCGCCCGGCGGACCGCATCCTTGCCTCCCTTTCCTTCCTCCTCCGCCTTCGGAGAGCATTCCTCTTGAATTCCTTGTTCAGGCCCAGCCGGTCTTCCCACCACGCTTTCCACTTCTCCTCGCCTCGCCAGGCCAGGGTCAGACGCTGACTGAGATCGTCGGGCCACGCTTCCACGTCCACCTGCTCCGGAAACGGCACCACGTCGGAAGAGGCGGCGCTTCTCACCAGCGGGGAACGGTCGGACATGCACACACTCAGTTGACGTCTCATACTCTTCACGTGGCTCTCTTGGGACAGTTGTCTCATTTTGTCGCCGGTCAGACTGAAGAGACCGCCGGTGTCGACGGTGACTTGGTGCGGGCAGCGCGGACGCAGCTTCTTTTTGTGGCTCTTGCGCATTAGTTTTTGGAGCCAGAGTTTCCACGTGTTGAGAGCGTCTTCGCTGAGTTTGACTGAAGTCTGCTGGAGAGGCAGATTAGCATGAGTCAAGTTGATGTGCGTGTCCTGAACGCCGCTTGGCTGTTCTGGGCCATTGGCGGTACCGTTAGCATTTTCATTTTCTCCATCTGCACTCAATCCGTGCTCGGGTACTTGATCATCATTGACGAACAACTGGAGGTTGAACCCTTTCAGGTTTCGTCTTCTCCTTCGTGTCTCGGAATCCTCAGAACCGATGTCCGAGTTACCGGAATCCCCTTGGAGTTTTCTCTCTGGAGTCTCAGCCACAAATCTGTGAAGGACTTCGCCTTGAGTCGGCGGAATGATGTCCTCGTCGCTGGACGTGTCGGGAACCGTCAACTGAGAATGCGCAATGCGGTGCTGAAGATTCTCTCCCCGTTTCCGGGCTACTTTCCAGTGTTGCGGGTGGAGGCTTTCGGGAGTTTGTTTCAGGGAGGGCTTCGTCCTCCGTCGCTGGGGGCGAGGAGCTGTCCGGCTGCTCGTGTTCGAGGATCTGGTAGAAAATATCGCCCGCCTCAGTCAGCTGGAGCACACAGATGCAATTGGAACTTCCATCTCTGGCACTCCTTTGGATACACGTTAGACCTAAGAATGTGAAAACGTGAATTTTAACAGGAGGAGCGTTGCCGAGTGCTTCTCAGAACCATCTCAGAGTCATTCTGATCTATCCGTACCTGCCGATGACGAGGACAGCCTGTTCGCTGCCATGTCCTCGCGGTGCGGGATCTGGACAGGAAGGTGTTTGAGGCTATCGCGGGGCCGAAGTAGCGACTGCGGCGGACCCACGCTGATGCACGCTTCTGTTCTGCCGCCTGAACATGTCAACATGCACAGACTGGTGAGCAGCTCGGGAAATGAGTGGGGGGGGGAAAAATAACCCCCTCCCAACCCCACCCCAGAAATTCCAGACCTGAGTACTGCAGCTGTGTGACTTCCTGAGAGCTCTGGGACCCCAGGAAAACCTTTGTGGTGCGAGCTCTGCTGCTGGATGACGATACACCGGGAAGGACGTGACAGAACATCGGCGGGGATCGCATCATGTGATCCATCTTCAGCACCGGCAAGCAGGGAAATCGCTCGTCGATAATGTAGGCTGAGTACTAAGAGTGAAACGGAAGGTCAAATCTATTTTTCTCCCAGACTACATGGCAAGAAGCAAAGATGTCAAGAGACCTTCGATCGAAAGCGGTGGTACCTGAGTGGTGACGAGATGGTGAAATGTGTGAACCTCAGCCAGATATTTCGAGAGGAGAAGCCTCTCTCCAGCTCTGCACGCTGCAGTGCTGCTGATGCTAAACAGCGTGCGATTGGAGGCGGGACTCGTCTGGGGGGTGACAAAACAGGAGCTGATGTGTGGCGCATTATATTTCCCAACGTTTTGTTGTGTTCAATCTCACCCTGATATCGCAGAGTTCCGCGCCGGTCCTGTCAGCGTAGAGCATCACCCGCGGATGGGCAGAGAATTCACACCATCGCCATGACGACTTAGCATTAAAGTAAAGATTGCTGTTGTCCTCCCAAACCTTTTGGATTCTGACACAGTGGGAGGGAAATATGAAAATCGAACCTTCATTTTGGACCGACTTTTGCCTTGAGCTAATCTTCCTTGCTAAGGAGAAAGCCACCGGAAATGCTCTTACCCTTTGCCAACAGTCCACAGGTTTACGATTCCACTTTCACTTGCCACCAAAACTTCACCTAAAACGTGAGGACTGATAACATAAAAATAACTTTTTTTTCTAAACAGAGATGAAATATTTATCTATGTATTATTTTGTCTCGGGCCCTATAGATTGCTTTTCACTCTCGGAACAGCTTACCTGACAGTAACACAACTGGCAACCTCTTTGGTGTTTACAACTTGCAGCAAACGCGGTTCTTCTCTGTCGCCAAATCTCCAAAAGCCACACAAACGATCCGAGCGCACAGCAACACAACCTAGAGACAGAAACGTATCAAAACGGCATCGGGCGACCTCCCATTGGACTGACGATTTGTTTCTCTGCCTTACAAATGTTGAACAAGGACGCTGAGCTGATCTGCCGGATGGGCGCTTTCAGTCGGAAGCCGAATGGTTTGCTTTTGCTGGAGTTCAAGGAGAAACATTTGTCTGGCTGGAGCTCCCACGCCACTCTGTGGAAGTCTGAGGTACTGCTTTAAGAACCATCACCGCCACACTTTCAGCAGTTACCCGAGCTGGGTAACTCGAACTGAGCTTGTCATTAGCAAGAACAACCAAATCGGCAAACATTTTCCTGAGAAGTACACTGGATGGTGATGGAACTTTTTTGTTTTAAATGGTGTGCCCTGATGAGAAAACGTTCAAGGATGAATTCAAGGATACTGAGGCGGTCCATTCCCTGGTTTCCAGGATAGAGGAGGCAGCCATGTTGAGAGTCTCCAATTTGGGAGAAGGGGATGAAATTGAGTGCGCCCCCTGTGGCTCCTTCATAGAACAGCTGGCGGTCTCTCTGCTCCGTCAGCTCCTCATACAACAGCGAGCCCAGGAGCTCCGGCGGGACATTTTGCACCACATCTGACAGCAAAACACTGTACGCCTGAAGTGATCTGGAGCAATATGAGCGGTGACATCTGCGAAGCAACAAGAAATGTCAGAAAACCTCAACCAGACATTCACTAGCGTTTGCATTGTGGCACTTACAGTGGAAAATTCAGCAGGTCAAGGAACCGTTTGATCTTCCACGTGTGAACCGCATCCCTGTGTTGACGCTGTAATTTACACACAATGCACAATAACTATTTTAGCAACTAATCACTTAACTACCTTCTTCTCCTCAAGGTAACCCACAAAAAAAAAAAAAATAGACAACAAGAGTCAGAGAACGTTGCCGCTGACTCTGGAGCACTGCAATGAAGAGTTCATGATGAAGTTAGTTGGGTTGTTCTAATCAACAGATTTAGTTTTTTTAAATAACAAGGCAAAAACACCTGTTTCCTTCCATGCTTGAAATAGAAATTGTCCCCCAGAACTTCACTGATGCACCCAAAGGCATCTTGGCAATGATCGATGTAGAAGTTCTGCATCTAGAGACGACAGATTTCAAGAACATGTAAAAACAGCCAGGAATAGAGAAGCGAGATGCCAAACCGCACTCACATGCTCTGTGAAGTCAAGTGGATCGGGAAGAGGTGAAGACCAAATGAGAGCTGAACATTGGGGAAAATAAATACAAATAAATAAACAATTATTTAAATGTGTCATTTAGTTGAATACATTTGCCTAAAACAGGACCGATTTATTCGGATTTCTTTTCAGAAAGTCTGTGTGGGGTGGGTCTTTTTAAATAGTGTACAGACACTCCCCGAGTTACGAACATCCGAGTTATGAACAAACGGTAGGGGTAGGACTAGATAAGTTCTTTACTTCTTCCTACTCCCTTGAACATAATAACTGTGTTTAATGATGACTGTGTTGAATGATGACTGATTTCGCTTACTTACCTTATTATTACTGTATATGTTTTATGTTATGTTCAATAAATAAACCAAACCAATGGTACATACGAAAGTTTTCACGGGTCTGTCGAAAAAAAAAAAAAGTTAAGATTTTGTATTGCGCGCCTTTTTCCGAGTGCCGAACGGGGCGGAGGAGGGCGGCGGAGGTGACGGCGGCGGCGACGTTCGAAGGCGGCCGCGGGGAAAGGCGTGGGGGTGGGCGTGTGACGGTGGAACGGGCGGGGAGGCGTCCGGCGCGCCGGTCGACGACCGGTCGTCTATTCTCCCCCGCTGAAGCCGCTGCTAGTTTACCGGGCACCTAACCCTCGAGCCCTGAAGAACGTGACGAAAAGCTCTCTCCCCGTTATATGGATGTCAATATAAGCCTTAAACATACATTCCAGACAAAATATAGCACTGAAGCAACTTATGAACGAATTCACCTTATGAACAATCGTCCGGAACGTAACTCGTTCGTAACCTGGGGAGCGTCTGTATTCACAACATGTTTCAAATTGTGATAGTTTTTCTCCCATTTCTAAAAACGGTCCATGTAAATGGCACTCAGCAGAATTTTCAAGTCATCAACTGTGAGAATAATTAAAATGTTTTACCTCCCTCTGATAATGGGATTTTTTTGTTCAGAAATAAAAAATAGCTTTTGTTCCAATGCACAGTTCCAAATGATTTGCATACACCATTTAGAACTTTTTGAGAAAAACAATTTGCATAATGATTTGGGAAATGAAATTTGCAGCAACAAATTTGTCCAGGTGTGTAAATAGCAGCTATCAGTCACTCACAGTTATTTGGTTTGAGGAGGGGAATCGGTACCGGTTCTCTGTGACGCCAAATCTCCCCTTTCACCTGATGTCTGGCTGTAAAGGTCCAGTTGTTTGGAGGTCCAGAGCTGCCCTGAAACCACAACGTGCTTTTTTATTATTAATATTAAGATTATTAGCGGTGGGAAGTGACGGAGAAATAGCTTGTTAGTGTACGGTTAGTTTTCAGGTATCTGGACTTTGAATATTTACTTTTCTGACGTGATATTACCTTTAAAAAGGATGTTGAATGACTACTTCCACCAAACTCTTCCTCAGACAAACAGCTCAATCTCTACTTAAGCGCAAAGTTCCACGTCAAGTATTGTATGTGTCAGTGTCACATTTTGCACCGCCCCTCACGTGCAGCTGACAGAGGCATTCAAAATATTAGACACGTCACAGGCGTCTTGCAAAGACTCAGTGGTTATCTCTGGAAATGTCTCACACGGCGCTCGAATTAAATTCAATTTCAACAGACTTTGCTCAAAAACCAACCTGAGGTTGGACCAGATCGTAACTGCCCCAAATTCCAGCACAAGGTTTCTGCGAGCCGTCTGGTGGTCCACTGTTGTAGAATGAGGGGAAAAGCTGCGATGGGAAGTGGTAGTCCATTTTTTTGCATTAACCGATTTGTAAGATGTTTCGAGTTTGAATGGTAGCAAGCCCCTCGCTGTGCCACAGAACGTCTGAACACGTTCAGGCTTGAGATTCGGCTAACGCTAGCATGTTGTAGTTGCAGCATCAAAAATAGGCTTCTTCTTTCCTGGTCGAATCATCTCGACAATCAGTCATTCAATTCGACGTCATATTAAAAATAAATAAATAAACCTTTCACGAAACGTTAAAACTTGCAGCATGTTAAACTATCAGTAAGTCCTCCATCCACGTTTGCATGGCCAGCACGTGTGTGAGTCGGCTGCTTAAATTTCCAATCTTTGAAAAGCTTTTGTACTTACTTCCGGTTTCTACGTGACGCGCTGTTCGCTTGTGGTAACCGGAAGTATTTGTATGGCTGCCACAATAAGAGTGTGAACATGACAACATGACAACGCTGATCAACAAAAAAAAACATCACGTCAGTTGGCTTTCATGCCAGGATGAATCCACTAAAATTGTAAAAATTATAATATGCTAAATATTCTGGAGCTCTGGGTTTGAATCTCGGCTCCTCCTCCTGCTCGCGTGGGTTGGAATAAGATCAATTAGCCAGGAGGTAGCGCCCAAGAGAAAGTTAAATGTTTGGATTGAGGTAGTTATCGAGGTTTTATTTATTGATTGATTTAGTTCTACGAAATCTTTTTCACATTTGTAGATTTTTTTAAGACCTAATCATTTGTTTGTTGTTGTTGTTTTAAAACAGAATAGAGTTTGATAAGATTAACAACAAAAACAATAAAGCATAGTTCAGGAAATAACTTTATTCAACAATAAATGTTTGTTTCAAGATGACAAAAACAAAGACCTCGATCTGGAAAAGCACAACCACTCGGGTACAGGAATAAATAAATGAGAGGTGTCCGCGCCCCTCCATTGAAAGCAATGTATAGTTTAACAATTTTAATTCTTGCACCAAAGGTGTCCAGACAAATGTTTCAAGATGCAAGAGGTGATTTTACAAGCTGAAGCTATTAAAAATGTTTTTAAAAAAGAGAGAAGGATTTGCAGCTCTCTTCTCAGCATCTAAGATAAAACGGATCACATACTTTATTTAAAGAATGTTCGAATTGTATTGCGAGTGCAAAAAGTGTATACACTAACCGTGTTTCATGTTAGTGTGTCATTATTTCTAAGTCTCTAAACGAATAATTCAAAAGCTTTTTTCTCTCCAGTGAGTAATTAACAAATTGTGACTCGTTTGGTTTCTTATCCCAACCTATATGTGATGAACAGGTAAAAAACAAAACAAAAAAAAAACCATTTATGGTTCACAAGGCTAATTTGAGCTGAGCAAACGGAACCTCTGAGCCCAATGAATGAATGGGAAAAAAAGAAAAATGTGCTTAACTAGACACCCGTAACGTTTGATCCAATGTATTTACAGTGAAGCTGGAGAAAAATTGAAAAGCCAATAACGTTTATGTATATGTAGTCTACTGAGATTATAGGTTATAAAACTCCCATACATTGAAGCCAATGCCTTTGAACAGAATCGCTTAAAACACGCATCAAGACTACATTATAAATACAGAAAACACTTACAAAAATAGATATGATTTGAAAAAGTGTAGTTGTTAAAATAAGGGATATACTGTAGCGCCCCCTGCTGCCAAGAACGGCGCACTACCGTAAACAAATTACTGTATTGCAAAATTGGCTGACACCTCTGGTCAAGGTTTTAGAGAATATCCCATTTGACCACGAGGGTATTTTTTTGGTGCTGAATATGATCAGCAGCGTTCAGATTGTTATTTACGCCCCCCCACAAAAAAAAAAACCCAAAAGCGTGATGCATTCGGTGTCATACACGAAAAATGAAGGAAGCCTGCGTGGGGATTATACGTAAGAACCAATCATCAAGAACAATATCTCAGAGAAGTCAAGCCGCGGATGAGATCATTGGTCTTTGAGGTGTGCAACATCAACAAAGAAACGATAGGAAGCAAGTCCCGGCAGAATGCACTTCCACCTCTCACAGAACGAGCGTTTGGGATGGCGGTCATCCTACGCGACAACCACTTTCACTTCTACAGGGTCAATGATACTGTCGTCGCCGTTCAGGCTCTTTTTGACGGGCTGAGGCTCTTCGTGTGGAGCGGAGTCCTTCGCCAACGCGGGCTGCTGCGACGAATCCGATTTCGTGGCGGAGACCTCCGCAGTTTGTTCACGCTCACCTTCCTGTACTGCTAAGTCGATTTCCTCAATAGCACTCTTAATGGCCGCTTCCTCCTTCTCGTCTTCCTGTTCCTTGTTTCCCACCAACTGCTGGAGGATTGACTGCGGTGATCTCTTCTCTTGCGGAGACTTCAAGGGGACATCCTCCACCAAAGTGGTGACGTGGCTCACCTCCTCCTGCTCCTGCGCTCCATCCTCCAGCGGGATGCCGCTCGGTGTCGGCTCCGTCCCGTTGTACAGGTCGGTCTCGATTTCATCTGGCAGCACCACTTCTTTCACCGGATTGATCAGATCTCTGATTTCGTCCACGCTATCTGGGGATTTCGGCCCCCCGCTCACATCGGCCTCAGCCTGCTCCTCCGTGTCATTGGACGCCACGGCGTGTTCTTCGGGGATGAGCTCGACCCCTGGAACTTCCAAACACGACTCATAGGGCAAGGGTACTCCTTCGAGCTGGATCATGGACACCACCTGCTTGCGTTTTTTCCCTGACCCTCCGTCGGCATCGCCGCTACCACCTTCGGGTTGACCGTTGCCGAATTTGGTGGCCCAGTCCACCGGAAGATTTTCACCAAGTGCTTGGAGGTCGGGGTCACTGTTGGTCATGACAATACTGTCCCTGTAGAGATTGTGCCTCCTCTGGACGGCAGCCTCCTTCACAGCTACACACGGGAAACGAACGCACGCGTGGAGCAAAAAAGTCAAAAGTCAACGATTATTTTTTGAATGATAAACATTGAAGGGGGTCAAATTGACCCAGAGGACAATAGGAGGCTGAATTGTTCCGCAATCCTCACCCATCATGATGTCCTTCGTGACAGACTGCAGCACCACTTCCTCAAACATATTTTCCACAAGAAGGAATGGGGAGAAATCCTCAAAGATGAGCTCTTTAAAACGCGGCAGCTCCTGGCGGGGGCGCAAGCGGACATGGGTTCATCTATTAAAACACTCTGTCGTTCAATAAAAGCCTGATGTGTCGAATATTATTACAAGATTACACAAACAAGATTGTGCAGGGCAGCAGGGTGCCACTTACGGGGGAGCAGGACGGCGCGAGCTGCTGCAGCATGTAGGGGATGATGATCTGCAGCAGGGCCTCTCTGAAGAACTTCTTGCGTACCGTGCTGCTGTCGTAATCGTACTTCTGGAGGGAGAAACCGAAAACGCAGAGAGCGAGAGAGATGACTGAATGCCATAACCTCTTTTTCTCTCTTATGCAAATCATGACGAATTAACCTTTTTTTAAATTATGGGTTACACAATGTCTGGTTCTTTCTTTCCAGTTTACCTTGAGAACCCTGTCCTGGCACCCTTGGATGATTTTACACATGTCATTTTCTCCTTGGGCAGCTAAAGACTGCTGCAGCAGCTGCTCAAATGTGTGGACTGCATTGTCCATTTGCTGTCAAAAAAACAAACAAAAAAACACAAGAAGTAGTATTTCAGTGGTTTAAAATGTCATGCTCGGCCACTAACAGGCAACTGCCAAGTTTCTTTTAGCCAACAGGCAGGTTCCCTCTCAGCCACAGCAACAGTGCATTGACTATTGGCAACATGTGAACATTCCAGAGAGAGCGAAAAAAAAAGATGCCAGCTTAAATTCTCACCTCCCTCATGAGGATCTGAGCCCTGCTGACAAATACCGAAGGGCTCGAGACATCGAACCGTTGCTGCAGTCCCTCCAGGTTGAGCTCCTCCACATTATCATAGCAACTCTTCATTTTGACTGGATGGAAGGCCAGCATGGAGAGCTTCTCCAGGTGCTGTCAAGTAATATTGACGCGGCGTGATCCGGTTGCAGGGGGTGGCAGCGCATCGAGGCAACAAATCTGCCCTGAGCAACATCCGACTTACCTCGGCCAGTTTTTCTTTGTCTCCTCCGTTTAACAGGTTCTTGCTGATGTCCACAACCTCCCGGAAGAAAACGTCCCTGACCTCAGCGAAACCTCGGCTGATGGGCTCCATGAGAGCCTCTAAGATGGAGTTGATGTAAGGTTGGACGCTCCTCTTCAGGAGAGACTCAGCTTTGGGTAACACCAGGGCTGCAGATCGTTGTGTCACACGCAGGAGAAGCACACAAGCATTATTTTCAAACTCATTAAATATGACCGACAATTTATGAACACAATAGTTTTTCTAGTGCCTGATTCTATTCTGAGGAGGTCAGTTGTAATTTTGTTTGGGGACCCTGCGAGTGAAGTTTGAGGAAGTTGTGGAAGATTATTTCAGTGAATTGGGTTACCTCGAATCTTGCTGCTGACGTGTTCTTTCGATGTGATGACCTGGTCCATGTCAGTTCTCAGCCTGGCATCCAGCTGAACCTGCCGAGTCTCGCAGGTTTCAAGAAGCATTTCATACTCACTGGCGGTCTGGGACAAAACTTGCCTGTAAACTGCATCAGATATCTACAACAAAAAAAAAAACAAAACCCCACATAGGTCCCAATAATAAGCATTACAGTATTCTCACTCTCCCGCTGTGCTGGAACAATCTGACGAGAACTCACAAACATCCAATCTCTCTGCCTTTGCTGCATCTTCCCTTTCAAACGAGGACCAATTGCGTTTCTCACTTCAGGATGGAGACTCTCCATCACTAGATTTGCCAGGATCTGGAGACACACACACAAACGCACGCACACACACACTATTTTCCTTTTCTTGCGTCAGAAGTGAACGGCATCCTGCTGCGAGGTGGCTTGTCGATGTGCAGAGTATTCAATCAACGCGAGCGGAAGCGTTTTGTGTCTCACCCATTTTGTGACAATGCAAATAGTGGAAGAGCAGACGACTTGAATGTTAATGAACCGCTAATGTGGCATTTTCATGATTTCTGTTTATTTTAACACATTTAAATAAAATATTCCTGTCGCAAGTGCAAACGACAGTTTCTGATGTAGTACATCAAGTCTGAGAGTAAATATCAGCACTGGACGAGATGATATTTTTCATTCATGGAATACCTAAATATGATCTGGCATGGGGGTCGACTTACAGATGAATAAATGCACTGAAAAATATTGTCAGAATGGAAATGAAAACCACGTGCATTGAATTGACAATTTCAAAAATACACAACATTTGGTCACTCACTGCAATCTAAAATATCTTACCAAGCAGGAAATATGTGACACGTGTTATATGGCGAGAAACGGTACACGCCGCGTGTTTGGTAGGACACACAAATGTCATCTTGACTTGAGCCGTACGCTCCATCAGCACGCGTAAGCAGGTAGCAAAAACATTGCGCGGGGCCCCGAAACAAGCAATAAGCAAAGGGGAAAGGCGACGGCAAAGAACAGAGGGTGATTCAGGAGCGCTCGTAGAAAACTGAAAGGGACTCATTGAAAAGTGAGAGAGACCCACTTCACCCGGCTGACCTTTGGCATGCCGTTAAGGCAGAAGGGCTGGAGGATGGCTGCCCTTTCGGACGCTCTCTTATACATTCAGGTGTGAAGGCATTCTTGTCTTTTGGTGTGGGAAGCGGGTGTGCCAGAACAAAATAGTTACAAATTGAACAAAAACTAACCCGCAGTGGAGGGAGTTTACTGTATTCAGTGAACCTAAGATACAGTTTTCAAACTTTGGTACTCTACATGTTATGGGCCTGCAAAGCCAGAGCGAACGGATTCGAGTCACCAAAGCCCGAGTTCGAGAGTGGCCTTACCTGTGAAGGCCTTCCACACATCATGTCCCAGGTCCCATAGTGGCCTTTCGCTTGTCTATGCAGTCTCACAGTGTCGGTGAAGGCGGGCGTCTGAACAGTGCAGTCCTCCGGCAGACCTGAGGGTGGCAAGGAAGAGGCCCGTCGGTAATGCGAAGGAAACAAGCTCCTTCTGTTAACCCTTACGACAAGACAAAAATAACACCATCTTGGGAGCGATACGGTTCCGAGGATTCCTTTGGAGGGATTTTTGGATTTACAGTTGAAGAGCTACACAGCCCTGTTCAAATACAATTTTTGTTTTTTTTTGGTTGAATGACCAAGATAAATCATTTAAACAAGTAACCACTATTAACGTGACAGATATTGTGCAAATTATGATTCTACTTATTTTACTTTTTTTGGGTGGGTGGGGTCAAAATAACCAACTGAACTAATACGGTTGGTTGCCCAAGCGTGCACATGCTATGTTTGCACTAAATATAATTTTTTGGAAATATGAAGTTTCCTTAAGTGATGACAACAATGAATCTGTGTCTGGAGAATAAATCTAGCAGTGGCTAGAGTGGAACACAACCAAATGAACGGTCATACTCCTCAAAAGAGGAAGATCCTTTTTTTTTTTTTTTTGTGACAGAACTCACATGGTCACTAACACACCCAACGGACAGGACCGAAGGAGCTGTGCTAAAACAACAACAGCGGTGTGTTTTTAGGAAGTGACTTACTGTCATGTGGTTGTGGTGATGTGATGAGATTCCACTGGCTTTAGTACATTAAAAAAATGAAAAAAATAATGCAGCCATGAAGACCGCAGTGCACCAGACACTTAATGATTAGCAGTTGACCCGTAAACCAAATTCCTCTCATAAAACAACACCAGTTACATTTGCTTTTGAATGAAAGTGTATGCTTCAGCCCCACCAGCCCCTTGAAATGCTGATTATTCATAATCATCAAGAATGATAACTCCACCCTGTTTCCGTTTTGCGAGGTATCACGTTCACATTGATTCCTTTGTCACTTCACCTCAAACTAAGAACGGGCCAGTGTTGTGATAGCAAGTCTGTGACACCGAGGACGGTGACAAAGTCAGGAAGTGAGTCAGGAATTGTCGGTGGGAGGGGGCAGGGTGAGCCCGACGGGAAGCTGCCCTCCCCATCACTTTGCAGTGATGGGTGAAAGGGGCCAGTGGAAGACGGTCAGTGGAAGGTCGCGTGGAGATGCGAGACTCGCAGGCGAAAACAAACGGACACCGTGGCGGGTTTCCACTTCTCCATGCCCGGTGAAAAGCGTCACGTCAAACCGAGCGTGGACGGATGATGGGTTGTTTTCCAATTTAAGCTGTTTGCAAAGATGCACGAACAAGTGCGTATTGTGTCGCATGACCTAGTTGTCACCCCAGCACAGCACGGCGCATTTCAAAGCAGCAAATAAACACCAAGTGCATTATGAAACAAGCTTTTCCCGACTTTACTTTCTGAAAGTGGTGGCCAGGGGGTGTGGGGGGTGTACAGCTGAGGCAAGAAGAGAAAGCAGAAACATTTTGTTTTTCATAGAACGAAAAAAAATGCACCGCAATTGACCCTCAGAAAGCCGAAATGATTACTTTGTGACAAAGTGAGACGACATCCAAGCCGACGATAATTTGCGAGCGAAGTGATACGCACTTACAGGCCAGACCTGTTTTAGCTCAAAGTCTGCGTCAAGTTTTATTGAGTGTTCAATTGGTTGAACAGGCTGCAAAGGGAACAAAAATGCAAATCTTATCTTGTTTGTTTTGGTGATTAATTATGTTTGCCAACGGAGCGTCGCTAGCATTGATGTTGGACTTTTTTTCCTTTTCTTAATCTTGCGTTTTCTTACTCACTAGAGAAGCCGTGTCGTTTTACGCCCCGCAATATTTTTGATCTCTTTGCCAAGCAGTTGAACCATGAGGCCGTACAGTTCCTCCGCAGTGTCTAGTGAGGGCACTGAGTAAAAATAGAACATGTGGCAGCAATTACCGCAGCATAAATTTGGAGGTATTTCCCTCTTTGCGAGGCTGACTGCACTCTATAGGATGGGATGTGGAGCAACAAGATTCCCAGGCCTTCAAGCCATCATTTTGCAATGGCCTTATCCAAGCCAATCCAAGCCGACAATCAATTCAAGGCTCCCAACGACTAAAAATCTGGATAATTCTGCACAGTGCCCTGTTAATGATTTCTGTTAAACAATGACCCCATTGCCCAGAAAGCCGGCCTTGATGTATTGACCAACCTGACACTATGAATGGACGCCACAGAATTAACCAGCAGCAGCCAGTATCCTGCTGACAAGGAACTTCACCAGCTGACCTAAATGTGCGCCTTTGCCGTCGGCTCGTGATAGAAGTGAACTCATTATCCTATTGTACACGTCACTGAAATATGGGGCTTGGTGAATTCTCTGGAAGATGTCGCTGTCCTGTAAAAAAAAAAAAAAATTCACAGGACAGCGACGATAAGCCGAGTTAGTCTCATATATATATTAAAAAAAAAAAAAGTTAACACTTCAAACTCCACTTGTGTAACTATGTGAAGTACAGTGTGCTGTGGAGACACGAGGTATTCCTCCGTTGGGTTGCGTTTTCAACATTTAAACATGACTTTGGTCCGAGGCCAAAATAGAATAGTTTGGTCTCCAGGCTGATGCACCAGGCTCTCATTTGGAGTTCGAGGCCCCCAATGAGCTCCCACGGGCCTCCAGAAAACCATCAATCACAGCCAACTCTGTTGGCTGTTGCCACTTAAACTCATGGGCTTTCCTTATGCTCTTATGCAAACATCACACACAATATGTGTGAATAGCATAGAAAAGGATGGAGGAATAAAAAAGAAAGAAGAAAAATTAATGTGGACACAATTATTGGCATTCCTCTGTTCATTAAATAAAAAGACTCAATGTTACTGAAATAACGGAGAAAAGCAACGATAAATAAAAACATACGGAAAATTAACCGATAAAAATCAGGCGCTGAAGACGTTGCCTTTGAGTTGTGGTTCAACTAGACCAGGCGTGTCCCAACTTTTTCGTTTGAGGGCCACATACATCAAAATGGAAGGATAAAAGGGCCGCTCAAAAACTGATGACGGGCCGGGAATGGCCCCCGGGCTGCCGTTTGGACACCCCCGATCTATCTGATCTCATATGCACTAAAAGAAGCAAGCTTTGGACTGCGAACACCCGATTTTCCTTCAAGAACATATGAGCTAATCAAGCCAACTCCCTTTTAAATTGCCTGCATGGAGGGCAGGGGTCACATCCATAAAGTCATTTTACGACTCCCGGGAAAAGTCGTTTGCCTGTTCTGTTTTTTCCTCAAAACACCAATACGACAGAGGTGAGACTGGGCGTGGTAACGCAGGCCAAAGCCATGAATGTCATCAATCCACACTGATGCAATTGACCTCGGCGTGCCAAAGCCATCGCGGAACACCAACACAGTCCCGCTTCCTTCTGACGTGTTCTTGAAGCCCAGATGGAATGTACCACGGGGACTCACTGAGCGTGCCCAAACAGGTCGTGTGAGGGAGTCAAAAAGGCTGAACAAGACAGGCAAGGGCTGGTTTTGTTTTATGAGCAAAATGTATGCACTACTTGTTCCTCTCAATCATCGACACCCGAGCTCTGGTTTGGGCATAGGACCAAAAATAGAGAAGACAGAGGCATCGATGTATTCTTAGATGCATCTAGATGGGGGTAAGAAAAATCCACTTGGCTTGTTTGGCATTTGCTACGACTCCATAACAAACTCTGGCCGTACTTCAGATGTCAGAAGTTTGCTTTGTGCGAATGGCACTTAAATGGGAAGCGCTGAACAGGAAATGACAATTCAAATGCAGATTTCAAAATAAAATCACCACCATCGTGAAGCTAAAAGATAACTATTAACCAGATGATAATTCACTTTCCACTGTGAGCACACATCAAGCTATCTCCAAATAAGTGATAGATTAACTAGGAACAAAGAAAGCCTTTGAGCATTGGCTGTGTCTTCACAGCTCAAGGCAAGTACAGTAAAACGTGCCCTGGGGTCCCCTCTAACTGAGTTGCATTTAAACATGTGGGAGTACGATTGCCCTCTCAGCTCAAATAATTTAGCTCCTACGTTTCAACATTATAAGGGCTGCATTCGAGCATGTGAATAACAATCTGGCAAAGATCATCTTTATCATTTCTGCAACCACGGCGGCGCAGTGAGAGGTTCCGCCGTCTGACAAAAGCAACTTTTCACTCAACCCGCGCAATGTGTTGTCAACACATTATTGCAGGAAGTTGGCATGGCGGACTCCTCGAGTGACTTGCCGAGAAGTGAGCGCAAGAATAACAGCCTGACAAAAATGTCATGAAAGAATGTTTGTGCATCCTTGGGCATGTCTCGATTTCTAATCTGTTCATCGTAAATATGCGATATGCATAAGTGCTTATGCATTAGATCTGCCTGGATTATATAAAAACCGCTACTGAGATTTTATGACGGGGAGGAAGAAGTGGCATTGGGAGAAATTATTACATCATACAGTAGACACCGTCATACTCGCAATTCGCAAATTCTGAGATTTTCTTTATTGAAATTTTTTATCCTATTTTTATTTTGAAGGGCCATTTCACCCATTTATTTTCATTGAAAACGCATATTGAATGTTCAGTGTTTTTTAAAACTTAAAATTATTCATTCATTCATTCATCTTCCGAACCGCTTGATCCTCACTAGGGTCGCGGGGGGGTGCTGGAGCCTATCCCAGCTGTCTCCGGGCAGTAGGCGGGGGACACCCTGAATCGGTCGCCAGCCAATCGCAGGCCACACAGAGACGAACAATCATCCACGCTCACATTCACACCTAGGGACAATTTAGAGTGTTCAATCAGCCTGCCATGCATGTTTTTGGAATGCAGGAGGAAACCGGAGCACCCGGAGAAAACCTACGCAAGCCCGGGGAGAACATGCAAACTCCACACAGGGAGGCTGGAGCTGGAATCTGCACTGTGAAGCCGATGTGCTAACCACTGGACTACCGGACCGCCCAACTTAAAATTATTATTATTATTATTATTATTATTATTTTGTTCCGACGCATTTCACTAGCTGACAGTTACGTGGGGATTTTCACTATGATTGTTTGCACTGCTGGTTATACTCCATGGCAGCAAGTATCGTGAACTTAAGTTGACCCAAGCCTCGTCACTGCTGATGTCCAGCTGATGATTCATGACATAACATGATTAAAGAAAAAATCAGTACCCCATTGTGCACTCTCTTTTCTTTTTTTTCTTATTTTTTTCCTCCACTGTTGGGACATTGCCCTAGAAGTTACAGCTCTGGGCCGAGACCCCTCCATTCCTCCATTGAACTTTCTTTTACAACAAGAGCGTGATAGCCAGCTTGAGATTCCTTTTTAGCCAAGTATGCGCCACTAACTGATTGCAAGCCACTTGATTTCTTCCAACAACAACAGCACAAAGGCCGCTTAGAACAGAGTTAAGCCGAGACATCTCCTCACTTTGTGCGCTAATTCTGCTAAGAGTCCAACGTGGGAGCAACGGCAGCCTCATTCGTCACTCTGTGACCGACACGCACCACAGCAATATTGTCAACGTTGACCACCGTCAAAGCTCTCACGATCCACGCAAGGTGTTTCCGACATTTTGTTCCCACAATGAAGCGCCAGGCAGGATCCGCCGGCGGATCTTTCTACTGTGTACCTCACCTCACATGCGAATTATTTTAATGACTAGTTGTGCGCGGGTGCATAATAATCAGCTGTCAAATATTTAGACCTTACAAGCTTCACACACCCATTTTGGAGTTTCAGTGACTTTCACTGTGCACAGATTCCACGGTGGCCCCACTATGAGCTCCTTGAACTTGTCGCAGATGACGTTGAACAATTAAGAGCGCTGACGGTGTCATATTGAACTGGCCACTGGAGTTTTTCTCACCGTTGTTACAGTGCCGGACGCAGTCTTGCAAGACGGCGTGCCACTTCTGCTGCTCCTTCTCGGTCATCACACAGAAGTAATGATGGCGGGCGTACGGGTGCCACAGGATGAGTGGGAACGGCGTTGCACATCTGATAAAAGGATTGCTGCTCGATTTGGCTTTGACATCTAAAACAAGGTAAGGGACAAATTCGTTTAGAAAAAGGCAAGCAGCATGCATTGAGTGTTGGTTCTGTGCGACCATTGTCTATAAAGTAGCGATGCTAGCACAATTCATTTAAAAGAAGACATTGATTTTGTTGTTGTTGTGGTGTACCCATGTCAGAGATTTTTCTCGGACAAAGTTAAAGAAACGACTCGGCACACAGGGAAAATTGTCTTCAATGTCGACGGAAGCGGATCTCTGAGAGCGAACGACGGTTTAGTTGCTCCGTGATCACACTTAGAGCCCCGCCCTCCGCGAGTTCGACCTTTTATTTGTGACATATGCAAAATACAAGAAATACACTGCCCCGATATTTGCATGCCGCAGCCCCGGTTCGGCCCCTCGGTAGTGATTGGTTACCTGCGTTTAAGCTTTGAACCACCAGTACGTTGGCGCCTTTCTGTCTGATCTACGATATATCAACATGTCGCAGACTTCGCGGATGGCCAAATGTCGCCTGGGCGCGACGGGTGTTCTCAAATTGTCTTTTATCGTTCAACCGCTGTTCCCAAATTGTTCATTCCCCTTTTGTGGCCGAGTTTCGCCCTCTCCCCTGTGATCGCCCACCTACATTGATGTGCTAATTGTGGACTCCAACGGCCCTCCGGCCAGGTGGCCGGTGCCTTTGTGCACAGGCATTTGGGGGTGCTGTATACGCACCCAAACGATTTGGATGTGACTGACTTAAAATGAAACTTTAAACATGATACAATTTTGCTCATAAATTCCTCTAACAACCCACCATTGTTGTGAACGTTTTTTTCAATGAATTGTTTGAGATGAGGAAATCACCCGTGCACCCTTCTGCTTAAACGTAATATTTTCATGACATGATATGATCTCACTGTAGCATAAGCTTTTGACATTTTCCAGATATTTCACCTGAAAGCCAACCATCCCAAACTGTTTTGTCAGTCGAGTACCTGGAAGGCTGGTGTTCATCAGTTCCATGTAATCTTCAATGGATGTCAGGGCCTTGTAGCCGGCACAGTTGATGGTTACTTTGGGATGCAGAGTCCGCTCATGTGCCTTAAAAAAAAAAACAATTCAAAACAATTACATGCTGTCATGACCAAATTAGGCGAAGGAGCAAGTAAAGTGAACCCACTGCTTTGCTCTCATAGAGGTTGATGCTGTAGTTGTTTGGCACCGAAACGAAGCGATTTCTCCACTTGCGATTCTCCTCCAGGTACTGGAACAAATTCCCTGAAAAGATCGACCGGCCAGCCAAAGGATCCTGGAAAAAAAAGAAAAAAGAAATGCATTCATATGAATAAAATGAGCAAAATCTTACAAGTGCATCTCGTCCAGAAGCTTTGACTCCATAGTCTCGAGGATTCCTTGGAATTGATATTATCTTTAACATGAGTGGTCGTAGTTGTCGGCTCTGTAAATATGCCATTCCCTTCCCTTTCTCAGAGATATCGCTCCGATACAATGCGATACATTTCAAAGTGCAACGATTCTCTTTGGTTCAATTCCATACACTCACAACCCAAATAGTTTTCTGTTTCAAAACTCAGGAAGGGGGCAAAGACTTTTTTGTGGCATCGGAAGGTGTGACGAAGAGCTCTCCCGAGCACAAATAATGACCTCATTCATGGAGTTCTGCGACATTGTTCTGACGGAGCTTTGTTGACAAATCCCCTGGCAACCGGTTTTGTCGTTACTCCTCTTCATGATCACAAACACAGCGGAAAGACAGTTACGCTGTCGCTTTTGGGCTCACGCTGCTGCGCGAGGACATCGTTGCTCGACGGTGCGGAGCGATTTGCAAGGCCCGAGTATCATTAGACTTTTCAAGCGGGTCTACTTTGGTCCTGACGAGAAAACTTTCTCGTCCTCACAGGAAACGTCTTTCCCCGCTAGCGCTAGCTTGTTTATACAGCAACGACATTCTTGAAAGCGCTGGATGGAATATAGTTTAGAATCACAGGACAGTCAAGAGTTACAATGATCTGCATAGCGTTTGAACAACGATACTCAAACTGGGGGGAGGAGGGGGGAATGCAGTTTAACTGCATTGCCTTTAATTGGCCTGCTTGCTCGAGGGTTTCTTGGCGACGATGACAGAAAACTGCTTTGGGTACTTGCCTTCCGGTGTAGCAACTGCGATTGTGGCCCGCCACCTCCTTCGATCTCGTAGCGGATGCTGTTGAAGAGAGCGACGGCATACTGCTGCTTATACACGTCGCTGAACTGTCTCATCACATCTCCCGTCTTCACTGCAGGAGGAGAAACAACACAGTTTGGTGCTACTTCAAACTCTACTATGCAAAGTAAAATTGATTATCAACAACACCCAGAATTGCCGCCAGCCTCGTCTGGACCCGAGCTCATCTCAGATGGACTGCTGCTAAGAAGAAAAATGTTTTGTGGTCTGACGAGTCCACATTTCAATTTGTTTTTGGAAATTGTGGACCAAAGAGGAAAAGAACCATGCGAGTGCGATGGACGCAAAGTTCAAAGGCCAGGATCTGTGATGGTTCATTTAACATGCAGCAACCCGGAGAAAACCCACGCAGGCACGGCGGAGCACATGCAAACTCCACACAGGAAGGCCGTAGCTGGAATCGAACCCTGCACTTCTCGACTGTGCGGCCGACGTGCTACAAGCCAAGCCCCGTGCCGCCGTGCTCCAATTTATATTCATTTTATTTCTAACTATGCCCAGACACTTTTGACCATAACTCCGACTTGGAATTCTGGTGTATCTTCCAAATACTTTGGGAGACAAAGCAGCCCCTCCTTCCCCTGATCAATAAAGCCCCCTCACAGTTTCCATTCGTGCACAACGGTCTCGCCGCTATTTGACCCAGTTCTACGGCTGCCGTCTTTTTCCTCAGCAGTCCGTCAAAGAGGGGATGTGCGTCTTTCCCATGTCGGGCCCGGTGCTGGAAAAAGGAGTCTGTGTGTTTGGCTGCGCTAGCAGCAGACGGTGTGAACTGCGATACGTTTCTGGAAAGGACAACAGGAAGAAGGGAGATGACCGGAGGTTGGAGAGCGGGGAGGAAAGCGCTGACAAGGCAACGCTGGTGTGAGAAGAATGCGGAGGAGACAACAGCGACACCAGAACTTCATGAGAGCGCCTTGTATTCTATATTTAGTACAGTGGAAATGTTCAAAGACAATGACGACGTGAAGACATTTGGAGAAATGCACAAATAGCTCTCATGGAAGGTTATTTTGGTTCCGATGGGTGTGCGTTGCACATATTTGAGAGCATTTTGTCAGATGCTAGCGAGATCAAAATACTGCAGAGATTCTGGTTACGCTGTCTGATTTCAGAATCCTTTTAAGACCAAAAAAAAAAAAAATAGGACATCCATGTCCGGAAAGATTTTGAGCACAGCTGGTCTGTGCGCCATCACCAGCCCCCCCCAAAAAAATGCATTCAACTTTGTATTTTCCATTGGATGCCTCGTTCTGCCAAAGTAAGCAAAACATTCCAGTTTAGGGAACCAATACCACGTCTTGAACCCATCGACATTATGAAGGCAAAAGGAATCATTCATTTTGCGTAGCTCAGTCGATAAATGTCTCTCCACTTACCCAGAAAATGTTTGATCGGTGCAAAAAGCACAGCAAAGACTATTATGATCCATTCGTGAACCTCCGTGTCCGATTTTATACTCGGGTCAGGGGGCTTGTGTGTATACATTTTCCACTTTTTCAGATCAGAAAGGACATCTCGCTGGTCGCTTGTTGTCTTCATCGTTTGACGGAATGCACAGTGTAACGTGCGGTCATAGACTTGGTCACGTGTTACTTCACATTTGTATAGGCATCAAAATCAACCACGGACATTTTCTTGTTTGGCGCTAACTTTGCATGTCATCCCCGGGGCTCGGGATCCAACTCTGGTATTCAAACGTTCCAATGACAATGCTACGAGCTAAGATATGCGAGTGTGCTGCAAGTGTGATGTGGGCTCATGGGAGGATCATCCTGTGAGAATGTGATTCAACAGTAAAAATGAAGAACTCACATACTCCCTACCAGGGGTGTGCTGACACATTTTGCCATGCATGTTTCTGGAATGTGGGAGAAAACCAGAGTACCCGGAGAAAACCCACGCAGGCACGGGGAAAACATGCAAACTCCACGGAGAAAGGCCGGGCTGGAATTGAACCCGCACCTCTGCGCTGTGAGGCCGACGTGCTAACCACTCGCCGACGTGCTAACCACTCTCCACCGTGCCGGTCAAAAATCCAAAACAGCTAATTGCATTGACAAGGCCACATTTCAGAGATGATCCTATTGAGACAAGCAATTCCATTTTACCTCGCAAATAGATTGAATAGATCAATTTTCTGTCAAAACGACACCCTTTTGTCATCAAAATCAACCAACATGTCGCGTTATATAACACCCCAGACAGACGCAGGTGTGGATGACGTTAAGTTCTGGGCTGCAAATGATAGTTGGAGTAATCCATAAAGACAAAACCTGTTCAAACCTGTTCAAACCATGAAGCTGCATACAATTGTGTTTTAGAGAGCCAATCATGGCGTCTCGTGCACCAACAGCCAATTTTTTTTCTTTGTTTTTCTCTATTTGACATCCATTAGAGAGGATGTGAAATGGCGGCGTGCAAACGCAACTGACTGAATCCCCCTTCATGTCCTCGTTTCTTTGTCCGGAGGGGCACACCGCTATAACAACCAACCGTGAGCAAAGCTTGATCTACATGTCGATCATTTGGTCGAGTAGATTTAATGTTGCCGCTAACATTAGCGTACCCCTGCAGGTGGAAACCCACCCTATGGCCTGGTGGGCATTCATCCAGAAATGAGTCCTCGCCAGCCATGTGAAGGTCAGCGATGTGAACCGCTACGCTACAACTTGTCACCACTTACTTTGCCTTTGAAAAATGCAGAGTATGCCAATTTTCCAACAGCTTTCGAGCACAAAGCATCAAATTCTGCCTAGTCAGAAACGTCATAATATTATTTGGACGTGTATGCGACTACTAATATCTTCTTGAGTGATACATATGAACTGTGCACAGTATAAGCTCTTAAGTTAAAGTTACAATTATTAAGATAAGATAGTCTCACAATGGAGAAATTCCAACTTCACAGCAGCAAAGTTATGAGAGGAAGAAGTAGAAGAACAAACTAAATAGGAGCTGCTGGAAAGGCAGCCACTCTCACGGCGCCATCTTGAAGTCAAAATAACACATAAGACACACAGACAGTCGTGCAACTTTTCCTGCATACTTTGTTGTTTGAAGCAGTTCTAGATGAAAGAGGAGAGGATCAAAGTATCCTTTCACCAGAGGATCAGATTTTGAAATTGATGACTTCTCTACTTGTGTGTGTGTGTGTCCTTTCGCGCAATTGCCACTGAAGAAGGAATAAAAAGCAAATCGTGAGAAAACATGACTGCACTTTCCATCATTACGTGAACAAAACTAAACTAAAAAATGCGTGCAAAACAACCTTCGCAAAGAAAAAAAATATATTGTCTTGTTTTGTTGAATTAATCATACGGGTCAGAAGTGCAAAGAAACATCACTTTTTATGTATGTCGTCTAAAAGCTTTAAAGTCCGGTCTGGACTTGAAGAAAGCGTGCTCTGAATAAACTCAATCGTAAAACGTTCTCCTCTTTAGCAGAGTTGTTTATGATCGCCTCTACTGCCGAGCTCGTTCTTTCCGAGGAGAGTGTTATGAGTCAAGACTCTGGCCTCTTCACGTCTCCTCTGCTTTGCGCTTGGTTGGAAGAAATCCCACAGAATGTTCGGTTCCCCGCAGTGGGAGGCTGGAGCAATCCGAGACTCAAATAGCAGCCACTACCAATTTATACAAACATGCTTCTCTTTGGGGAAACCTACTTATTATGTCTGGGAAGAGGGCGTACAGCAGAACTCTTTCGTAAGCTTGAGTAGAACAGTTCTCAGTTCTGTGCAAAAAAATAAATGATTAAAAATGGTGATGCTTTTGTACCGGCGCAGGTGGCGACACTTGCCGGGGGCAATTGTGTCGCCTCCCTTTTCAACTCACGATTGTTGTTACTGTTGATTAGTTTTGGGCGATATGTTAATAGTAGCAGAAATATTGAAATAGTCAACGTGATTAAATAGTCCGAACAAAGAATTTTCCATTTCAAAGATCCACTCTGGTGACATTGCTTCTGGCCTGCCCCGTACAACCAACCGCGAGCAACGATTGATTGATTGCTTGCAAAAAAATCAATCAATCTGTGACTCAAAACAAAATGTCGTTCCTGTTTCGGCTCCGTGCTAAAAATGAGAGGGTGTTGTTGAGGCACTCCCTCCTCCTCCACATACCTGTAATCATCTCCCGCTTGCCTTCATCCAGGTGAGAGGAAACCACGTCCCCCATGGTCGCAGCAGAACCCCCAAAGACTCGGTCACAATCCGAACCGGTTGCAGGCGTGTGTATTCCGGGTCGCCTGCGGCGAGGTTCCCAAACAGTACCGCAATTATTCAATCGAATCCAAGAGGCGAAAACTTAAACCGTCTCCTCGTGAGAGAGACTTGCTAGCGCTACCGTCTTCGCTGGTTTTGTTCCGAGTACTGGGCGAGGTGACAACACCCTGGCGGCAGGCGGGGACGAGGAGGGGAAGGAAGGAGGAGGTGAAAGCGCGGTTCGGCTTCAGAAAGGCGGGACACACCTTCTGGAAGGCATCACTGGTCCAACGTGTTAAGGCGGCCCTGCTTTGGGTGTGGCCACCAGCCGCTCGCTTTCTCCACAACCACCGAATACTATTACTGTTCCACACTATTGTTTGAAGATGAAGGCCACGCATACAACCTATATGAGGTTTGAAGATGTCATTTCCTGCGCGTCTGACTAGCCGTACACTTAGGCAGTGGGGAGTATTCACGCTTCATGTCATTTTGGATTTATTTTGAATTATTACATCGCCGGTGGCATAATAAAGGCGATTCTATTGTTTCGCTCTGCAAGATGTACTGATTGGCCACAGTTTTTCCAACACGTATTATGATGTTAATGCGGAAAGATACATGCTGCCCCCATGTGGACATTCATTCATACTACAAATACCGGTGAAAGTTCTCCCTACCCGCTCGCTGGATTCCCCGCGGTACGCTGTCAGTAGTAATTAGTATACAAGTAGATCTATGATCGGAGCCAAGACCAAAAACAGTCTGTTTACGGTGGTAGTACGACTGGGGTGCCCTGGGAAACTTCATGTAAGGCAAACTTGTGTGTACTAGTTGACATCTGCGCGCGACGAGGAGCTGCAACCTGTGAAGCGCTAGATGTCACTACGTGCTCGGAAGCGGTTGTCAAATAGTGCGCAGTTTTGCCTCTTTATAGTAACATCCAGTTCGACTAGGGCGCCTATCGTAAAGCGTGCGGGGAAAACGTCAATATATCGCCGCTCTCCTTGTGCGCAAAAATGTCAGAGGGCTATTTCCCCTTTTCTAATTTTGTGGCTGGATGCCGATCCACCACGAACAGTCTAAATGCGTATCCCCCATTAACCGTATACAATCTTATTCGTGTTTCTTTTTCTCTATATAATACATTGAAGTGAGTAAAACGAAAGACATCTTTATAGCTAATAAGACGCAGTAGTTAGTCCAAATACGCCCCGAGAGTGGCGCGCACAGTGCGGAAGGATACGTTCTGACGACTCCTTGTGAGGGCTCCTACGCAGTGATGGGAGGAGGTGAACACGGGGAGCAGGAGGGGGAGGAGGAGGACGAGAGGAGGAAGCACTAGACCCACTACTCGGCACCATCATGGCACCTATCGGATTAAAGGCGGTGGTCGGAGAGAGTAAGAACCTTCATGTTATTATTCCAGATTAGCCTCAATGACCTTGTGCGGCGCAAATGTATTTGTTGTTGTTTGGAGGCAAGCGGCGATTAAGGATGAGTGCGAAGGTGGTGCTGTTGACGTCTCGTCGTCAATGCCGTAGTGATGCAGAGCGGAGAACGTGATGGAGGCAACCTGCAGGGTCTGGGTGCTTTCGCTGCGTTATTGCGGCGCCTCTGCGCCAATGTCAAGTTGCCTTGAACGATCGGTGATGACCCACGGATAACTAATGTATAAATCTTTTTTTGACAAGGTGCACAAACGATTGGGGGGCAAACACGTACGCCTCTTGCACTATAATGTAGCATCACTTCACCGCATATAATTCAGCCTGGATATTGAGCGACGAAAACGAGCAATTGCCTTGGTATGGATGACTGTCTTATCTGAAATAGATCCTCGTCGAGGTTCGTGTTTTCGGCAGTGCCTCACCCTTCGCGGAGGATGCGCCGCTTTTGCGTAAAATGCACTTTACGCCTGAGGGCTGATACAAGCTTCAGTCTGCTGTACAGTTCATGTTCGCCGGAGGACGATATCGTGACCATTGAATTGCCTTGAACGGGCGCAATGCAAGGGAGTTTCCGCAATCCGCATTCCATCAAAAAGAACCACATTTACATTTACCAATGTCATCTCTTGACAAAACCAATGTGAACAGCCTTCACCGCCGGTCCCAATTTAGATTATTTATTTATTCCGGAGAGGATGCTCCGGGAGTGTCTGTGTGCGTGTTGCTGATGCAGGCCTAAATATGGAGGCTCAGTTTCATTCTCCTTTTTGGCCATGGATGGGAAGTACACTACTGTATCGGTGGTTTTGTCAGGCAAGGGATGATAAATTCAGATATCTGTCATTGATTTGGAGCATTTGTTTATCTGCTTCTAGTATTCTTGTCCAAGTGCCCCATTCAAGCGGAAAATCAGGATTAGCATGATTTGAAATATTTTATGTTCTTGATTTATGGTGCATAAAACTGATGATCCCATTTCGCAGCGCACAGATAGGATTTTATGTGGGGCATGATGACAACATTTTTTGTTTTCTCGAATTGAATCATGCTTTGTGTTATAACATCATTATGGAGCCATCATCCAATGTGTATCACACACTATTGGACTTTTGGCATGCTATTGCATGAAGAGGTGAAAATGTGTTTGATATATCAGAATAAGTCTACGACATAACGCAAATGCCACACTGTATTTTTGTGCCATTTAAGCAGGTTACAATCGTATCACCGTCATCCTATCAGAATACTGCACCAGCATCAGTGAGGCACCATCAGGGATCGTGCTGCACCGAGTTATTTATTAGATTTTTTTGTAGCGCCAGTTCAGCCCCTTCAGTATTTTATTTCATCTTCTAAAATATATTTACAAATTATTTTCTTACCCCCCACCCACTATGTATTGGTCAAGACCCCTTTCGCCCCAGGAGGAAAAGAATCCTGGAGCCGCTATCCCTTGGAACCATCAATGTAATTTTTTAACAATAATATATCAAATCAATTCCTACTAGAACCTGAGACCCCCCCCAAAAAAATCATTCCATAATTTCAAAAAAATTACTAAGGCTTTGTAACTGGTGCTTACATTATTGTGCAACTAACTAAAGCTCACCGAATACGCTCACAACAACTATAGGTAGCATGAGGTCGGTAGTGGCCAGGCCTGGGACGCAGTGGGTGACACCTGCGCTTTGGAAGGCTGAGGTGAAGCTGTGCTGTGATTGGTGGAATGGCTGAGAGGAGGGAGGGAGAACCGAAGAACCATCGTGGGTCCTTTCTGCAGCAATTGATGTAGAAGATGCGGCTGAGGGGGATGGGCAGCGTGCAGTGCTTCAGCCTCCACTTTCATAACTCCTTTTGAGAGAGAGAGAGAGAGAGCAGAATGGAAATGAGGCCAATTGGCCAGAATCTCATCGCTCGACAAGATGTGGTCATTATTATTAGTTGTAGTACTGTATTTTAATCATTTCATATCAGATATTACAGACTGCATGGAACTGCAGTGCTCATTGTTAATTACTGGGCAATTTATAGCTGAAAACTAATAATTCTACTGGGCTATTCTGGTTAGCATCAATCCTGCACCTGATTTGCACAATTACCAACCTTTTTTTTTTTTTTAAACTCAACCCATGCCCACACTAAAGCATGTAAGGCCTTATACTCACGGTCCAGGTCATCAGGTTCAAGGAATGATTCATTGCGTTGCTGCAAAGTGACCTTGGAAACATCACCGAACCACAGCATCCCACTGGTCTGGCTTGGGTGTCTGCTGCAGTGCCTGCAGCCCTCGGCCCTCTGTGACGCATGCACGCGTGCACAATAAGCATACGGGGTGACTGTAGACACAAACACTGTAGGTACATACACGGTCGCTGTGGTTACAGAGCACAAAGGCCTGCGTGACGGAGCTCATTTTAAAACAGGCTTATTCAGGGTATTGTAACTCAAATGAAATCTCTTAGTCTTACACCGAGGAAGAGTGCTGCGTCAGAACCGGCGGGCATCCTCCCTTTCCCTTGTTCCTCAGCTTACCATCCCCCTTCCACACACGCAGACACAGGCACAGGTATCCCTTTATTAATGACAGGAAAAAAAAACAATTGTGGTCACAAAAATAACTTGAATCTGACAATAGTATTAATAAAGATGGAATGAAAATCAGACATTGCTTTTGAATTGCGGTTCAACACAATTTTATATAAGTATATATATTTTTTTAATACACAATCTCATGAACAATACCCGGACAAAAGTGATGGTACCCCCTCAAAGAGATTAATATGACCATAGGGACGTTGGTGTCGGTTGTGAGACGAAGGTGTGTCCTCTAATTAGCGTCACACGTCTCTTGCATGCATGGCAGCCTAATGTAACACTCAAAATTGTCCCTGCGATTGGCTGGCAAACAGTTCAGGGTGTCCCCTGCCTACTGCTCAAAGACAGCTGGGATAGGCTCCAGCACCCCCGCGTCCCTTGTGAGGAGGATAAGGCGGTTCGGAAAATGAATGAATGAATGAATAAAAGAAAAAAAACAGCTGGACATTGTCATGCCTCAGTTTATTTTTTGGATATTGCACCAAAAGGATGTGTATCCTGTTAAACTGGTCAGGACAGAGCTTATAAGGCTTTGGTGTGTGTGTGTGTTTGGTTGACACAGCTGTTGCGCGGTGTTTGACCAGGTCTCTTCCCTTCTGTCGGACCGCTGTTTTCCTGTATTGTTCGAACGACTATGTGGACATCAAGAGGGTGCAAATCATATGATGGTCTCCATCATGAGATGTCCCGATGTTTTGTTTTCAACTCAATCAATCGTGTCATCCTTTCATCAGTCACGTCTGCAAGTAGCAATGATGCTAATGCCGTATGGAGGATCGTAACTTTAAAATGATTATGTTTACATTATAAGGCGTATTTCTTATTCCTGATTTCCTTGTAGTTCACTGCCGTATTTTCTTTTATTCAGAATTCGTTGTACTACTGAACAAAAACGGTGACAGTTTTCATACTTGCAGAATTTATCAGAGACACGATATCAGCAATGTCCTGTTATGCAAAGCCTGAGAAAACATCAGCTGCAGAGGAGGAAAAGTGGGGGAACGGGTGACGGCTGGCCCCTTTGTTTGTGGAGGCGTCTCGTCCTATGAAGCCACCGATTCTTCAAGTGCGATTTTTAGAAACAAACTGATTCCGGTTTAATTTGGTGGCAGATACATTTGCTGTGGCTCAGCGTTTGTTTGTAGTTTTGCTTAATGTGCACTCGAACTGTTGTGCTGACAGAACAGGTGAAGACCCTTGGTGTTGTTTAGTGAGAATTATGTGGTGCACTCTGGTTGGCCCTGTTCCAGGATCACCTCTCCCACAAGAGGTCAGATACAGTTCCTGTGACTCACAAGCTGCCCACAGTCTGCCAAATCCTGTTCTTTCCTTCTTGCACTTTCTCTGTTTGTTGCTTGCAGCCTCTCCCACTTGGTCAAAAACAGGGGGCCGGAAATGTTGTCGTCTGAAGGCCGCAAACAGAAAAAAAAACGGAAGGGTGAAAGGGCCACAAAACTTTTGGAAACGCGCTAAAGCCAATCGAGAAAGCAATTTGTTTCTATTGGTCGTATGATGACTGTGACATTGCATCCTGTTCCAAGAGTGACAATTTGAATTGGATTACTGGTAATCCTAAACCAACGTAGAAGGTTAGGAATGGATCAAGATGATCCAAGCATTGTTAGATTGCCTTTGGCACCTGTCACTGGATTGTGCGTGCTCATTAGCCTTGTTTGACTCGCGCATGTTATTCATCAGACTCAAGGATTGCATGTGCGGCAAGAAACGTGCAGGCAAACCGTTTCATGAACATTTGCGACCTCGAACGAACCCTGACAAACTCTGACGTGCCCGCAACACCTGCTGCCCTTCGAAAACACTCACGATTGTTTGCCACTCAGTGGGATCGGGGTTTTATTGCAACAACGCTTCTTTGAATTTATAATAAAAAGAATTACCCCCCAAATATTGTAGTGTCACAAACTTACTGTCACGTTGCGTGGTGGTGGTGGACCCCAAGAAGCAGGCAGGAGGAAGGAGCAGGGTGAACTTGACGAATTGTATTTAATAAAACACAGAAAACTAAATCCAAAACAAAGTCCAAAGTATCAAACAAAACGCATGACTGAAGATAAAAACTCTAACAGAAACATGATCGAAACAAACCTGACAGCAGCAAACAAACAAACATGACAGTGGCAAAAAGCTACAATGACCCGACACTGAATGCTCGGGGTGGGAGTCCTTTTAAAGCACTAATTGCCAAATGACCAACAGGTGTGCAGCTCAGGGAGAGCCCTGCAGTGGCACCTGTTGGTCCCAAACCGAATCATGACACTTACGCTATTTTGTACACCCAAAGTCCAGTATTCTTCTCTAATTGAGATCCTTCTTATCTTTCTGTTGCAGAAATTATGAATGATGTCATCAAGAAGGTGAAGAAGAAGGGCGAATGGAAGGTGAGAAGCAAAGTTAACTACGTCCATAGGAAGATTGTAGTCCGAATGGCCACAATGATAGCTTCCAGCTCGCCCGCCCACTGGATGGCTGGCTGTATTATCTCCTCTCGATGATGTTTGCAGGCCCTGATTGTGGACCAGCTCAGCATGAGGATGTTGTCCTCTTGCTGCAAGATGACGGACATCATGACAGAGGGCATCACCAGTAAGTGAAATGTGTTTCCATTGGACGCCGTAGTTGCATGTGTACCTTTGCATGTGCAACCGGGATGACGAACGTTTCTCTTGACCCCTTCACCTAGTTGTGGAGGACATCAACAAGCGACGAGAGCCTCTTCCCAGCCTAGAGGCCATTTTTCTGATTACGCCGACAGAGAAGGTGAGGATTCACACACTCTCAAAAGTACTTCACAATCCTAGCTGTAGTTGAGTACGGTATATGATATACGACCCCATAATACATAATACTCACGTAATAGTTCCTACTGAAGATCAAAATGAAAAAACAATTAGTTTCGTGAAACATGACATGACGTTTTGGTATTTTCTCCAAAGTTTGGAAATGGAACATCTATTGAGTCAATGCTAGCACCATGTAAACAGAGTAGATGAATCGACAAGTAGACTATGTTGTCAACATACTTCAAGATCTTTGTCACACCTCACGGCTTCTTTTCCGTCCCCAGTCAGTCCACACCCTCATCGGAGACTTCAAGGACCCGCATTCAGCAAAATACAAAGCGGCTCATGTTTTCTTCACCGACTGTGAGTATTTGAGGATTTCAATCAGATTTCTAATCTCATTTTGGAAGGTGCACTGTACCGTTTTCACCCTCGAAAAGCGTCACTTGAGATGCGGGGAGGTGCTGATTCATATCCAGCCGTCACAGAGAATGCAGACGGTCACAAATTGAGAAGATCTTAGCTACAATTGGCGAGGACAATCGTTCTCAGGTTACCAAAGTGGACAGCAGCCGCACCAACGTAATCTGTCCATAAGGGTGACAACAATATCTTGTTTGACCACTTGGGTTATCTGCTTGAGCTTGGATTCTCCAGGAACTGTATCTGGAAGACCCAGAGCCCAGTATTCTGGAAATGTTCTCACAATCGCGTTCCTCTTCCCACAAGCCTGTCCCGATCCCCTCTTCAATGAGCTGGTCAAGAGCCGCGCTTCCAAAACCATCAAGACACTGACGGAGATCAACATCGCCTTCTTGCCGTACGAGTCTCAGGTAAAACATTTGAGAGATGAGTCAAGTTCAAAAACCTGACGGAAACAAGTTACAAAGGGTTTTCTTCAAGTCTCTCAAATTCCTGATACTGCTCAATGAGTATTCCATTCATTTACTCAAAATTCATTACAGAGACCACGTTATGGTAGCTGCGACCCTCCTTCATTAATGTCCGCAAACTGTTCAAATGATTATGAATGGACTATTTTATAAACAACACGATTAGTCAATGGTGCTAGCAGTTCTTCAATTGTTTTCGACCGTGACACAGCACCCTTCATTGAACGGCTGTCACATGGGGACACTGATCAATGTATCTGCGTATCACCTGCATCGCCATGATAGCCAACAGTGGCGTTCTGAAGAATTTGACTCAGGGGTCGCACATACAGGCTGAAAAAAAGGGGAATCCAGGGACTGACCCTTGAGGGACTCCACGTCATGTCCGTTTGATCGGATTTCAAACTTCCGATGGTTACAAAAAAAGTTATTTTCCTTTATACCATTTTAGGACTGTTCCATTGAGATAGTCCAACCCAAGTTTGCAACCTGTTCAGCATGTATCGTCTTTATGTTATGTATAATCCATACCACTCCAATTCTCCCATAACATTTCTTTGATATTTCTCCTTCTGATCTGGATGATTTTTCCTCGACCCACAATCCTTTGCTCCACCCTGTCTACCGTTGTTAAATCCGAGACAGTGAGTTTCCGCTCCAGGCACCGTGGTGCTTCATAGCCCCGCCCACACGCTGATGCACATTCCCCATTTGGATGGGCCAAGGGCCATACAGCAAGTGTTGGCCAATTGTAGCAGGACCCTTCTGTGGTGCGGAAGCATGGTCATGTGACGGTGGGCAGATGGGGGTAGGAGGCAGGAGGGGGGCGGTGATTGACGAAGGGGAGGAGAGGAGGAAAAAAAATATGAGTGCAGGAAGGATATACGGCAAGGACGAGAGAAGGGGAAACGAGGAGGAATAAACGGAGAAACGAGGAGTCAGAGAACAGTGAAGGATTGTCACAAAGACAGGAGAGGATTTTTTTTTTCACAGTATGTTAACTCATTCACTCCCAAAGACGTTTTTAAACGTCTTTTCAGACTTGGTCCAGAATTGGTTGGTACTGAATGAGTTAAACATGAAATGTTTGATGCTGTTTTGACCGCAGTTACCAAACAAAACTCACCCATGCCTCAAATTAGAAATCAAGAATGACAGGGCAGTGGAATGCTATTTGTTGATTGGGTGATATTTTGGCATTGAACAATAATGAATACGAGTGACAAACACAACTGGAGAGAAAGAGAAATTGTCCTCTAAAGAAGAGGGCGTCGTACGACAAGTGATGGGGGAGGCCGGAAGAGCCCTTAAGAGAACGAACCTTTGAGCAAAAGCCAAACACCATCTCCGTTGCGTTGTTGTCTGTGCGCAGGTGTACTCTCTGGACAATGCCGATGCCTTTCACAGTTTCTACAGCCCTCATAAGACCCAGCTGAAGAACCCCGTGATGGAGAGGCTGGCTGAGCAACTGGCCACGCTGTGTGCCACGCTGAAGGAGTACCCTGCAGTCAGATACCGAGGGTGAGCACCGCACCAGGGCACGCCGCTAAACGGCATCAGGAGGCGCAACCTGAAAGGAGAGGCACATTGTTACGTGACGGGGGTTTCCTAGTTTGTGTGCTCGGATGTTATTTGATCCATTACAAAGCACTTACTGTTCACTTAACATGGATCATATTATTGTGGTTAGTGTTGCCGTCGTATAGATTGTCTGGCGGAAAGGTGTCATTTGTGTTTATTGATGACAAATAGTTGCATCCTTCTGTCCGTCCTTCCATCAGAGACTACAAAGACAACGCCACCTTGGCTCAGCTGGTTCAGGATAAACTGGATGCCTACAAGGCTGATGACCCCACCATGGGAGAGGCGAGTCTTCGTTCTTGTCCCCCCTTTTTTTGTCCGAATTGCTATTTTTGAAAGCAGTGGTCCCCAACCACCGGACCGCGGACCCATTTGGTACCAGGCCGCACAGAGACAGATCGAGATCTTATTTTGTTGAGTTTTTGTTGAGCGTCAGTCCACCGTTTCTCCTTCGATGAAATAGTTATTTGTCATCCTGAAGAAATCGCAGTTTGAAAAGACTCATTCTTTTGGGTCTGTACGTGCAGGGTCCGGATAAGGCCCGCTCCCAATTGATCATCCTGGACAGGGCCTTTGACCCCGTCTCACCTGTCCTGCATGAGCTCACCTTCCAGGCGATGGGCTACGACTTGCTGCCAATTGAAAACGACGTCTACAAGTATGCCCAAACGACGGCTTTCCAAGATGTCGGACGTGACCCGTTTGTCATCAAATGCTTTTGTTCAGGTACGACACGAGCGGCATGGGAGACTCTCGTGAGAAAGAGGTTCTTCTCCACGAAGACGATGACCTGTGGGTGAGCCTGAGACACAAACACATTGCAGAGGTGTCCCAGTGAGTACTTTTCCTCATCATCCACACATCATCCAAGTATCCGGGATTATACCAACGATGTTTTTGATTTTGGATTTTTGGGGGACTTAAAGGGAAGTGACGCGCCAGCTGAAGGAGTTTTCCTCCAGCAAGAGAATGAACACTGGAGAGAAGGTAACACTTCATTCATTCATCAGAAGCTGTACTAGCGCTGTCCGGTCTGCTTTAATCGTACTTGCTGAGCATACCAAAATATTTTGGCCAATTCCAATAATGAGGCCAATTTCTTGAGCATTTTGCGATTGAGTGAAATCATTTGGGTACATTCCAAATTCCATGAGCGATTTTTTAAGGTGACGCGGTGTTCCAATACTTTTATATAATCAGCCCAAAGGGTGTCCGTACCGGATCGTAAAGATGATGAGCTAGTTCGTGATAAGCGACTAACGGCGTTGGCGATGTCATGTTGCTTTTCCTTCTACAGACCACAATGAGGGATCTGTCCCAGATGTTGAAGAAAATGCCCCAATATCAGAAGGAACTCAGCAAGGTGTGCTTATGTGACGACGGCTGATTTCAATCTTTTTTGTTTGTTTGTTTGTTTACGCGGGAATGCTAACTGTGAGCGGGTCGCGTTTTGCAGTATTCCACTCACCTGCAGCTTGCGGAAGACTGCATGAAGCATTACCAGGGAACAGTGGACAAGCTGTGCCGCGTGGAACAGGTGAAAAGGGGGCAACGCTTTCACATATTTCAACAGTTGTTTGAACATTGCAACACTTTTTTTAACTTTGGGATTCAATTATAGCACGTTGATTATCGCCATTCCCTGATTGGATCGGACACATCTCAGGGTTATACTGCCCTATTGTGAGGTTTCCATCTAGCTTGATAGCGCAGGCAGTTGAGTTCAATCGTAATCAAGCTGAACTTGTCTACTACTCTGTGGACTGGTGCGATTACGTCACGTTGGTTATTCAAGAGGAGGAAGGGGACACACGCCTGTCAAACTGTTAAACGTTTTGCAGGACCTGGCAATGGGCACGGATGCCGAGGGGGAGAAGATCAAAGACCCAATGAGGGCCATCGTGCCCATTCTGCTGGATGCCAACGTCAGCACATACGACAAGATCCGCATCATCCTGCTCTACATCTTCCTCAAGAACGGTAAGAAGAACACTACACGATATGTCGAGCTCACAACAGAGTCACGACAAAATGGACACCGGGCAAACATGACAAAACATGAAACCCCAAAACACAGATCATGACACGAATCAAAGTGGCATGGATGGCCCAGAGACGCAAAAGCAATCAGAACTCTTCCTCAGGACACAATTAAGGTGATTTTATACGTAATGTGTACGTGCGTTCACAGGCATCACGGAGGAGAACCTGAACAAGCTCATCCAGCACGCTCAGATTCCCCCTGAAGACAGCGAGATCATCACCAACATGGCGCATCTGGGTGTCCCGATTGTCACCGACGTAACTCTCTCTCTCTCTCAACTCTCTTTCTCTTGACGCCGTTCTTTCTTCGACTGTATCTCAGGGCTCGTTTTTCCTTTTCTCAGTCAACCCTCCGCCGAGGCAAGAAATTGGACAGGAAGGAGCGGGTCAGTGAGCAGACCTACCAATTGTCCCGCTGGACACCACTGGTCAAGGACATCATGGAGGTGTGCGCCACTAGTCCCGAATCACTTGCGAGTGCATGTTTGGAGTTTGAAGCAATTTCAGATGATTTACATCAGGGGTGGCCAAACTACGGCCAGGGGCGGGGCATTTGCGGACTGCCAACCATTTTTTCAGTGGCCCGCGACGTGACAAAATAAATACTAAAAATGACATTTGACATGGGCCGCAAGTCCGAGTGGATTTAGTTATTGAAACGTATTTGTCTTTTTGTCCCTCTGCAGGATGCCATCGATGATAAACTCGACACAAAGCACTACCCCTACATCTCCACCCGCTCTTCTGCTTCTTTCAGCACCACTGCTGTCAGGTATACACAAACGTTGTGTATTGGACATGATAAAACTGCGCAAGTTTCCCTCATATTGTGGTGCTTCCGCTTCCTGGCAGTGCTCGGTACGGACACTGGCACAAGAACAAGACACCCGGAGAATACCGCACCGGCCCAAGGGTCATGGTCTTCATCATTGGGGGAGTGTCCTTTAGCGAGATGCGCTGCGCCTACGAGGTCACACAGGCCAACGGCAAGTGGGAAGCCATCATCGGTGAGTAGTGCAAATGGGAAGGGCGGGGGCGAACCTCAAGAGTAAGAACTAAGCTTCTCGCGTGTCGGTTATGGACATGACCCGATGAGGTTCACGCAGACGCATGCACGCACGCCATGATGAGAAACAGCCATCATGGCCCCTAACATGAACGAAACAGAAAAATACAATCGATGCAATACTTTGTGAGTTTGTGAAAAGGAAATCGCTGCCTACTGTAGTCGAGACCTGACGCGGAGGCATGCGGCGCATTTTTGCAGCGCGTTAAGTGCACAAACATGACTATCGTCGCTCACGTGCACCGTTTTAAAATGCTTCTCCGGGCCACTCCAGATTCCCATCCTTTGTCCGACCGCTTAGCCACGAGTTTGACTACGAGTCACAATTACGTGTTTATGAAAGCTCTATTTTGTGTGTGGTGTCTTCTGTTCAGGTAGCCCTCGATGTCATGCCCCCCGACTGTTGATTTGATTGGATGTGTCTTAAAGCTTCACTGCCGCTCTCTTTTATGTCCCTGTTTTGCTCTGCTTCAGCTCTTGTCTTTCAAAACGGTCGTCTTTGAATCGCACCCTTGCCACGTCTTCTTCTGCATCCCGATTGTTTTTGTGCAACATCTGACAATGTGTGTATTTCCCTGTTGGTGTGTTCCGTGAACAGCTAAGTCAATGAGTGTGTCTGTGTGTTGTTTTAAAAAAGAAAAGGAAAAAAAAACACTGGAGAGAGTGGATGAGGGCCTGGCATTGTGTTGAAAGATGAGCGGTGAAGCCACCTCTGTTCCTCCTACAGGTTCCACCCACATGCTCACCCCCACCAAATTCTTATCGGACCTGCAGCACCCCGACTTCCGAGAGTCCACTAGGGTGTCCTTTGAGGACGCTGACGCCTCAGACGAGTGAGGCAGAGACAGATTGGGAGGGAGGGAGAGAGAAATCACACAGACAAAAAGTAAAGGCAGCCGCTCAAGAAGCCCTTTCTGAATTTTTGCAGCACAAGGGCTTCCTTGTTCTTCTTTTGACTCACTCAGTAGTGTTTTCTGTACCTCCACCACCTCCTCCTCCTCTTCGTGACAATCAGGGATGGGTGCACCATGGCCTTTTCTCACTGCATGGGCCGCTCTCTCAGGCTCGACTCTTGCTGTAAAATCATCGTTTGCCAACATCTGTGCTCACCAAACAGCGGAAACAATTTGGCCGTCTTCATCCACGTCCGTGGAGAATGAACCATGGACGAGAAATGGATCAAAGTGGATCTCATTTTCTCCAGTGCAGCGACTGACTCAAAACAACAACATAGATGCCGAGACAAGTGACTATCCTGAGACTCTAAACGAGGGTTCCTGTAGATGACATTTTGAACTTACGAATGGCGTGATGATTAAGAGTACATTTCTGAGGACCTCTGGATGGAAAGGGAGAGTAGGGACTAACGTAGCCTGCAGGGTGCAGACTGCAACTGTTTGTCACGTGTTCATACTTGAATGGCAGTTGTACCTGAGGAAAGGGGTGCAGAGTGACACACTATTAGTTGGGGACCTTCTCTGCCACTTCTTGCTCTTCACTACATCTCTTCCAGGGGCGCATTGGCCATTGGGAATTTGGGGAAAAGTAGCAATTTTCCCCAACAGCCGGTCTATTTTCAGGCCGGTCGAACCGCGTGCCAGCCAACGCTACAATATTGACGATTAACTTTTGTTGCGCATCTGCCGCAATATTTTTCATTATATAACTTGTAAATTAATCTTTTATCTAATTTTTTTTACCCCTTTATGGGAATCTGGGCCTATAAAAACATTTTATAGGAGTGAGCGTTATCATCATTGCAAAGGCATTTTTTTTCTAAATGTAAAGTGCTGTTCATTGAGCAAGAATAATTCCTACAACAACAAAAAAAAAAAAACGTATCTAAAATTTTCATTGTATATTTGTTAAATTAATTGGCTGATGCCGCGTGTATGACGCAACTCAAACCTCACCAAAATGTCTGCACAGATGCGTGTGAATTAAGAATAAGCCTTTCTTCCATATAATATAAAGACAAAGAGTGTGCCGAAGAGCGGCCATGCCTGAGGATGTTGTCCAACGCCCATCCCTGCTGCCTCCTCCTATCATCTCTGTTGGGTGGATTAAATCGCCCCTCGATAGTATAAAGGCTCACCCTGTTAACCACTCACCTCAGATTTAATCTACCCCAAGCTCCATCTTTATGATCACTTTTTTTTTTTAATTCCTGTTTGTTTATTTTTCTAATGAACCCTTGGCCACGACAGTCACCTTAATTTCTTTTAGGACATAGTTGAAGGTCATTGAGGGAATTTTTATTTATGGTTTCTCAGTCTGCAGTATGTCTGCTCCGGCGCATACTGTCTTTTACATTCAACACGCGATAATGGCCATCACCTACTTACTGCAAGTGTTTGTGTTTGTCATGCGCTTCAAGTGTAGATTTAGCCATGTACACAAAGTCCGTAATGACTAATTAGTCAAAAAGTTGTTTGTTTCTTGGGCACAAAGCAGCATGTTTGACAGTAAACAATCCCCCCTTAAACCCTGGGTGGTGAAACAACCAAAATTGGACTTGCTGCTTCTGTTTATTTGGGGCATTCTCTGGAAGGTCTCCAAATAATTGACAGTTAAAGTGGAGGAAACATGACATGTAGCTCTGTAGTAGAAACAAACAACGTGAGTTCAAACGTTGCTGTGTGTTGTGAGGAGTAAATCAAACGGTCAAAAACCTCATTTGTTAGAAAGAACTTTGGAAACTATCATGTGTAAAATATAATTAGGCTGAACCAAATTTGGCAAGATGTTTGCTTTACTCCGTTCCCACTCCTGTCAAGGTACAAAAAAAAGTGTGAAATGTGTCTTCAGCTGTTTTGATCTTTTTATATTATTAGCATTTGATTCACATATACAGTCGGCAATCCCGGACAATTTGTATGTGCTCATATTGAAACAGGCGTTAGGCTTCAATCTTGTGTGAAAGCTACAGAATGTCATATAATAAACAGGAAAATAGATACAATAGTTTGTAAAAAGGAAATCGCTGCCTACCTCGGTCGACACCTGGCGTGGAGGCAAGCGTGGAGGCCCACTTTGGCAGCGTGCTAAGTGTCGGAACTATCGTACGTACGTGCTTCAGATTCCCATTCATTAATTGTACACGAAACAAACTTTGAATGAGAATAATAATAATAATGAAGATAGATCCCAACAGCTCTGATCGCAAGCTGAAAATGCAGACTGCCGACCGCGAACAACTTCCGGTGATGCGGATCATGGCGCCACGGTAACGTCAAGACTTCCTGCTTTTTTTTCCTCTATTTTTTTTTGTGTGTGAATGTGAAACTGATGGAATACCTAGGCTGCAATGTGCACTAACACAAAACCCATATAATATGAATAATACGTACACAGACACAAATCTTTTTTTCTTCCATTCCCCCCCACCCCCTGACGAACCCATTAGCTTGCGACTCCAGCGATCTAAAACTAAACTGCGGTGGGGAAAAAAAGCACAACAGTAGGCTTTTTGTTGAGGATGCTCCTTTTAGAAGAAGCACAATCTATATACACACTTCAAATAAATCCTTTGAAACGCATTGAACTGGCGAGTGACGAGTGGTCGTGATGGATGACGACAGTTGAACTGTAACTTGAACTCGTATCACCCCGTCCCCAGTCATCAATTATGATCTATTTGACTAATGCCAAAATAAATGCTCGGCCGATTAATGAAGTGTAGGACAAAAGTAAATACCAGCAGAAATGAGCGTTTCTAACATGAAACTCATGTTAATATCTCCCTGTTCAATGTACAACGGCGTAGAAGCAGTCCTTCCATGACAAGAGCTGAAAACACATTTTCCCTCTGTATCCGTGTTAAAGCGCATCTAACTGCAGCCCTTTTTGTGTGTGTCTTCAGGATCGACCAACATCTTTACCCCCACCAGCCTGCTGGAGCAGCTCAAGGCCATGAACAAACCAGACGAAGAAGTGACGAGTTAAAAATCTCTGCCCTTGCTCGTCCAATCTCTCTCCTCCTTACTTTCCTATTTACATCAACCATTACTTTTCTTCTGTATGCATCTTGCTTGAAGATAATAATTTAAAAAAAACGTCATCAAAGATGACAAGAAAATATATGTTCTCACAAAAGAGTAAAAAAAACAAGTATTCTCATGTTTTGCAATGGATGCAAAGGAACGACTCGATTGAGGTATCCATAGCAGACGGCCATTTAAAAGGGAACACACCAAAATGTCAGCGTGTACTGTATGCTATAAAACCTGCTAGAATATGTCAAAGGTCAAAATACCCTTGTTGGTCGTCCTGGGATACCTGCTTCGGGTCAGTGTCGTGAAAGCGGGTGGAGGAGGGATGTGCCATTTGAGAGGTTCGAGTTGTAAAATAGAGCATATCAATCAACATGCAATATATATATATATAAATATATTTAACCCGAGAGGAGTTGCCCCCTGCCGCCCATTTGAGATGTTTGTATCAAAGTAGCATGCTTGGATGTGTGTGGGCTGTTAACTGTGTTTGTATCCCGTGTGGATGTGTTTGGGGAGCTAGCTTTTCTTTTCCACCAAGATTGCGTTTTGGATACGCTACTGAAAGACCTTTCCGCTTCCCAAAACGTCGACGGAAGCATCCGAGGCTCAGCTTGCGGCTCGGCGCGTGAGCTCAGACTATGCAAATTCACCACACGAACGCTTTCGCCATCACTTGAGGGATCGTTGTGGTCCGGTCACTTGGTGATTTTGAAGCAAGTCATCCCTCCACTGACAGCTCAGATTATGAAGTATTCAACTGGCCCTCCTTCTCCAGAAAATGTCATGTTTTCATGTTAAATGAATACGCTTAACCAGCGGTGTCCAAACTAGAGCCCAGGGGCCATTTGCGGCCCGCTATCCATTTTCAGTGGACCGCAACATGTCCCCCTGCTCTAAAAAAGGCATATTACAAATGACATTTGACATGGTTAGAAAAACTGAAGGTGGGCAGAGTGAGAAAGGAGAGAACTTTTCTCTATATTCCAAGATTTAAATAAAAGAACATCACGTATCTTCAAAATGCTGTTGTGAAGAAGGATAATTCAATGTTAGAGCTAAAAATAGTTTCTTCCACTTTGTGCTCTATGAATATTTATGAAGACATCACATCAACGATCCTCAAGTAACTGAAAAATGGTCACCTTACTACAGTTAGTTCTTTTTTCGGTTTGAACATGGCCCTTTCATCCTTCCATTTTTTTTCTGCATGCGGCCCTCAACCAAACAAGTTTGGACACCCTTGCTCGAAAAGAAGCCCTCTTGTGTTTCAGTATTGTATCCTGTCAGTCTTATTATTGCTTCGTAATGACGTTTCATTGGAACATGCACTGTGTAGGTGTTGTGATGCCATATGTTGCTGTTCAGCGTCTCACTGTTGGATGTTTTGGACTGTGAAGTAGTGCTAACTTTCCTTTATGAAAGCCAATAAGACGCCACTGTATTTGCGATGTTTTAGCTGTAGCTGTTAGTTGGAAATAAATGGAAAAAAAAAAAGAATACCTATATTTTCTTTGCCTGATTTTCCGCTGGTGCAAATGTAAATCCTCTCCGATGGTGAATGGCTTTGCAAGAGAAAAACAAAAAAAACCAAAACCCCCCACATTTCCTCCATCCCTTTCCTCTCACCCAGCCAAACAAGTTGAATATAGCACTTAAAGTTTTCTGTGCTGCAAATGCTTACTCGTGTTTATTTTTCTTTCAATTTATTTGCCGTTCTAGCGGTTGAACTGTCAAATTGCTTAATTTCTTTCCCAATTTCCATCCGTCCATTATCCGAACCGCTTATCCTAATCAGAGAAATGTATCAGCACATTAGTCTGTCGTTAAATTGTTTAACTTATTGGGAATGTATGTTTGCGAGTGTTGAAGCACAAACAATACTTCCATGTGTAACATATATGTACTAAGGCTGTCGAATAAATTGGCTTCCATTACTTTTGAGACTCGTCAGTTATTGGTCACTGTTGCTAAATGAACAATGAATGCAGTCGTGGTCATACAACATTCAGTAAGTCGTCGTGTATATTTAACACTTTTCAACCTTTACGTCTCCTTCACAGAGAGCACCAAGAGAAACATTTCAATGGAAAAATTACTCAACAGGTGGATTTTTAGAAGAAAATGCAGGGAAATAAATGTTGACTGGATAGAAATTTTACAGTTTTATGTTATGTTCAGTGCACATTTGTGGTTTCATGTTTGTACAATCCCAACACGATAGCGGATGAATACATACAAAAAATAAAAATCTATTTACAAATGTCTGCCAGAGGGGCATCATGAGGTCTAAAAAAAATATCGTAAAAGCCTCACCCCAAAGGTGAATGTAAAATGTGATATTTTACAAGTTCCTCAAGCTCCCATCACGGTTCAACTTGGGGATGGATGGCGTTCATTATTATTTTTATTTGAAGCCTCCATTACCGTCACCATGCGTCCTAAGAGTCCAATCAGTGACTTTGTGTCCTCCTCCATCCTGTGCATCAGCTCTCTACTAAACTGGAAGAACCGTTCGTCCGATCGCTCCAAAAACTCCAACAGGCCATCGCTTGGTCGCTTCCTTTTTGCTGTGCACAACAAGAATTGAAAATAAACAAAGTGATTCCTGGTTATGGGAAATGGGTTCTCGTCCCTCCGTGCTCAGTCGTAATCAGAAAAATAAAGAAACCCAATTCGCCGGCTATGCTTCGACAGTGCAAAAACGTATTTCTGTGTATAAGCCCAAAAATCATACCCCTTTTGGTTGTTGTTGAACTTTCTTTGGAGCTGCAGGACGGTGAAGGCGAGTCACATGGGAGAGGTGCCGGAGGTGGTGGAAGGTCATCGCTACTATCGACCGACATAACCTCAGCAAACAAACCTAAAAAAAACAACGATGATGTTGAATAGTTTCAAAGCACAATCAAGTGATGTGTGCCTGCATAGTTTCAGTCAGGGGTGGCCAAACCTTTTTGACACAAGATCTACTTTTTAAGCAACCAACCGCGTGCGATCGACGCGTTCCCGCGCGTGCACGCATACCCACATGCATGTCAGGATGAGCAACGGCCAGAACGGCCCCGAACATGAACCAAACAGAAAATTAAAGTCGATACAATAGTTTGCGAGTTAGTGAAAAGGATTTGCTGCTCGTGACCGCCGACGATGGGGTAAAAGCTGAAAATATAAAATCGTACCTCTTCTGCCATTGTTTGTTGCATTTATTGCTGTATTGCAATAAAGGGGTGGAGGTGTGTCGCTGTCTGCTTTAATGACGTGGTCATGGGTGGAAAAACCTAGAAATAACAATCCAAAAGCAAAAACAGGTTTAGAACACAACAGGATAAACTAACTGACCACATACATGAAAATACCAAAGAAGAATCTTTTCACGTCTGCTATTGATGTGCATGTGAATAGATCTTATTCATAATCGAAGGCAAATCCCCCAAAAAGATTATTGAGCATTTATAGATTTTCCAGATTCCCATTCTTTTACTCTGATGGCATTTTTAGACCCGACTGTTAAGACGATATGCTGATGCATTATTTGGGTAAAAAAATAAAAAAATAATCCGATGTAGTCCATAAAACATTTTCATTTACTGTTCGTGACCATCGACGATGGTGTGAAGGCTGAAAAAAAATCGTACTTCTTCTGCCATTGCTTGTTGTACTTATTGCTGTATTGCAATAAAGGGATGGAGGTGGAGGTGTGTCGCTGTCTGCTTTAATGACGTGGTCATGGGTGGTAAAACCTATAAATAACAATCCAAAAGCAAAAAGAGGTTTAGAATACAACGGGATAAACTAACTGACCACATACATGAAAATACCGAAGAAGAATCTTTTCATGTCTGCTATTGATATGCATGTGAATAGATCTTATTCATATCCATCCATCCATCCATCTTCTACCGCTTATCCGGGGCCGGGTCGCGGGGGAAGCAGCTTAAGCAGGGAAGCCCAGACTTCCTTCTCCCCGGCTACTTCTTCCAGCTCTTCCCGGGGGATCCCGAGGCGTTCCCAGGCCAGCTGCGTGACATAGTCTTTCCAGCGTGTCCTGGGTCGTCCTCGGGTCTCTTCCGGTGGGACATGCCCGAACACCTCACTAGGGGCGCTCAGGGGCATCCGAATCAGATGCCCCAGCCACCTCATCTGGCTCCTCTCGATGTGGAGGAGAAGCGGCTCTACTTTGAGCCCCTCCCGGATGACCGAGCTTCTCACCTTATCTCTAAGGAGAGCCCGGACACCCTGCGGAGAAAACTCATTTCGCCGCTTGTATCCGGGATCTCGTTCTTTCGGTCACGACCCATAGCTCGTGACCATAAATGAGGGCTGGAACATAGATCGACCGGTAAATTGAGAGCTTCGCCTTTGGCTCAGCTCCTTCTTTACCACGACAGACCGATACAACGTCCGCATCACAGCAGATGCTGCACCGATCCGCCTGTCGATCTCTCGCTCCCTTCTGCCCTCACTCGTGAACAAGACCCCAAGATACTTAAACTCCTCCACTTGGGGCAAGATCTCTCCCGACCCGGAGAGGGCACTCCACCCTTTTCCGACTGAGGACCATGGTTTCAGATTTGGAGGTGCTGATCCTCATCCCAACCGCTTCACACTCGGCTGCGAAACGCTCCAGTGAGAGCTGGAGAGACCCGCTTGAAGGAGCCAGCAGTACCACATCATCTGCAAAAAGCAGAGATGCAATACTGAGGCCACCAAAACGGACCCCTCAACGCCGGCTGCGCTTAGAAATTCTGTCCATAAAAGTTATGAACAGAATCGGCGACAAAGGGCAGCCTTGGCGTAGTCCCACTCTCACTGGAAACGATTCCGACTTACTGCCGGCAATGCGAACCAAACTCTGACATCGGTGGTATAGCGACCGAACAGCCCGTATCAAGGGGTTCGGTACCCCATACCCACGAAGCACCCCCCACAGAACTCCCGAGGACACGGTCAAACGCCTTCTCCAAGTCCACAAAACACATGTAGACTGGTTGGGCGAATTCCACATACCCTTGAGGACCCTGCTAAGGGTGTAGAGCTGGTCCACTGTTCCACGGCCGGGACGAAAACCACACTGCTCCTCCTCAATCCGAGGCTCGACTTCCTGACGGACCCTCCTCTCCAGCACCCCTGAATAGACCTTACCAGGGAGGCTGAGGAGTGTGATCCCTCTGTAGTTGGAACACACCCTCCGGTCCCCCTTTTAAAAGAGGACCACCACCCGGTCTGCCAATCCAGAGGCACTCTCCTCGCTGACCACGCGATGTTGCAGAGGCGTGTCAACCAGGACAGCCCCACAACATCCAGAGCCTTGAGGAACTCCGGGCGGATCTCGCCCACCCTGGGGCCTTGCCACCGAGGAGCTTTTAACCACATCGGTGACTTCGACCACAGAGATAGGAGAGCCCACCTCAGAGTCCCCAGACTCTGCTTCCTCCAAGGAAGGCGTGCTGGTGGAGTTGAGGAGGTCTTGAAGTACTCCGCCCACCGGCTCACAACGTCGAGTCGAGGTCAACAGCGCCCCATCCCCACTGTACACAGTGTTAGTGGTGCACTGTTTCCCCCTCCTGAGACGTCGGATGGTGGACCAGAATTTCCTCGAAGCCGTCCGGAAGTCGGCTTCCATGGCCTCACCGAACTCCTCCCACGTCCGAGTTTTTGCCTCGGCGACCACCGAAGCCGCATTCCGCTTGGCCAGTCGATACCCGTCAGCTGCCTCTGGGGTCCCACAGGCCATAAAGGCCCGATAGGACTCCTTCTTCAGCTTGACGGCATCCCTTACTGCTGGTGTCCACCAGCGAGTACGGGGGTTGCCGCCACGACAGGCACCAACTACCTTACGGCCACAACTCAGATTGGCCGCCTCAACAATAGAGGCACGGAACGTGGTCCATTCGACTCAATGTCCCCGCCTCCCCGGAACATGGGAAAAGCTCTGTCGGAGGTGGGAGTTGAAACTCCTTCTGACAGGGGATTCCGCCAGACGCTCCCAACAAACCCTCACAATACGTTTGAGTCTGCCAGGACGGACCGGCATCTTCCCCACCATCGGAGCCCACTCACCACCAGGTGGTGATCAGTTGACAGCTCCGCCCCTCTCTTCACCCGAGTGTCCAAAACATACGGCCGCAAATCCGATGATACAACCACAAAGTCAATCATCGAACCGCGGCCAAGGGTGTCCTGGTGCCAAGTGCACATATGGACACCCTTATGCTTGAACAAGGTGTTTGTTATGGACAATCCGTGACGAGCACAGAAGTCCAATAACAAAACACCACTCGAGTTCTGATCGGGGGGGCCGTTCCTCCCAATCACGCCCCTCCAGGTCTCACTGTCGTTGCCCACATGAGCATTGAAGTCCCCCAGCAGAACGAGGGAGTCCCCAGCAGGAGTACTCTCTAGCACACCCTCCAAGGACTCCAAAAAGGGTGGGTACGCTGAACTGCTGTTGGGTGCGTATGCACAAACAACAGTCAGGACCCGTCCCCCCACCCGAAGGCGAAGGGAGGCTACCCTCTCGTCTACCGGCGTGAACCCCAATGTACAGGCACTGAGCCGGGGGGCAATGAGTATGCCCACACCTGCTCTGCGCCTCTCACCATGGGCAACTCCAGAGTGGAATAGAGTCCAACCCCTCTCGAGAGAGCTGGTACCAGAACCCAGGCTGTGTGTGGAGGTAAGTCCGACTATGTCCAGTCGAAACTTTTCAACCTCACACACCAGCTCGGGCTCCTTCCCTGTAAGAGAGGTGACATTCCATGTCCCCAGAGCTAGCTTCTGCAGCCGAGGATCGGACCGCCAGGGTCCCCGCCTTTGGCTGCCGCCCAGCTCACATCGCACCCGACCCCTTTGGCCCCTCCCATGGGTGGTGAGCCCATGAGAAATCTTATTCATAATTATTATTATCTTATTCATAATCGAAGGCAAATCCCCCAAAAAGATTATTGAGCATTTATAGATTCAACAACAAGGGGGGAACTCTCCAATCCAACCTGTTCGGCCATCATTTTTTGCACTTTCCACCGGGAAGGAAGGTGACGGTGGGTGGCACAGGCGTGATGGTGCAGCAGTATCGGCTGTAATCGTGTTGTCGTCAACAGACAAACCTAGAAATCACATCCCAAATGAAGAACGGTGTTTAAACATACTGTGTGTTTGTAGCAGTCTTGTTGTGCGCGGGCGTTGTCATGGATTTGGCGCAAATAATACTGGTTTAAGACCAGAAAGCTGAGAAAACGAGTATTATTTATTCCATGACTTCAATGACAGCGGCAATCAGTTCACAAACCCAGTCGGAAAATACGGACACCGTTTGCCAAAATCAATTGTGCCTCTGCTGAATACAGCCAAGAAGTGCAATTGATTTGACCTCAATCGCTTCAATCAATTTGAATGAAAAAAATACGGATTAACTTGACATTTTAACTTTTAACCTTTTCGTTTTGAATTTCTCACTGTTTATTGTGTGAAGTAGTAACTAACAAAATTCACTTTCTGATGACGCAGCATCAGGAGTAACTGGGGGTTCAGCATCTTGCACTTTGACACGGTCACGAGGCGGGGGGTGTCAAACCCACAACCTCCACCATATTTGTATGACATTACAGGGGAAAATATAGTACAGTATACACTTACCAATGCCCGCGGATGGGTCAATGATGCTCTCCAGTATTGCAGATGCAGGAGTGACGTTCTCCATCAATGGGGGTGGGAGCGTGTTACCGAGCACAGACTCCATCATTTCATAAAATGGCATTTGTGCCAGGTCACTGGGTTTCAGGTGCTTCTTCTTGTCCCTGTATTCCATTTTCAGTTTCTTCAACTTATTGTTGATCTGCTCCGTGGTGCGGTTGAAGCCCGCACTCGCCATCTCCAGCCGAATGAACTCCATCATCAGCTTGGCCCTACCTGCAAAATTGTTCCGTGACTCGGGGGACGACCACAATGCGATGAGACAGCCCGTCTCCTCCACGGACCACTCTTGTTTCTGCTTCGCTTCAACGCTTCGCCCTCGGCTGTTGCGTCTGTGGCCATAGATGGCTTCCATCTGACCTAACCACTTCCAATCGCTTCTGTACAAACTGCCGCGGCGACCGTGGTCCTTAATGGCTTTGTAGTCACTCTTCATCTTTTTCAGTTTTTCTCTGCAAGTCTGAGAACTGCGGTCAAACCCGTGCGTGGCCATTTGCTGGGAAAGTTCCAGGTAGGCTTTTTCAGTTCGGGGTCCGTCCAGCTCTTGCTGTATCTTTTCCTCAGCCACCAATTTCAAGAAAAGTGCGACCTCGCTCTCTGACCACCGAGTGAACTTCCGTGTAGCCATGATAGGAATAGAATAACTGTAAACGAATCATCTGAAGAGAGTTGGTATAAAAATGGAGGCTTGTACTTGGCTCTGGCGCGTCTTGTCGCTCGGTGATGACGTATCGCGGGACCAAATACCCAGACTACACTCCACGGTCGTCGCTGAAGTGTACTGTACTCTTAGTCGAGGTGTCCGTATTGTTCGAGAGCGCAGGTTACGAGCGTATACTGTATTGCAAAAATTGGGACAGCGCGTGTTGCGTCATCGACATTCGCCATTATAGTGTGTCGCGTCATTAAATATGGCGACACCGGTGGTTGTTGTTTTGGTCATTGTCATGCTGAGAATTTTAAGAAGTAAAAACTAGGGCTTGGGCTTTCTGCCGACGGCAACCATGGCTCTATTATTTAAGGACAATGCACGATCTGCCGCACATGCGCAGGTCGTTAACGCAACTCCACTGCAACAAAATACATTGGTGACTTTAAAAAATACGGGCGGCACAGTGGCTCCAGTACGCCCGCTACGTGTGTGAGGAAAAACATATTAGAAAATGGATGGATGATACATATTAGTCAGGTCACTCTCACGGGAATGGGATACATAATATGCTCGGGCCAAAAAGTGTTCAAACATATTGTTTTAATTTATAATTTAACAGAGTATTCGTAGACAGATAGAATACAAGAATAGCACGTTTAAAAGTAAAGGGTATTCATACTTAGATGGTACTTTAGTTTTCTGGCCAACGTAAACTTATGGGCGTCATCTTCATTTACACAACTTTGCTAAATAACCTCACTGTACAATATTGATCACACAATAATCCGTATTTCACAAATTGTTTAACCTTTATACGGATGCTATATCGTGTAAAAGTTTTGTGAGAAGTCACTGCGCCTGTACCAGGCGGGCTCTGGGAACAGACGCACCGTTAGTCAGTCAGAGTCTGTATTGGAGCGGGACTTGGAGAGTCGCTTCAGAGAGCGCATGCCTGCTGTCAGTGAACGCACCATGTGATTTGACACGTCTTTTATCTTCTGCGCAGCTAGGAGGGCGTCATCCACAGAGCATTTCGGAACAACGCTCGGCGAGGGGCGCGACCTCTCCTCTTCTTTGCTACTGTCCACCTTTGAAGGAGAGCCTGTGTTGTTTGTGCACACGTGGACGGGTTGAGGTTGGAGATACAGGCTAAAAATAACAAAACAGTCATCAAGTCACACGTTACAGCTCTCATGAATAAATTGGTCAATTGTGTGTGTGTGTGTGTGTGGGGATGGAGGGAGGGGGGTCAAGTGGACATGCCCCTTACAGCAACGGTGTAGGACACAATGACGGGCAGACGGCAGGTGGTGCCGCTTTGTTGGGAGACTCTGATGGTGTGCAGCTGGAGATCTTGGAGGTGTTCGAGTCTTTATAACAGTCTGTGAAACGGAGCATGTCAGATACTCCCACTAATACTTTGACACACTGACAACACACACTACCCTTTGTTTGATTCACATTCATTTCTCAGAAGAGGCCGAATATACATTTGTCTGGTAAGTGTCCCGCCTCATGATCCTCATCCCCTTTACAGTCATGCTTTTTATTGAACACAAAATCACAACCACGTGGCCTCCTCACCTTGCTCATTGGCAGTATTGGTGTCGGAATGTCTACAATGGTGACAGCGATGACAATGACAGGAACAGAACTGGTCGGGCTCTCGGTGGCCACCTGCTTGTTCTGAAGGTTACAAACAACCACAATTAAAAGCCATAAGTCAAAGAGCATCAGTCGATTCGGGGAGACAAAAGACAAGAGTGGCGACGGGTTGCCGCTTACTTTCAGAAGACACTTTGTGATGTGAAAAACACTGAGAACAAGGAAGAACTCCGTTTGTCCGGGCATCATTGTCGTCTGTGCGCTCGGCGTTATCCCGCTCTGCAAAACATACGAATCAGATGTCATGCAATCCTATAACTGTATTTTCCTGGCTTGGCGATGAGTTTTAAAAACATATTCTTCTTACTGATGTGTTGGACTTGGGCACTTGTGTATGAAAGTTGGCTGTCGGTTGCTGCAATAGATGTTTGGGTGGATCTTGACACCAGAGGTCGCTGAGCAGCATTTTCATCCTCTGTCGCAGTTGCTGAAACGTAAAAAATACTTAAATCGCTTTAGGGTGATCATGTTCAATGGTGGTGCATTGAATAACACGTAAATATACACGTACAAAAAGATCTTGAACGTTACAGGGTACGGCGTTATCGCGGATAAACATACATGTGTCACGTCGTGTTTGTTGTTTGTGCGTCAATCGTTTTCTGGCTGTGCGTCTCGTCACCTTCTCCGCCTCATTGCCATCAATGGACCATTTCTTCCTGCTGCTTCCACCGACATCGCTTGAGTGGTCTCGACACCTAAGGCGACAATTTGTAGTCATGCCCCGAAGGACACAAATGATCGGTTATTCTACAAATATAAGCACAATGTCCAGCATTGAGGGCTTGGCCAGTCATTTATCAATGGGAGAAAGACCAGACCATATCGTTGCAGGACTTTTCATGCGGTCCCTTCATTTGGAATGAAAAAAATAAAAAAATAAAAAAGATAAAAGGCGGGGAAAATCATTGTTATATTTGAACAGATGACTCTCAATATGGGATAAAAAGTACCCCAGAACCACTGTGCATAAAGTCTACTGTGAGGAAATGAACCAACCTAACGGCATGTGAGGTTCTGTGTTGCGTACAGTTGCCTTGAGTGGAATTAGTTCCAGAAAGGGGCTTCGCCATGCGACTCTCCCCTATGTGTGCTGGCGCGGTGGACTTGATGGACTGCGAAGCCTGGCTGGAATCACTATGAAGAACACAAGTTGAAAGTCACATCTAGTAGAAAGTGCAATCGCATTTTTGAACCAAAAACGAGATCCCTCCCACACTGCAACTCATGTCAAAGGTCAATAAAAGCGCAGGAAATGTGAGCGCAAACACTCAAGAGACGACAGCGCCCAAATCAACCCGTGCGTGTCAACCTTGGCGCACATGAGTTATTCCACACCAAACCATGCAGGGGCCAAGACAGAGTAGGCTACCTCTTCATATGTAACCCAACACATTAGCAGCCAGGCCTGAAATTAAAATACACGAAATAATGTTTGATGTCACTGAAAAAAAAGGCTCTGTCAGCAAAAGCATTTCATGAGCTGTCACGACTGATCTACAAACAAATGGTTTCAAAACTCCTGCGTCTAAATGTCCGGAGGGATGCTTTGTTTGCGCAGCCGTTCGTTGTCGTCATGGCAGCCGCTGCGTCACACACTCACTTGCAAGTCACCATCTGACTGGACCTCTGCGTTTTAAGAGAGTCGCCATGGTGATGACGGACAGTGGAGCAGTAGGAGCTTGGGGAGGAACAGGGGAGGGTTTCTTCATACTGATCACTTTGCATGTCTTCAGACACAGGATGGGCTGGGGGAGACGAAAGGCAGCAAGGAGTCTTAATTCATGGTTAGACATTTTTGTGACTGGTGTAAATCATGCACAGCGCACGGCGTAACTCCGCACAGAGGCAGGTTAGACCCGATGTTAAGAGTATCACGGGCGAGTGCAGGTCGGAGGATCTGCGAGCGGGAGGGCTGCGCTGATGTGGGTGTCTGCCAAATTGGGAATTGCGCGTGGCGACACGAAAATCCGATTTGCTGTCCACAAAAACAGAGGCCAGAAGAAACTGACTGACAACTCACTTATTTCACTGTCGGTCCTGATTGAGTCTGTCTGATGGACCCGCTGCCTTTGCGCGCGCTCCCCCGGGCAGGATCCCCTCGTCGCGTGTTGGAAATATTCACTGGGTTCGCGTGACGTGCGCCTGTGCGATTGCGAGGAGTCGCGAGATGGTGTGGAGGTTCGGATGGTCTGAGGCTTGACTGAGCTGACTTCTGCAGGCCCTGAAACACTGGCGCACCAGGAAGCGAATGAGGACAGACAAAAAGAGCAATGAAAAAGAACAGAAGATGGCTTTATTGTCAGCGTTGGAATCAAGAGACAACTGAGGGAAACACAATCGGAAAAGAAGTCAACGCTACGTGCGTCATGACATTTATGTTGTGAAAAGTACACCGTATCTCTGCTGCGAGAGAGTCAAGGCGCCCTACTCACCGCTTTGAGGCTCTCTGCTGGCAAGGGTCGTGAGTTGCGGCCCAAATCTGATGACTGCACTCAGAACCAACAAAGCCGCTGTCGGTTCCTGGAGAAATGCCTCCGTCCTGGCTCAACACAGCACACATCATTTAACTACGACACGCGCGCATACGACTCAACGAAAATTTTCTCTCGGCCTTCACAACTTAGTCAAAAATGGCCGCCACCAGCCGCCTCTCCCAATTTGAGAGAAACGGCCGGCATCAAATGAAAGAGTTCGGCGGGTCACCGCTGACCTGAGAAAGCACTCTCCTCATCCCGGTTTGAAGAATGGCGCTTCTCTTCTCTGATGCGCCGATTTCTGCCAGACTGCACTGACTGCTGCTGTAGGACTTCCGAACCTCCTTCCTCCTCCTGCTCGCAGGAGTTGGACTCCTGCATCAACGCGACACGGTGCAAGGTGAAATACAAGACAAAGCATGAAATAACAAATGTGTTTGTGCTTACTGATCGACGTCTGTGGCTTGTTCATCGCATCTTTTCTTGAAGTGGGAAGAATTCAGGTTGCCCGGCCCAACTTCCTTGTTGGTCAGCTTGACTGAATCAAGTGACAAAGGTGTATGGTGACTCTGGAAGGAGGGACAATTTTTTTTTTTAATGCCTTGACGAAGATAATAATGCTAAATTTTGATTTCAACTGATGGAGGGGTTTTATTTGTCCAGTGAGCCCTCGTTCATCGCGGCGGTTATGTCACGTTGCGTGGTGGTGGTGGACCCCAAAGAGCAGGCAGGAGAGAGGAGCAAGGTGTACTTGACGAATTGTATTTAATAAAACACAGAAAACTAAGTCCAAAACAAAGTCCAAAGTATCAAACAAAAATCATGACTGAAGATAAAACATAACAGTAACTGAAACATGACAAACCTGATGGCAGCAAACAAACAAACATGACAGTAGGAAGCAACAGCAACAGTGACCCGACACTGAATGCTCGGGAGGGAGTCCTCTTATACTACTAATTGCTGAACGACCAACAGGTGTGCAGCTCAGGGAGAGCCCTGCAGTGCCACCTGTTGGTCCCAAATCGAATCATGACAGGTTACGCCCCAAAAAGAACCCGCGATAGGCAAAATCCACGAGGTAGTCCGTGTAACGGCTCCTAAAGGCTTTCTAGAAAGACTTGACGAGTCGACCAATGTTCCACAACATCCATCGATGATGAACACGATTTCTTGGTGAGAAAAAAAAAAAAATCTACAATTGCACAATGTACAACATAAAACACACAATAGACATGACCACATACCATTTCACCTTCTAAACAGAAATTTACAAGTTAATTAGAAGGAACTGAAGCCCCCCACGCTTCCGTCTCTTTCCACTTCCTGCCACTCAATGCAATCCTCAAATGTAACAGCAGGGGGCACAATAACCTAAATAAATGTGCCGTCTTTGGGAAATAACATGTCACAAATATTTGTTCCATCTAATCTCACATCAAAAAGAGTGAGTGAGACGGCGCAGGCCAGAAAAAAAAAAAAACTACTCTAGTCGAGACAGAGAAGGGCGACGTTACCTCAGCGTGAGAATCGTCACGTGTGGGGGATTTTTGGGCTTCAGGTGAAAGAGAACGAGCAGAATCAGCAGCGCGGGAATTCCGATCCACCCTCTCTTTCAGCTCATCCACATGCCGCCCACATTGATAAATGAACTCCTCCAGCTCCCTAACACACAGAAGCAACGTAAACATGTAAAAATTGACAAAAAAGTCCTGAAAATGGAATCCAGTCCCTCCTACCGATTGGGGTCAAAGTGGCTGTCCTCTGCCCCTTGCTGCTGTTGGACTTTGTATTCTTTCCTGGCTGCCAGGTAGCCCTTTTCCAAAGAGTCCAGTCCTTGATAAAGTTGTGCAAGTCCCTACACAGAAGGGCCGGTTGTTGAGTGGGAATATATGCAAGCCGGCAATTTTGTCGAAGGATTCCAAATAATTCGTCTCACCTTCACCTGTTGGAAAGGCATTTTGCTCTTCAGAAATTCCTCAAAATGTTGGAGCTGGGGGGAAAAAAAAAAAAACAAAAAACGCCACATTAGGAAATGAACCCCCCTCACGCATTCGACATCATAATAACATATGAGAAGTAGACGACCTGCTGGAGGAACTTGTCGGCCTGTGCGAAGAGTGCATTTGCCACCTTGCGATTGCCTTGGGTCTCCAAACTCTTTGAAATGGAGGAAGATAAACACAGGCCGGAGGAAGCTCCTGTTCAAGGGAGGGAATACGTTTTTCATGTTAAAGTTCATCATCCATGAGATAAGGGTCAAAAAATGCCTCGTCTTGCTTTTTTTAAGCATCGCCAAAACCATGTCGCAATCATCGCATGAATGTGATATCCTGCGTCAGAGCAGAAGTGAGGATGCCGACGAATTTTACTGATGTGTGTGCTGGGTCCACTTGGCTGAGGAGAAACGGTGCTGGGCTGCGCTTTCTGAGCTTGAGGAAAGTCCAGCCGCATGAACTTTGAAGGCTCCGTGTGTTGTCCCAGTGGCACGACGTGAGCGGGCAGTTGCTGCTCAGAGTACAGGGTCACCTTGTGGGAAATGGAAAGGAAACAAAACGGTGTCTCTCTCGAGTTCGGAAGCTAGTACAGGGCTCCGTTCACTGCGGTTAATGCTAATTGTGACATACGGCGCTGAGCTGAAAATCAATGACGACACCCCAACGGAGTTGTTACAAATCCTTGAGCTGCTTTCCCAGATCAACGTTTTTACTCGTGACAGAGTTGCAACTAGCAACTCTTTTCATTCTTTCTTTCTTTGTAACACCCGATGAAATGAAAGCAGTCAATGAAAGTCACCAATTGGGACAGCGGTTCAAGGTGATCAAACCTTGGCTTCCAGCCGCAGGCGATCAATTGTGTTCGCCGCTTCGGCGTACTTCGTCAGCAGTCTGCCATGGTCCTCCTTCCAGCCAGAGAAGAGAGAACGTGGAGAAAAAGAAGTAAATAAATAGGTATACAGATGTTTTTGTGATGTAAATATAAAATGAGAGATGAAAAATGTCCTAACGGGGGTGCGTGTTTTAAAAGTGCGCGTGAGGACTGGTCAGAGAAACGAAGACGATGCCTTGGCTAAGAGCAACATTCTTTGAAGGTGCCGCACGAATGAGCAGGCGACAACCTCCCGTGCTTTTCATTTATCTTCGCGACATGATGGGGCGTGAAGACAAATGGCTTCTCTGAGAAAAGGCGTCGGTTTTCCCCCAGCTGTACCTGGAGCTGATCGAGCAGGATGCCGGCCTTCTGCTGGCACCGGAACTCCTGAGGCACGGTGCCGGCGGACGTTCTTTTGTTCAAGTCTAATGGTGGCTGAGGTCCGTCCGTCGTGTTCAGCAGAACTTCTTTGACAATGTCGGCGGGAGATTTAAAGACAACGGGGGCCTCTGGCGTCAGGGACTTGGGAGGATTCTTGGAAGACCATCTGCTCTTGGGAGGCTTGTAATCCCCTTTCGGGAAAGACACCCTCGGCTTTACTTTGGACAAATCTGGAACCCAGTGACTTGGGTAGCCTTTTCTGGAACAACAACAGGATTAATCCTTAAAAGACAACAAAGTGCAGAAAAGAGAATGGCTGTGGTACAAGAAGGATTCCAGAGGATTCATGGGACGGTGGTAGCGTGGTTGCGCTAATAAATCCAAAGACTCGCATCTCATTCAACCTAGATGCTAATTAGCATTTGTGTGCTGACTTCACCGTCTGTCGCCAAACAAAAATATAGCACAAGTAGTAAAAATATAACACAAGTAGTATTTTGGGGGCGGGGACTAAAACACAAATAACACAAGTTGGAGAAAGTATATGTTAAATGATTGACATTTATGGGACAATGTTAGCTAGCACAACAAAGCCCAAAATGTTGTTTGCTCCAAAACAATTGGTAGAGGTGTTCCAAGGGACAATTCGTTCGGTCAAGTCTCATTTCTTTGTTGAATATGCGGAGAAGTCATTTTAAACATTATCTAATCGTAAAATATTTGGTTGAAATGTCCCAATTTAAAATGTTATTTCACCAAATAATCTCAAGGCAGCGCTGTCGTTGAATTACCTGGATTCGTCCGCTCTTCTGGGAGTGTGATGGCAATCTTCCTTTGGTTTGTTGTGAGAACTGGCCCGTGGAAGTGCGGCGTCGCGACAGGGCTGCGACCTTGGCCCCGGGGAGGGAGCGGGTTTTTTAAGACCAGTCTGTGAATTCTCACTGCTCTGCGGTTGAGGAGAGAGACCATCTTCTTGGTCTTCTTCTTCTTCAGAGCTTTCTTGGTGGTGAAGGCTGGACACGCAGCTCATGAGGCTGTGAGTGTCTGGAAAGTCCGTAAAGTACATGTCTGGAACAGTTTCACTGGCGATCCCCGGAGCAGCCGCCATTTCCTCCAAAGTAAAGCGGCACAGGTGAGAGAACACGGGAAGAGTTGGACGGGAAGAAGCATGCTGTGTTGGACACTGAGGTTTGCAATCTCCGTTGGCTTCCACTATCAAGGATGGAGACTCACAAAATTGGCGCTCACTGCTCCTTTCCGACTCTTTGCTATTGTTGACTGGTCTGTTTCGCAAAGCCCACTCACCTTCTGCTCCATCTCTCTCCCCCTGAGACGTGTGCTCTGTCTTCTGCCCTTTTGGTGTCTCCCTCTCGTTTGCCTTGGCCTGATTATGTCCTCGTTCTTTTAAGACGCAAATGTCATCACAGACTATTAAAAAAATGCAGTTGAAGAAAATGCTGGTAAGTTTTGCAGTTTTCAATACAATGTTCAATGCTAAAACAATACCGTAGTATTGAGGCCTATATTGAAAGCTGCCTCAAACACCTTCATGTACAGTCAGCTGAAGTCTCCTCGACAATAAAAATAATACTTCTTGTTATTATTGAAACAACTCATGCATTCAAGAATAAGAGAAGATAAATTTTTCGTATCGTGCATCACAAATAACTAGTCTTAAACAATATGTGTGTGTTTGCGTAAATGTAAATATATACTGTCGCAAAGTGTCAGTTATGTTTGCACACGTTACCAAGTTACACATGTCTAATGACTCACAGGGTGACAGTACATCCTCATCTTCAAGATGTTCATCGAGGGTGGAGCAGAGCTCATCAGGTGGCATATCTGGTACCACACAGACAGCAAGACCTTCTGAGGTGGCGGGTCCAGGAGATGAGGTTCCGTTACATTCCGCATTGTCATGGTGTTCCCGCCGCGGGTCATCCACCAGTGTCAATGCAATGATGCCATTCTCATCCATCTGACCGTAAAAGTCGTCATCTTGCTCTTCCTCCTCGTCCCACGCATCTTCCGACGTTTCAGAGGTGGCGGGTGAGACGCACGTCGGAGCAGGAGTCCAAGAGAGAACGCCCGTTTTGGTGTTCTCCATTCACTTGCCAGTTTTTGGTAACTCAACTCTGAGGTGAGGAAATGTTGCAGGCTCGCTCTCGCGGTCCCATCCGTGAGCTGGTTGAAGTCAAGTTGTGCTGGGGATGTCTTTGAATGCAGCTCCTGGAATGTGACAAAACACCGTTCAACAAATTAATGCATAAAAGCACTACTTCAGAAATGAACTTGAGGCCCATTTTAGTGAGTTGAATTTATTTTTGTGGGTCTGACTCAGGAAAAGTAACAAAACAAAATAGTCAATTTATTAAAGTAAAAATTTAACAAAACATGTCCATGCAGTTTTCACATTTTCTATCCCATGGCATTCATCTTTTTGTTGATGAACTAGAGAACTCTGCTGTGACAACACATGGCCAGGCAACTATGCAATGTGACCGTGAAAAACGCTCCTACAAGCTGAATGTTATTTGTTTTGTGACATTTAATATAGAACTGATGGAAAAGAAATGGGAATTTTTAAATAGCAAGCGCTTGTGCCCCACGGGCACTGAAAAAAACCCCCAAAAAACATATAAGGCAACAGTTCCTGAAAGAATACGCTCTCAATTGGCCGCACTGCTTCTTCAGTAGCCCAGATTAACACAAGGAGATTGTTATCTTGGTGCAGCTGGCATTCTCTCTAGCAATCTCGACACAACTATTCCACCCATGTGGTCATGGTGGAGTACTCGCCCAACGGACCTTTACGCTGCCTAACATGCCAAACATTTTTTCACAGTGCCATTTAGAGACCGCAAAAGAATGAATGGAGACGACTCAGCGGCTGAACAAACACAGGACACGTTTAGAAAGGAAGGAGGAGAAAGTCAAGTGAGGAAACCACAAAATACCGTCGGCAGGTGTCCAAATATGGCTTGGGAGTCAATTCAGAAAAGACTCTGAGGAGACATGAAAATAAATAAACGCACCTGTTTTCCTGGACATGCTACAATCAACTGAGGATTTTCCCCCGTGGCCATCGGGCGGGGGGATTAGGTATCTGCATTTAACCCTTTACTGGTGGACTTTGCAGACGCTCACTGATCAGTAAGTGACTATCTCAGGACAGGAAACGCATAAGCAGATTGGTGTACAGCAAGAAAAAAAAAACTAAAACAAACTAAAGGGCACCACCTGAAAAAACTGAATAGGCTCAACTGTTAACACCACTTGAGCAGTCCCTAAATAAGCCAAAAGAAACTGTCTGCAGGATATTTTACAGACCGACTTCCAAACGCAGCGCAGCCAAGCATTGCTGTGACCATGAATAGTAACACAAAAACCACAGTGAGATGTTTGGGAGGACATGATCTGATACACCCTCCACAATGAAGAAATAAGCTCTGCGTTCATCTCAACTTCTGCACTTCCTTGCTGTAATAGACACTGTGTCCTAACTAGATACATTCCTTTTCATCACCATCAAACTAATGGCATTGCGGTGGAAAAGTATCTCCCCACTTCTGCGCCTTGAGTGCAGAACAGAGAGAGAGACAGTGAAAAAAATGCATATAAAAAGTATCGTGTTTTAACCATTTGATTGGTTGGCAACTCTATGTATTAAAATAGACGGAAAGCATATATATTTGTAGTGCTCTGTTTGTCAGTGTTGGAAAATGAGTGGAGCATCTTGTTAAGATTGGGGAGGGGGCACAGCGGTTATATTCCATGGTTACCCCGGGACCCGTGATTTAGGAGCGGCCCTGTCTATCTCAATGTAAGGCACACTCACATCATGTTCATCTTGCCGGGGAAAAAACTATTCGCGGAACTTACAATTTAGCGCTTCATCAATCCGAGTCGGTTGAGTCCAGAAAGACTTGCTCATCAACAACAATTGTCGAGAAATACCGACCAGCCTGGCTGCTGAAGATCTGAGAGACCAACCGAGCACAGACTTAACAACGTACCTGAAGACAAAATATTTTGGGCGACAAATACTCATTAAGTTGAATATACAAAAGGAGTTATCTCTACCTGAATATAAAAATTGTTCCCGGGCAGGATGGCCAGAATTCAACAGGGTCCGTTGCCATGAACACCACTAAACTGAAAGCAAAGACCCGCCCCTATGTCACCATGACACGCATTCGGCACAACAAACCATGCAAGTTAACTGGTTTCAACTCAGCCCGAAACGTCAAACTATAAAGTAAGCAGATTTACTTTAGTACAAAGGATCATTTATACACAGGTACAGACAACGGAAACACGAGATGGATTCTTTTCGTCTTACAAAGTCTCTCCTGACATATTTTGCCAGCACGTGTACACTCCGTGAAAACGACTTTGAAAAAACAATGTTCGTACCGTACTTTGGAACATGTTTCACTGGTAGTTTCTGTCGAAGTAGCCCGTTTTGTAAAAATTGAAGACGTTGTTGTAAGTTGTAGACATTGATGAGCATGCTTGCAGAGGGGGGTCACCGACGTAACTTTTTCAAGGTGTTCTTTACCCTGTGTTTTGTCTCTCAGACGGATGAGCCGCAATGCCTTTCTTAGATCATGACTGTAACAAAGCAGCTCCCCAACCTCGTCACCGTTTATGCTACAGGTGACTGTAGCAATCTAATGTCTACAACATAAATTTTAGATTTGTGTAAAGTGCGATTTGTTCAAGAATTGAGCCCTAACAGACAAAGGTTGGGATAAAAGCACCGTTATTTTCGAAGTACTGTACCTTGAAGGAGGAGCTTCGCGGAAGATTGACATGGACTACTCGACACGTGACTTGCTGTTAGAAGATTTGCCCACACGGGGACGCTATCAACTCGCTTTGTCCCCCGGTTTTATTACTGACAACACATTCATTTCTTTCCCTACATTTAATTGGCCTTTGATTACTTTAATACGAGTGATGTGAAACATACGTGTTATAGAGTTCCCCACATGCTGCCATGAAAAAAAATATACAACAAAACAAGACAATGCCATATCGAGTGTGATGTCAAGCCATAGCGGTTGCCGGGTGATTTGAACTTAATTGTGAATTAATTCATTATTGGTGATCCATTATTTTTTACTCAGAATGAGTGAAAAAAATATTTATGTTCTGGATGGTCTCAAGCTGAATTGGGTCTGTTTGCAAGACTCAACTGTCATTTGGTGTATATACTGTATGTGTGAAAGGCAAGACGCCCAGGTTAAATCGAAGCAATCTGCTACTCGTTCACCCCTTGAAAAAAAATTGAATCTGAGCAAGCCTTTTGGATGAAACGTGAATATCTTCAACAAATGAGAAAACCCCTCAAAAACACGCAATTCTTTTTTTTGCGACGGTACTTGGTGTCAAAGGTTCGAGAACCAGCGCCATACAGGATTACATTGGACACATTTTTTTTAAAAGATCAATTTAAAAATCCCATCATTATCCAGATTCACCCAACTGATTAGTATTCCACAAATTACTTGTGCTGTGTTTTTACAGCAAATTGACTTTCAGACAAACAAAAATGTTCCCTTGAAAACAAAAAATGAGCCAACCTCTCTGCATCCTTAAAATCACGGCTGACAATTTTGTGCAATTATCTTTATTGAAAAATTAAACACACTTTCTGTATAAATAGCTTTGTATAACCATCCTTGTTCAAATGTGTTGGGAGCAGGCAAACAACAGGAGGACTGTGACAGATGAGAAAGAAAAGCAAAGAGGACAACAACAACAAAACAAAAAAGAAAGGCAGATGCAGAGCATCCCAAGGCGGAAGCTAATCAAGAAACAAAGCTGACTGTGTGGCTAATAGGCGAGGAGGCACAACTCAGCGAAACAAATAAGCCCGATTTAACAAGGAAGTTGGGAGTGAGGGAGCATCTGTCGCAGGGTGCCTGTTGCCGGAGTCTATGCCACCGAGTGAAGGCTAGGCCGCCATCATGGTGGCATCTGATTAATGAGACTGTCGGAAGCTGCCATTACTTCCTCCAGCGTCTCTCCCTCCGTCTCTCCCTCCCCGCCGGATTTTTAATAGCAGGTCAATGAGGTCCTACTGCTATTGACGCATTTAGAAAAGATTTAGGCGGTATCGGACGCAAATCTTTAACCGCTATTTGGTGAGCTGTGAATTAAACCAACGTTCGAAGTTGACAGAAAAAAAAGCGAACCATTCTTGTCATGTACAACATTTCATTTGTCACACTTGCTTTTCTAGAAGTTGGATTTTTCCATTGGTCTACAATTTACATGAGCGGCGTCAAGCCAGCAGCTGAACAACCAAGTCCGCTTTGTTTGACTGGAATGAGAATCCCATTCCGCATGCTAGCATGGTTCACTTCCCTGCTCTGGACAAGGTTACTTTTACGCAAATGCATACACGCTTGCTCAACATGTTGCGTTGTCGCTTAGATTGTTCCTCCCGCAAGTTATTAATGATAAGGGTCACATGTTGCAGATTCACCTACGTAACCCCACCCGTATGTCAACAACTGATTCACGGCCTCATTTTCTCCAGGTTAGACGACCGCAACGCGCTCCTCTCGGGTTTTAATCCAAACTCCCTCTCTCACCTCAAACTGGTTCGGAACACGGCAGCTTGGCTTCTCGCTTATTCAAAGAGGTGGCAGCACATCACCCCAATCTGAGCTTCATTTCATTAGCTCCACGTTTGCTTTAGAATTGATTTGAAGATTCGACTGATTACTTTCAAAGCACAAATGGGCTTGGAGCCACTGAGCTCAACTTGGAACCATCCCAGATGCTCAAGGCTAAAAAAACCGAAGGTGATGGTGCATTTTCCATCGGGGCGGAGTCACTCCTTCGTCAAGAACGACAATAACATCTTGTTTACGCTCTCCAGAAGCGTGCTCCCATTTTCACCCAATCTCTGGAACGCTACCGTCTATCTCTTTGCAAGTGTTGTCCTCTTTTGACTCCGCCGCCTCCTGAGTTGAAGCGCTGGGCATGGCTTCCTCCTGCTCCCGGGGGAGTTTAATTAGTCTGCGACTTGGAAATTACCAAATGGAAACGGTCCCGCAGAAGAACGCCGAGTGGTCTAAGTGAAACCCCCTCGAGATTTGATCCGTCACTAAGAGCGGGTCCACTTCCAGGCGTTCTTATGCATCTTCATTATACGCTGCCCTGTCACGCGCTTACGCCGTCAGCATATGATCGATGACGTCCTTTCGTTTGCGCATCGTGGCACCGGCGTCTGAAAACAACATTAGAACTCGCAATCGGGGGATTCTTCGTCTGGCCGGACTGAAAGAGAGCAGCAGATGTTCTCAAAACGGGAAAAACCATGACACAGCGCTTTGCACTTTGGCCTCCCAACGAGATTGAAAGGCTGCCGGCTGCCCGGTGGAGTTTGCATGCTCTCCCTGTGCTTGTCGGGCTTCTTTTGAGCTCCCTGCCACAATGACCGTTCATTGGACACTGAAATGAAGACAATGGACAACACTGACCCGACAGATGTGAGCTGCTCCGATCCATATATATACAAATATATACTTTTTCAAATATATGTGTAGGCGTTGATGTAACTGTCCACGGGTTTAGATTTCACATCGAGATCTTATAGCGTGTGCCGTATATAGAGTATATACATCTATATTAACTCATCTGTACATATATAAATTCAAACGAGGAAAGCCCAGTCGTCTTTTTGGGCGCGGTCGCCGAGAACTAACGAAATGAACCGACCGCTGTAACTTGGACAACCGCGAGGAGTTCCCGGTAGATTTCAAACCGTCCGTTTCGATATCCAGACAGCAAAATCGAGGTTATATAGGCTCTGCTATGATCTACCGTAGTGCATAAGGTCTCGCAACGGAGAGGTAACATGTTGGAAAGGATGGGGAACATATCCGTGGTAGGAATGAGGTTGCGTCACAAGATGAGGTGGACTTTGCGTCGAGTCCACCGCTCAAGTGTTGTGCCATTTGAAACTGAAACTGTCCTCCTCCCCCTTTTGTCCTTGAATTCCCGCTCGTCCGTCTCTCTCTTTTCTCTCTCACCCGTGCCGCTCAGCTATAGTGCTACATTGAACTCGGTCACCAGAAAGTCCACAAAGTCCTTCTCTTTGGTCTTGAAGGCCTCAGCGATGAGGCGGGCGGCGTCCTTGTGCTCGCGGCCCCTCAGCGAAAGCCCGTTCACCTCCAGGATCACCTGACCCACCTTCAGCTGACCACAGTTGTGAGCCGAACCGCCTCGCTTGGAAAAGAGGGAAAGACAAACACAAGGTTAGTTTCAATAAGTACAATGATCCTATAGCAGAATACACTGTACACCTGGGGTGTCCAAATCTAGGACCCCCCCCCCAGTTTTGGAACCACCGATCTCAACGACACATGAAGTCATTTGCAGGCCCTCGTGTCCCAGTTTGCTCTTGACGGGCTTGACCGCAGCTTGTGTTTGTCGCATCTTTTCTGAGTCGAGCGCGAGAAGGCAGTGGCGTTGGGATTTGTTCCCGTCAGGTTTGGCAGGGCCAAGTCACGCAAATTTGCATTTTGATGATACGTTTAAGCACGCTGTGCCAAACTGTGGAGAGAGCCGCTCCAAAGTAGGGCAAAAGCAGACCTAAGCCATCTCTGCAAGTGGGCATTTTTTTCCCCCCATTCTATGGCAGCCACCTTTTGATCGCTTGACATGTCGCGTTCGCTTGAATACATTAAGTGTCAGACTCCCATTTGTGGGTGGGGGGCGCGGGAAGAGAAAGGCATTTTGAAAGTGACACTTTCTCGGTGTTGATTTACAGAGCTGTCGCGATTGAATATTTGTTGAATCAAACAGCAGCAAAACGATTTAGCGAGATCGCACAAGAGGCATTGACAAACAGAACAGCTGACGACGTTCGGAATGCAGAGACAAATAAAAGTGCCATCTCAAAAATACTCAAAGAATGTTAACAACACGGCCGTGACTTCAGAATGCTTCATTTTTAAAGTATCTCATTTTTATCGAGAGTCCGCGCTGGCAGCGATTGCTCGACGTCAGTCATCACGATGGGAAGTCGGCAGTGATAACGGGCGCTTCCAGCGATTTGGAAAGATAACGGCTGTGGCCAGGGAAGGGAGCCCGAGGTGCGCTATATCAGCTTGACTGCGTTCTACAACAGGGACAGAATAATATAGTGCGTCGTGGCTGCGAGTGGAGGCCATCATCCGTCCCTTAAATTGAAGCGATGCCCCTCGGACAGCCGCAAACAAAAGGAATGTTTTCTTCCCTTTCTGCCGTTGCCTTTCCCAAAGCTAATTTATCACGCCAATGCTCAGTCTGGGCAATGAGGTTGTGTGCCTTGCTCAAGGGCCTAATAACACAGACTTACCTCTCCCCTAGCTGAAAGTTTTAAAAGCTCGCTTTTCCACCTCGGAGACGTCCGGTCTCCCTACTCGGCTGTGAAGCGTGACCTCAAGGCTGCCGTGCTAGTCGCGGCTTCAAATGACAACGAAGCGCTGCGCTGTGATTGATCGGCGACGTGAGCGCGGTTGCGACATGAATAAGGTTGCCTCGGAAGCCGGTTGTTAAATGGAAATCAGAACACTTCTCGCTTCGCTTGATTTAAGGCCGTAAATGAGCAGATCCAAACAAATGGACCGGTGTCTTCATAAATCACCACCCTGTAAATGTTGCACACATTTTTGCGCCAGGGTGAGATTTGAGAGGAGTTGCGAAATATTCTCTGGCGTAAACATTGCGAAGCGACATTTTCAGGTCCGAGACAATTACAAAGCAAGACAAAGAGAAGCAAAGGTGTCTGGCTGACATCAAATTTGGCGCAATAGTGGAAGCACCCCACAGCATGCACAAACAACCCGCACAAATGACCAGACCTCTGTTTCTCCGTCGGCTCGTATGAGCGCCACACTCCCTCGTTTCTTTTACCGTACGTTCCCACATTTTTTGAAAGTGCTGATTTCCAATCCTTTCATCCATCCTGTTGCAATCAGTATCCCTTTTTTTATTTCAATCACCCGCTCACTAGGAAGAAGTTGAGCGACGGCACTAAAGAGTTGCGGACGGCTGCCTGAGACGGCTTCGGTCTTTAAAACGTAACGCTGTGTCAGAAAAGGTTGAGCACGACGGTCACGAGCAAAGGACGTGATGAATGAAATGAAATTGCTTTGTTGTCGATAAGCAAAAAATTACATGCTGACCACGGCACAGCTAATAGCTTTCAATATGTCGCTAACCAAATGTATGAACAAAAACACTTAAGAGGGGAACACACAGGGAAAACCTCCAATGTGAAAGTCACACAACGATCCGACGCCGAGTGGTCGGCGAGGCAGTTCGTTTCCCGGAAAAATCGGGTGACATGATGACCAACAGGTGCGACGCCGGAGGAGAAGCCCTCCGATCACACCTGTTGGTCACAAACGGAACAGAAGCGCCGTGCATGATTCCCACTCACCTGGATGGTGACAATTCGTGGCAATGGCTGTCGAGTGTTGGCTCCTCCTTCAATCGCGATGCCCAAAGTGCTCGCACTCTTGGCCACCCTCACTAGAGTGGAGGTGGGCTCCAACAGCCCTGGCTAAAGTCAGGCAGAGAAAATATCCATGATGACGTCGCAAAAAGACGCTGTCGCATATGCTTTCACGCCTGCGGGACAGTTGACAAATGATGACTGCCTGACTTTGTTTACTGCCGATCGTATTTTGAAACAGCCTTCTGATAGCCTGCGCGGCTTTCTAATAACTTTCCCACGATCACCAACAAAGCTTCCCCATTTCTGATCTTGCACAACGAACATCCCTCTCCAGTCTCTCTCTTTTATTTATTTATTTTTTTTACGAAAGTGGTGGATGACGTAAGAGATGGAAGTGAATAAAAAACATGGACGGGGGAATTAAAAAAAACATAAATGCAAAACGAAAGTAAACAGTGTGCAAAAAACAGTGGGAAGATGTTCCACGTGGAGTGATACGTCTACATTTATGAGAACCAACACTGAGAAAATACCCCCCAGTGCCCCTTTTGCATCTAATTGGAACATTAAATCTTAAATAGCCTCAGAAAGCACTCCTAAAAAGTTTACGTTACATTTGAGTCCGGAGGGGAGGCAAAATGATTGAATTAGCAGGCAGCGGTTCGTTTAATTCCATGAAGCCGATTGAACATTTGAAGTGGCAGAATGCCTGCGGAAATATCGCCATTTGTTTTCATGGCAGCGCTGGACTGCAGAGCAACAAAAGCCCTTTGCTTGTTCTTAAAATAGCCCCGTGCGAGCGCTACCGAGGCCCGGAGCTTCCATCTATGACGTTCCACGCACATCAATGAGGCGAGGGTGGCAGAGGAGCCTCGGTCGAACATCACAGGGCTGTTATTTTTAGGCTCCGACCCCCCCCCATCGGTGGAATTGGTCCTCACAAAGGTAGACGTCAAACGGCAGACGCGCTTGTTGAATCGCATTTACGCATTCCCCTCAACGATTGATACGCTCATTGATTCACGCCGGGCGCCGCAGCTGTTGGGAAGCGCCCCCTCACCGGTTTGGTGGGGTTGTCCCCCCCGCCCCCCTGGGTGTCTTGAGGGTGTCGTGTGCATGAGGAGTGGGAGTTGCTGATGTGTCCTGACTCAGCTATGTCCACACCGCTGTCCTCACTGAGAGTCTGGCCACTGTCTGACAGCTGAGACAGGGCGCCACCTGGTGGGGAGGGGAGCAGGCACACGTGAGATCGGCACTCGCAAGCTCGAGCATCCGTGCGCTTTGATTCCGATTCGTTTCATCTTAACAGTATTCTTTTTTGTTCATTGATATCCTCTGCACCGCGAGGCCCACGTGCTTAACCGGCCGACCACGGTGCTCCACAAAAATCTACACACAATACCCCAAAATGACATTGTAAAAAAACGTTTAAAAAAAAATCATTTCTGCAGATTCGTTAACTCATTCAGTACCAACCAATTCTAGACCGAGCCTGAAAAGACGTTTAAAAACGTCCTTGGGAGTGAATGAGTTAAAAATAAATAAAAAGTTAAGAAATGTATTCTAATGTCTAATGAATTTCGACCATGACGAAAAAGTCCCCCTTGCTGGTAGCCCAGGCGCGCTTTGTCAGGGCTTGGCTCCGGCGTCATTTCAACCGCGCCGCTGCAATGTGCCCGATTTAGTTACAAAAAGAGACGACCGCCTTTCTTATTTCGTGGCGTTAATTTGGCGCGGCGTGTGCTCCAAACTGGCCCAGCGTGTTTTCTCTGCCCTACTTTTCTCACCTCTAGCTTGGGGCAGCGGCCGCACCTCATTGACGTCGGGCTCCGCGTTGGGCCTGTGAACCTCCACCGTAACAAACTGCTGCTTAGAGCCTGGCGACGAGGCTTTGGACATCGTAGCCGGCTTAAGGGGAAGAGACGGCGGAGGAGGAGGTGCGGGGAGCGGGGGCGGAGGTGGCGGTGAAGGGCGTGCGTCCGCCACTTTGGAAGCCCTGCTTGGGGAGCGGACGCGTGGAAAAGGGCCAACACTCGGTTGGGCAACCATCGACAAATGATTGGGAGTTTTCTGTTCTCTCTTTCGGATGGCCGCGTAGTCCCGGGAAGGCAACGCGGGGGCTTCCCGTTTGTGATGTAGTGAGGGGGACGAAGGGGCGTGAACTGGCTTTTGGTTGCGCTTGGGGCCGGCGGGGGCTGCGAAGCGCAAGCTCGAGCGTGTGGGTTCGGACGAGGGGCATTTGGTGAGCTGGTCTCTTCTACTCTTGCGCCTCTGTACCCCTGATGGGGGCGGAGGCTTGAAGGAAGGGGGGGAGTCAGCTGTGGTGGACTGTACGTCATCCTGGAGCGAGAGGATATTTTCCATCATGATAAATTAGCGCTGTGGAAAGGACATGCACGTTGCGACGGCATTTCACACTTTGCATTCTATACTTGAGTGCAATGAACAACGCTGAGACGTGAATGGCCAATAATGCATGAAGTGAGGACTTTAAAAAAGGAAAAAAGTCACAAAGAACATTAACAAAAGAAAATAAAGCATGATTGGAGAAGCAGGCGGCTGAGAAGAATGCTTGCCTAAAAGCTTTCCTCTTGACTTGTTTTTGTTTCATCCTCCTGCCGACATTAGCAAGGTAGGAGTGGAATCTTGTCACTGGCCTTTACTCACCATTTTCCATTCAATAAATCAAGACAGGCGGAAAAAAAAAAAAAGATCAGCTTCAACCTCACTTTGGTGCAAAAACTGTACAGAGCCTGCAGGTCGGATTTCATCCATTTCTACCGCCGCTTCACTTCCATCTGAAAATCTGATGACTTCAACCCGCCCTCCCTCGCGCTACGTCCGCGTTTTGCGCGTGGCGGACTGCGGGACTCACCAGAGAGACGTCAGCCAGCAGCGTGTTCAGGCTGTCCAAGGGATCCTGCCGATTTGTATCCGGCGCACTGTCGTTCTGAAAGATGCAGGAGAGGAATGGACGAGCGGAAAGAAGAAATGCAGATGTGAATCACAAAAGGCTCAAAAGTCAGATGAGGGAAAACGGTACCAAGAGCCCGAGAGCAGAGGCGTGCATTTATCCCGAAACTAATGCAGAATCTGACTTTCCGAGTAGTGCAAAGGTCGATGAAAAGGCATGCTTACATTTGCATATGCACGCGCACACACATATATTTTGGGGGGGGGGGGGGTGCCACTGTACGAAGGAAAGCAAGCCAAAGACCCAAGCGCAGCAGAAAAAAACAAAATCACTTCAGAGCCAAAAACAGGTGCATGGGAGTATTTTGGCAAGCCATTTCTTTGCGATCAAAATCGATTTCGACTCGTTCAGAAATGACAAGCGGGAAATAAATCAGTGGGCAGTATGAGCAATCGGATGGGGCGGTCCTCGGAGTTACAATGCCCCACCACGGCGCCATTCAAAATCCTTTTACTGGAGCGAGACGGGAAGAAAAGTGTCCCAATTGATGTTCGATTGGGAGAAAAATGTAACGGACGGAGAGGAGAGCCCGTTTGGAATATTTCTTTTCTGCCCACGGGGAAGTGAACAAGCCCTTCTCCCACTGCGCATCCGGCATGCGTGGGCTGCCGCTTTCCAAAGTTACTCCTACCTCCATCAGATCTATCAGCCAGAGCAGCCTTTCCTAACAGAGGGGGGGAGGGGGGGGCAGATTAGAAGGTGACAGCGGTGGAGGAAAAACGCATGCTCTCCAATAGTGTTGCAATGATTTGCCATTTTCGTGGGAAAATTGCCCAAACGACAACTTTCGGGAAACACATCTCTCTCCACCGTGCGTGCGTGCGATCACGCCTCGTGTCCTCTTGCTTTTACTCCGAGTCATGTTGTGATCGGGGCGGCGCCACCTACCCGGGCGGAGCTCAGCGTGGTGTTGGTGGCGACGCTGGCCGAAGACGAGGTCAGAGCGTCGGGGTACGACACCGCGGACAGAGAGTCCGGCTGGAGCGTGGCTGCTCCTGCCGCGCCCTGCCGCGCCTTGAGGGCCTGGATTTCACGGCGGAGCACCAGCCCGTCAAAGCGCTCCAAGTCCTGCGGGGTGACCAGGCCGCGCACTTCTGACAGGAGAGAGAACTGCGGGAAGACGAAGAGAGTCGGACCATGGAAGACATTTGCATGCCCCTCTTGGGGTGGGGGTGGGGTGCTTTCTGGTGAAATTCTAGGAAGAACTTCATTTGCCCCCTTCTAACCATTTCAACGTCGCAGCATTTGACAACAGATGTTCTACCGATTCCAATTGATATTTTCATTAAATAGTCTGATTAGCTGACAGATGCTTGACACTTGTACTACAAAGTAAAACGGTAGAGTGTTTTACAAAAATGTGTGTGTGTGTGTGTGTGTGTGTGTGTGTGTGTGTGTTGACCTTGTACAATCATGCATGAGATGCGAACCGGGCGTGGTCGCTTTTTCTTTCGTTTCATTGACCTGTCCTGATTCATCAATAGAGTAAAGTGTGTTCCGGGAGTGTTTTGTTTCTGTTACGTGAACATAAACAATCTCTTCATGGTTCACGTCGTCTTTGCTACAATGTTGAGAATCTTGATGAAGACAAGTACAGAGGCAGAGAAAAGATATTTATACAATTGATAGTGGCCCATAACTCAACATTAATTCTTCCTATTTTTTTCCCCAGTTTGGAAAAACACTTGAAATTGTAAAAAGTGGCAGGCGCGCAGCTCTAAATATAGTACAAGGCCTCGGAAAAAGCTTTCAGAGCCCAACTCGACAAAGTGGCGTATATTTATAATACAGACCCAAAAAAAAGTAGTGGAAGGACAACAACAAAAAATATCTAAAAAATAGAATCGAGCATCAACAACTAAGCCATCTCCAGAGATTCACATCAAGAAAAACAAACAACAAACAAACCTGTTCCTGCCTAAGGGCTTTCTTGTTTCTTTTCCTTTTAAAAACATTTTTTTGGAACCTTTGTCTTTTCATCCTCATCTCTTTGGCCGCTCGCCCCCTCACCTTTGCATGTGTGTTGAGCAGTTCAAAAAGCGCCATGACCAGCTGCTCCACGCCGACGTGTCCATCCCGATACTCTTCCAAGTAGTATCCCATCGTTTGCCGCTCCGACTCGGTCAGAAGGTGACGCGCTTGCTCCTCCAGCATCGCTCGGGACTGGTTCGCCAGGCTCGACAAGGTCACCTGCGATCCGGCCACCCCCTTGTAAAAACGGCCTGAAAAGACACGCATGCTACGTTTGACATTCCATACAAAGACAATCATATTTATTTTTAAAAAGCAGGGCCATGTGGAGTCCGGATATTGAATGGAAGCGGAATGAGCAATAAGAAGAAAAGAAGGGCAGCGGAGGGGATTTGACGGACAGGGTTGCGAGGCCGGACGGCCCAAAGAGGGATGACGGATGATGAACGAAGACAGAGGACGGCGGGTCGCTGCTTCATCCCAGTTGCTGCGTTTCAAAAGAACGCTTTTGGTTGGAGGAAAAACTGAAGGGGACAAATAGGCGTGGTATGGGAAGAAGGCTAAAACCGCAGGGACTCGGTAGGTGAAGGTAGAGCAGGATGGGGGTGTAGGGGGTCAATCGGAAACAAACACAGCCAGCTGATTAGGGCGGTGCATCCTTCTACTTGAATGTCCTACTTTCATCACTGGAGCATGAACGTTTGACATTTAGAGATAGAGATCGATCGATTGATAGACGGACAGACAGACGGACATATTTATGACATGACGGGGGGCTGTGCACAGTAACTCGTGTTTCATTGCCCACAGCGAGCGTTGGGATTTAATCACAGCGCGAGCTATAATGGGCTCTCCATCAGACAGACTAGCGAGAGTGCTTTGAGGTTGCGGAAGAGTGTCGATCTTGGAAGTCACATCCCGTTTGCTGCCCTCAACCTACCAGCGTCTCAAGCCTTAAAAAAAAATAAAAATAAAATAGACCGCTGCCGTTTCCCAACACAACTTGCTTTTCCCTCCATGCATGCAGAATGAAATGATGAGCAGCGGAATCAATTTGCGGGCGCAGCAGAATTTCCAGTTTGCCACCATTAATTAACGCGCATGGAGGAACGAGCCATTTATACGAGTTGGCTTAGAAGACAGTGCAGCATATCGAACCGTGATGCCTCATCATTTCAAAGTGTGCAGGCAAGTGATAAGACAAAGGGATTTTTTTTATTTTTTTTAAACTAAATTGCCATTTTAAACGGCTGGTTTCAGAAGCTACGGCTCGAGCCAGCACAAGATCAGTGCTTCGGGCGCTCCTTTGTGCCCTTCGTCATGAGACTTGACAACAACGCCGTCGGCAGGAAAGTGAGTGACGACGATTGAAATGAACAAAACTGGAACTATGACCAAAAAAAAAAATGTGTTTGGGGTTGCACTGCCAAATTTTCTCTAAAAGGTTAAATTATGAAAAAAAAAGAACCTCCTTAAAAACGCCGTCTTCAGACTGACAATTCACACCCTAAAAATAATCATTGACCATTTCCTTCTTTCCCTCGGCCTTCGTCTAATGCCACGGAAGGGTTTCTTCACTCGCGGCGCCGGAGAGGTGGCAACGGTCGCGCCTCGTGTGCACCAAAACGCCCATCGGCCGTAGGGCGACAAACGGTGCCATGTCGGTGTGGCAAAGCGACGCAAGTGTTGAAATATCGATCAATAAATACAACTGAAAACCGAAGGAAGGACAAATCAATTGGCATCCTTTTCTATCGAGTGAGAGACATCATACGAATATAAAATGGTGACCACCATTTTTTTTTTAAAGCTTTTCTTTTTCCAGACCAAAGGGAGAGAAAACGATTTCATCAATCAGCCTCAGTCTATTCATTCAGTCGGCCGTGAGCCCGCCCCCCCTCCGCAGCTCATTTTTGTGACAGACTCCAAGGGCAACAATCAGAAATACAGCTTCCCTCGCTGCGGTTACCCGACCGCGCTCATTCATCAGCGGATTCATTTCCAGTTTGAAAGTTTGCCATCCTGAGATCTGCCACTTTGCAGTCAACTCCGAGTGGAAGAATGACTTCGCACTCTTGAAAGAGGACATTTTATGATTGAATGCAGAGTACAGTCTGCGCCACTGCACTCAGCCTTTGGAGTTCCCTCGGAGGCCTGTCAGAGTGGAATGGAAGTCGGCTGCGCGCGTGAACTCGAGCGCACGAATACGGCAGTCGTTAGATTAGCCCGAGAGTGGAACACGTTAACGAGGCCAGACGCTCGTGCCAGTTCGCTCCGTCTGTTGCATGCCGTCAGCGGTACGGAAAGAATCACGCCCATTCCGAAATCACCAGTGCATATTCTTTGCGCCAAGAAGAAGCAATTTTGAAGCCGATAGAAAATCTTGATCAATAAGAACCGCAGCACAGCCGTTGTCCAAAGCCAACAAAACTGGATGAAGGATGAAACCGCCGCGGTATTAATTATTAACGCATGCGTAAGGCGCAGATGACGGAAAACACAGCGGTGGACGACAGAGCTGTAAACAAGGCCCCAAAATTCTGCAGCGATCTCCAGAGGGCACGAGCGGAGATAATCACAATCTCCAGTTTGCAGAACACTCGAGTACTGAGCTTCAGCAGAATATGCAAACCACGCATGAGCATGTTTTCCTCTTTGGAAGCCAAATACAAATGTTTTCAGTCCACAAAAATCATTTGGCCTCACTGTTCCAAAAAGAGGTGGCCCGGTAGTCCAGTGGTTAGCACGTCGGCTTTACAGCGCAGAGGTACCGGGTTCGATTCCAGCTCCGGCCTCCCTGTGTGGAGTTTGCATTTTCTCCCCGGGCTTGCGTGGGTTTTCTCCGGGTGCTCCGGTTTCCTCCCACATTCCAAAGACATTCATGGCAGGTTCATAGAACACTCGAAATTGTCCCTAGGTATGAATGTGGTCATGGATGGTTGTTCGTTTCTGTGTGCCCTGCGATTGGCTGGCGACCGATTCAGGGTGTCCCCTGCCTACTGCCCGGAGACAGCTGGGATAGGCTCCAGCGCCCCCCGCGACCCTAGTGAGGATCAAGCGGTTCGGAAGATGAATGAATGAATGTTCTAAAAAGCAAAAGAAGAAAAACAAAACGCTGGCTTTTTGGGCTTTTCAACTATTTTTCCATTTTTGCAAATGAACGGTCATCCTGCTAGCCCCAAGTGTTAAACGGACGATGAATAGGTTTGATTCTGCCACACATCAAAATGGAGATGGGCCTAAAAATATACGTAGACCGATATTTCTCCAATGCCGCATGCAGATGTCGTTTCGTATTCCCACTCGCTGCTCAGCCGCGTGCTCGCCGCACCCTGAAACAGCCCATCTCAAGTTGTCTGCTTCAACGTGCCCTTAAATACAGAAATGGCTGCCCTGTGTAAACACTTTAAACCCTCTTTACACCAGCTGTCTGAAACTAATTCATCTCTGCTCCTCCTTAAATATCTCCCGCCCTCCCTCTTGTACCTTTTGCCCATCTGTCAAGAAAAGAATGTCCATCAGAGACTTGGTAATGAGAAGTGAGCTATCCCCCCCATCAGCAGCTGTCTCGTCCAACAATACTCCTTATATTCCTTCATTCCCACATGGCCCTGAACTTCTCTGAAAAGTCAAAGTCAACATTTAAAGTCGGTGGAAGCGCCGCCAAATATGAGAGGGGTGTGAGGGGCTTCGTCAGTGGTGATTTGTACATGACCACTGATAAACGGAAAGATCAAAAGATTCATGCAGTGTTGAAAATCCTGGCTGGAATTCAATGCCATTCAGCTGCCACTCATAATTGGAATCGCTGGTTAAAGACCTCAAATGTTCAGGACAATGCAATTTGCTCGACGCATATTCAAAATATGAACAAATCAAAGACAAGTGTGGAGAGCGGGTTCATATTTGAGTGCATTTGGAGGTCAATTTTTGACAGCTAAGTAGGACAAAAGCACACATGCCGCCGACGGAGAGATGCCACTCACGTAAAGCTCACCTTTCCAGCAGCAGAAGCTCCCTGGTCCACCGAGTAACTGTGAAAAAAAACGACAAATTTAGCCAAAGAATCTAAATTGCCCTGAATGAGACGTTACGTCAATCGGCAAAACGGGGAGACGTGAACGTGTGTACGCTGAGAATGACGTGCACGAATTGATTTGCATATGGTCATCGACAGATACTTCAAACACCCTCGTTGGTGTTTTTTGAAACGCTGTATCTGGATCAATGGAGGTGGCATCCATATGCAAAAATCGGTGATGAAATTGAATTGCAACGCTCCAAATTGGGAGATTCCCCAAGTCAAAATATGCAAAGCTATGAAGCGAATAATTGATTGCTCATTTTGTCTCGTCGAATGCGGCCCAACGCAAAAGACGACGCTCACCCTGCCAGACTGCCGTCTGCGGAGCTCTCCGCAATCTGGGAGCTGGCGATCCACTTGGTCTCACCCACCACCGTCCTGGCGTGAGGCAAGCGGCCCACATCTTTCACCGTCATCATCAGGTGCCGCGACGATTTCAGCACTCTGACGGCTTCGTCGTGAGGCACGTTCAGGAAGCTGCGGCCGTTGACTTCCAGAATTTGATCCCCGACCTGCGACGGGGGCAGGGAACAGAAAGGAGCGGTGGAGGGGCAAGACTGCGAGGGTGGGCTGGGGAGAGACTGTGACACGCACGGGTACGTAGGTCAAAGAGAGGTCACGTCACAGATGGAGGTCAAAGGTCAACGAGAGGTCACATCACAGATGGAGGAGGTAGAGGCGATTGAAATCACGAGATGGTCGTCCGTTTTTGGTGACGCCTTTTTTTTTTTTTTTCCTCAACCGCGCTACATTGATTGCTCACTCCCATCCACGGAGATGAATTGTAGATTTGAGACATCCTTCACCATTTTTCAAAATTGCTTTATGTTTTTTTAATTTTCCGACATCCTGAGCTTGGCCGCAGCATCACAATCATGTTCCGCAGCGCCTGCAGTCGAACGCAGGTCCATTCTCCACATTGCGTTTCTGCACGGGCACCGTTTGTGACCATTTGAGTTTGCCGCATGACAGATGCAAAAACAAAGGGAACGAAAATGGCATTTGCGGATGCAATGAATCAATAAATAAACGTAAACAAGCCAAATTGCCGCGAGGCCAGACACGGCCGCCCCGGCAAACAGTTGCCATCGCAGCTGTCAGGTAGAACGAAAGGCTCAGGGACAGATTTGCAAAGGCGATTAAGCGGCGCGTTGCAGCTCCGTTTGACAAAAGAGACGAAAAATTGACAACAACCGCTCGTTACCGAGCGCCGTGTTTGACGTCCCTTCGCTTTGGTGAATGCTGAGAAAGGAGCATTGGCACAGTCGTCGCGCCGTCGGCGCCACCGCGTTCCTTTTTTCCTGTTTGGTCGAACGTGTGCTTAAATTGTCACCAATTGGAGTCGGGGGGCTAACGCCGCGAGCAACGGCGACAATCAGACGAGCCCACTGTATGCCTTGATGAGTATTGATTGTGTTTCGGGAAGAAGAAGGGCCGGCCGGCATTGTTGCCGTATTCACCTCGCGACTTCTGTTGCTTTCTGCCCTCGCCTCCCTCCCTCCCGCTCGCTCCTCATTATGGGGGCTGCCTGTTCTGCTATCTTCTCCTTCATTACGCTTCCATTTGAGACATGATGGTTCCCTGCGCTGCGTCGCAAGCATTTCATTTGCTGCGGTCAATCTCCGCGCCGCAGCAGAGATGCTGCGGGGCCGCTCTATTCAATACAGTGCAACAAAAGCAGTCAGGTGCGCCAATGATCAATGATGCTGTATGACGGCACATTCGGGAAGGACGACAAAAGTCACTTCCGGCCTCGTGGGTTTTCTCCGGGTACTCCGCTTTCCTCCCGCATTCCAAAAACATGCACGGCAGGCTAATGACGGATCATTTTCTGACAGGATTCACAAATTAGACAAGTCTTTGCCTTTCGGCAATGTCATTTCCCTTTCAGTTGACAGCAAGTGGCAAAATGGCCCCTCCCTGGCATGAATCAAAACAAGTGGATGTTGCTGATTAATTCATGATCCACAAACACAACATTATTCAGAACACTGACTTGAAACGCATTTTGGATTTGATGGAATGGGGGGGGGGACAATTTGTTGCCATCATGATGGTTTTGTTAAATAAAATCCCGAATATTTCAGGGTGCTTATAAAAAAAAATGTAAATCACTTTGAATTGTATCAACTATGAAGAAAACAAACAAAAACGGGATTTCCTTGACCATTTGGAAAACTGTAACTATGTTTCGACACACCTCGTGTGTTTACCATTCATCTTCATCTCCAAATCGCGGGCTCCACTCTGATGGAAACGCTCTCAATCAAATGCCGGGTGCACGGCCCACTTTTCTTCAACGTTAACAAAGATCCTTCCTTAACAGTGAGTGAGCAGAGATGGCAACAAAACAAAACAAAACAAAAACAGAGTTGCTGGCTCCCGGCGGCAAGCAGCGGTTGTTATCCCCTCCCTAAAAGGTCCCCGGTGGCTCGTGTGTATGAGAAAGACGAGCTGCCTGTTAACAGGTCCGACTGTGATCAATGGACCTCCGGGTAGCCATCAGGCTTTACTGCTGTCTGTATGCCCCCTACCCCCAATTTGAATCTCCTATTTATTGAAGACAGAAACCGGGACCTGCCTTCGCTGTTAGGATATGCAGACACACCGTGGCGATTGGATTCACCTCGCTTCACATGCCCACCTCGACAAAATGGCCGCAATAAACCGGCGACGCTTGCGGTCATTTCATATTTCGACTCTTTCATGTCATGAGCGCTAAATGACGTCGCGTAACACCTGCGCATTTCAAGTGTTATACTCCGCCGTGAATTAGCACGGCAGTAAATAATAAGAAAACATCTTGTGGGTAGCTCGCGAATGATTGGAATCAAAACTGAGCCCCCGTTTAATTTCAAATCTTGCCCTGACTGTGTCACCATAGTTGAGTGTCATTGTGAGTTATTGGCAAATACCAGATGACGGGATTGTCAGTGAATGACCTTGTTGTTTGCTAAGCCGCTTTTTTGTGTGTGTGTGTGTGGTCACACCGTGTTATGTGCTGTCTCAGCAGGTTTGCTTTATCATCAGACGGGATGGAGAAATCCCCCCTGTGCAAATGAGAACGCCTTGGCCTGGAGCCACGAACATGCTCACAGCTTTCCGTCGTTTAGTTCGCCATCCCTCATGTGCGTTTCAATGTTTCGGCTTGGGGTTCAGGAAAAGAAAAAAAAATTCAAACTTAAAGATGAAATCCAATTAAAAAAGACAAGAAAATAAAATAATGGGGGAAGAGAGCGGTCAGTCTAGCAGGTAAGATTTTAAATCCATCATTTTGGTGTCTCGTGTTTGTTACAACTCCGGGTTCCATCCATCTCAGCGCTCACATTTGCTACTCCGGTCTCCATAGCAACCAACCGCCTCTTTGGGAGAGAAAGAGCTGGCGCAAGAGGAATTGAAGGCGAGAGATTGTCGGCATATCGGATGTTAAATATGATGATCGACAGTCTTCCGGCTAAACCGTTCCGCTTCAACATGAAACAGACGAGGAGAATCAAGTCGCATGGAAAAAGCAGTCAGAAGAAATTACAGAGGCAGTTTGTTTGGGTTTCTCCCCCCCCAACTTACCCCCCTCCCCTCTTGGTTTGCCTGCAGGCGAATTACTGCACGGTCATCATCGCAAATACAGTATGACCTTTTCTCTGACCAATTTGATGAAATTAAATGGAACCAGGACAATGTTTACAATAGGGCCCGGCTAATCCATCCGTATCTATCTGGCTCGCGATGTATTTCGCTAGCTATCTTCCAACGGGGATGCAAATCCATCCATCCATCCTTTGTCTTTTCTGCTGATCCCGTTCGACATCACGGGGGAGGTGACGGAGCACATCCCCCGGCTTATCCAATCAATCACCAGACTGACACAGAAAGACAACCATTTGTGCTCGGCGGACAACAGGATCAAAGAGTTGTCAGTGACCCTCACGAACACGAGGGAGAAAGCGAGAGTTAGCAGGAAATTTCCACAATATGCCCGAAAGAACGGAAATGAGTCGGAGCTTATCCAGAAGGTCTTCACTGCGTGGTCATGTTTTTAAAAGTGAGCAAGAGGAAGGAAGACAAAGCGGTGGTACCTTGAGCCCTCCGCACTCCGCTGCCGAGCCGTGGTCCACTCCGGTGATGTAAATACCCAAGGCGTATTCCGCTCCCCCTCGGATCATGAGGCCCAGAGATCGACCGTCATCCAAAACCAAGTTGACCTATCAATGACAGTGAGATGAGTACGGATGGTCCAATCAGCGGTAAACGCATCTGAGATTTCATTTTGCAGCCATATGGACCAGCCGTTGATAACCCGATTAAGATTCTGACAGTCAGATCAAACTTTTGGACACTTTCCATATGACTAAACGTTATTTAATTCTTATCTACCTGTCATATAGTCTATCAGTACGGGCAATACCAGTTCCTTTGACACAAAGGACACGTTTAGTGATGGCTTAGCCACGCCAATATTCATTTGAGATTATTATCAAGAAAGCCGATGGTAAGTGTATGCCGCTCCGTGGCTGGGATAGGGAAAGACGTTTCCGTGTGGCGAATTTTTATAAGGACACACTCATTTAATTTTGCATCGGTTGATGATGCCGCGATTTAGTGGCTAAAATCTCTGGATTGACAACGACTGCCCTACTGGGAAAAAGTCAAACTGCTTCGCCCAGCGAGAAAAACGAGGACATCATCTTTTTTATTTTATTTTTTAAATTTATACGTACTCGTAACTCTTAGATGATGAAAATGTGAAAGATCTGGAGTAATACAAGTTCTCAGCATGTCTGACTCCTCCTTGCTTTGTGTGATGGTTACAGGGTCAGTTTGGCGGGATTTATGGTGTAATTAGCGCGCCGTTAATAATGGCGGTTTTCATCACGCCGATTGTAAATTGATCCATTTATTATTCAGTGAACAGCAAGGAATGTGTGCCATGCGAAAACAAGATCTTATTTTTCACTTTAGGCACCCTACCGGTTATATTATTGACCTTGGCTGGATATGAATGATGGACTGGATTTAGATTTATTCTTTTTTTAATGATCCGATCCCGTTTTTTTTTTTTTTTAAATTGGTGATTAAAATGATAACTACAGGCCGGTTTTGTTAGATCACTGGTGTCACCGTTGATAGAAACGTTGTGAAAATGGGAGAAAATAAAAGCCATTTAGTTGCAGTATGAAAGGAGTCACATGATCCACACCGCCAGGCAAAAAAGGACTTCCGAGAGACAAAATGTCCAGTGTGAAATTAAAAGCCCGTTACTTTTTGCAGTCTTACGTCTGTCGAAAAATGAACGCCCATTACAGAGGCAACATCTTCTCTGGTCCCTTCGGGGGAAGTGGTCACGATTTTGGAAATGAGATCGATGAGGTTACTTTCAATGACAGAATTTCCTCTTGCCTTTTTTTTTTCAATGTGCGCATTAATATTCCAGTTTTCCGGCTCATCGAGCGCTTGCAGACAGTCGACGGTTCGAGAAGTATACCTTCTTCTCATCTCCCTCCTGCAGGAGCTGCATGTTGCTGCGTCGCTGGCTGTCACTTCTCCTGAGGGCGGCGCCGTGATGCTCGGGCAGGTCCGGAGGAGGGGACACGCTGTGGCCCAGCGGGTCAACCCACGTATACACGTGGTTGGTGACAAAGCCGCCCGGAATCCTCCCCACTGAGCGTACGGAGAGGCTCAGCTTCTTATTGCCCTTCAGCACCTGAGGAAAATATAGTTGGGTAGTATTGTAAAAACAAGCTGCCTAAACAGGTCTTCCTGATGCCTAAAACCTGAACCTTTTTTTTTTTTGGCTGCTATTTCAGCAACATTGCGAAGCTGTGCACTGGGGATTCTAATATGGAACCGCGGCAAAAGCGCCACTGACAGCAGATTCTAACAAAATGTCTGCGGCGCCATTAAAACGGCCTCAAACAAATACATACACAAACAAGTAGATATACAGCGATACATTTTGATAAGCAATTGCTGTGGTTCATTGCCGTCCAACGGCTTTTGCGGTCCACGTACGCGGACTGCTCATGAAATCAGACCAAGCGGGGCAGTTGAGCAAACACCCAGAGGCCCTCGTATTTCTGGCTGTTGACTTTTACAGCAGCAGACCTGACACTGTCAGTGCGGTGATTTTCAACAGTGCAAAACTGGAAAAGAATCGCATTTGACAAATGAAAAGAAAAAAAATGCCCCTTAAACATACAGGGAGAGAAAGGTTTTTTTGGTTTTTTTTTGCAGGGCCCCCGTTTTCAGGGGTAATGAAACTTGCAGAGACAATGTGAATGATACGCACTGTGGTGAGGTGAGAGATGATCTTCCAATTTCCCCCCCTGAACGAAAGAAGTGAAGGATAGCAGGGTGAGTTTGCAAAAAAAGAAAAGAAAATATCCGGTAGCTCCCCGATGTATCACAAAACAATTTTAGTCGATGGGCAGTGCGCCTCGGTGAGTGTTTCCATTACAGTTGGAGCTTGTCCTCAAGGGACGGCGCCATGATTTAGTCGCCTGGATGACTCAAGGGAGAAAACAAGGTGGGGGCCATGTGAACCGCGTTCTGGAAAAAAATGATGAGAAATGCGGCGAACCTGTTTGAGAAATCACATTGAAGCTTCGCGGGCTGGGAATCGCCTAAATCACACAAGTTGCGGGGCAGCAGCATCCCGGATGCAACCTGCACACAGCGCCGACTACAAAACAAATCACCGGCTCTGTGTTGTCATATAGAAAAACAATTACCGGTACTGTCCTTGGCTTGAGCAAAACCCCAATGTTTTTTTTTTTGTTTTGTTTTTTTTGTGAGGCACAGTAGAAGCTATTAAAAAAAATACTGCCCTTCAGAGTGCAGCGCGTTTTCATCTCACGCCGAGTTCGTACCGAGGCAAGCAAACGTTCCCAATTCTCACGCCCTTTGCAGCTGACGGCTGGTGGTGCTTTCAAGCAACAGTTCGATTTGCCATTTGAATGTGATCAGCTGTCGGGAGTACGGAAAGGGTCAAATTAAAAGCATATGAATGAGACATAAGTTCAGGAGGCCAGCTTTTATTTTGTGTTATGTTTCGGTTTGTGACCAACAGGTGGCACTGTGGGGCTTTACCCTGCAGCTGCACACCTGTTGGTCGTTTGGCCACTCAGTGTCGAGTCATTGTTGCTGTTTGGCTACTGTCATGTTTGTTTGTTGCCGTTTGTCTGCTGCTGTCAGGTTTGTTTCGATCATGTTTCTGTTATTGAGTTTTTATCTTCAGTCACGTGTTTTGTTTGATACTTTGGACTTTGTTTTGGATTTAGTTTTCTGTGTTTTATTAAATACAATTCATCAAGTACACCCTGCTCCTCCCTCGTGCCTGCTTCTTGGGGTCCACCACCACCTCGCTACGTGACATTTTGTAGCATTTCCATTGAGATTTATTTCACATTTGAGCAGAGAGCGAGCGCGCACACACAAGTACTAAAATCTGGCCTCTTGCATTTGACACTTTTTTTTCAATAGGCACACAATGAAGCAGGGGGAGTACTTCGGGAAAAATGCATGAAAGCAAGACGGGTTTTTAATTCTGCCGTTCGGTTCAAAAGCTCAAACTTGACGTCATTTAAATAGAATCAAGTGAAAGCGCCCCCCCCCCCAAAAAAATATGGCCGCGCATTTTATTTGTAGCAGAGGCGGAAAACGGGCCACCAGTTAAAAGCATTTCTTTTGAGTGGCCGTCAAATGTATTCGTAGCAATAGTTGAAACCATTCATTGTCGATTGTGTCGAACGAATGGCACGGGCTTAATACGTGGTGATGAACACGAGAGTGCACTTGCCAAATCAAGTGCATTCAAGCATGCCATCATTTGCGCACTGCCAAACGCACACGCACGCAAACACACAAATCAGATGCGGGGTACGAATATGGCTGCGCACATTACTGGGCGCCACGTTTCAACCAGGAAAATGGCCTTTTCTCCTGCGATTTTACTGCTGTCACAGTGGATCTGTCAAGCGCTGCAGAACACACGCTCGCTCAACGAGCATGAAGGGGGAGATGTGCGAGCAACTTTCACAACAGCAACGAAAATTCTAAATCACACGGAACATTGTCTACATTGATCAAAACACAAAGACAGACCGAGAGAGGCAGAGAAGCATTCAGATGACCAAGTCTCGAAACAAAGTGTGTGGAGTTGCGCGCACACACAAACCAGAGACTGCGATTCATCGCATCCTTGTGTTTAGAAAAAACAAAAAACAATGCAGGCTTGAGGGGGCTTTTGTAACTCCACTTGGAAAGACAGATTTGTCTTTTTCAAGAGCGAACACACGTTGAAAAAATCTGCACAAGATCCGGAGTTTGTGTTCCGCGAGAACAATGTCTGAAATTCAGTTTTTAAATGTCCATTTAATTCATCTAGACGCACAAAAAACACAAAATCCCAAACTACCTGATGAACTGAAAGCTTTCTATGCAAAGAACACAGAAATCAGGAAGGTCGCAAATACTAGTTGGCAGCAGCGTATACATTGTTTGGACCTGACAAAGTGCTGTTCACGACAATTACTGAAATATTCCACTGGCAGAGTGATCTGCAAAAAAAAAAGAATGTTGAAGTGATGGAGTACTTGGCAAACTTCCCACGGCGATCTGTGACCTTTTCTCTCCTTTCCCCTGAAACTCTGCCATGTCTTCCGGGATGTGGCCTTTAAATTTGTGTGCCAAGCGTCAGCAAAACCAAACAATCGATGAAACCGAGGATTGGTGTTTGCAAAGCGCATTGTCGTCGGGTCACCGCAACAATGCGCAACGACCGGCCGGCGTCAGGCCCGCCGAACTGTTGTGGCACAGTAGCCACATTTGTTTGCTCGCCGCAGGCAAGCGGCTCTGCCGGCGGCGCTCTCCATGCGGTACGAGAATGGCAAATCTTCACTTTGCAATCCATCTACCGGCTCAGTGTTCCATTTGGGGGGGCGAGGGGAGGGAGGGGAGTGGGGGGCAAAGTTTGTGACCGCAACCCGGCGCGAGCAATGAATAAATTCAACAGCCGCTTGCGGTCAACCCGGCAGCAGTTTAGTTGGAAAGTCTGACACGTGGCATGACAACGCGCGAGTTTCACAGTGCAAAAATACACGAAGGTTGCCGTTAAAAGTCAGATATGGATTCAGGGAAGCCGTTTCCTCGCCTTTCCTTGTCCTCATTCGGGTCAAAGGTAACTGGAGCCTCCAGAGCCAAATTTGGGCGGTTGCGGGCTTGAATGCGTCGGCTGCGTTTCGGGCCTCTTGCTGCCCGCCGATTCATGGCTGACATTCAAGAAGGCCGTGACAGCTGAGATCAAGTCTCAAATCAATACACGGGCTTTGTAATCCCCGATGAGCCCGGATTTCTGTTCAGTGTCAACGAATGGGCGGAACAACCAATCGGTCTCGGTCCTCCAGCGTTCTGGCAGATGTGCGGGAAGAATCATCGATTCGTCAGAAAGAAATGGAGCCAAAATTGGAGCGCAATACTTGACCTTGATGAAGTCTTTTCTCTATTTGTTGTCGTTTGAATCAAATCGGATCAGCTAAAGCGTACGGCACATTCAGGTTGACGTGTACTACGGAACAACTACTCTGGCCAGCATTCAACTGCGTATCATGAGAGTGGTCATGGAAACGGCAGCTAAAAAAATAAAAGCAAGGGAGTGCAATTCCCCTTTCCCCACTTTAGCAAAACGTATAACCCGAGTTTACCAAAGCTCGCACAAAGGTGAGCAGCGCAATTTCCTCCCTGCCTACTTGCAGCAACACTTCAAAACCTCACCAAACACCAACTCTTGTGTACACCGTTTTGCCAGATGTATGCATGCATGGCTCGCATATGAATAAGAAGCGGTTTGGGAGCCAAATTAAGTAAACACATGGAAGGATTAATGAGTAAATGACAAGGCCGCCAACACGGAGACTTAATGGAGTCAAGTCATCAATCACAGGGATTAGCCAGAGAAAAACATCCACAATACTCATCTCCTCTAATCCTCAAATCACCCCCCCCCCCCACCCCACCCCCAATCTACCCCTCTCTGTTTCTCTCATTAAATTGAATTAATGTACTGGAACACCTGCACGGACCCACACAGCACACAAGCAAGACTCTCGGAGTGAATTTCAACCGAGTCATGAATAGATTCTTTCCTTTTTTTTTTCTCTTCACATGAAAGACAACCACCTTCTCTTACTGCGGTTGTGTGGGTGGTGAGCATTGTAAAATGAGTGGGTTTTATCTTTTTTTTTTAATTAATAACACAAACAAATATACAAAGAACTGCCAAACTAAAAGGGAGGGAGGGGGCAAGCATTTGTTGATATTCGTGCTTGAGTACACTGTCTGAGTAATCCAGTCGATGCAACCAGCAAGTCAGAGAAATAAAATTAGTCGTCGTAGCAGAAGATTTAGTACTGACGGTTCCTGTGAACAAACATTACGAACGTCGATGGAATTACGCAAAGCAACAGCCAATCGGAGCGCCGTTGGCATCCGCTTCCGCTTCTCCCAAGCATCCACATTGCAACTGCTCATTTTGCTCGCGCTGATGGACTTTGCGCTCAAGACTTTCCTCTTGAAGCCGGTTGGAAAAGCGTCGGGAGGCGTCATGCTAAATGAGAGCGTAATTATCGCATCAACCCTTCAGGGATCTTTCGTACACACAATTCATTGAGTTAACGTAACGAGTAATAAGCGGTGGGCGCTTTACAGTCACCGCGACTACGTAGCAGATTTCACAACCTCGGGCAGCATCTGAGTTAATGATGGCGCCAAGCTCAATTTGGAAATAAACACTGAACAATGTCACAGAGACTCTATTTTTTCCAGTGTGATGTCTTGCACAAAGATACAGGATGAAAAATGAAAATGTTCCTTAGCATCTCTCAAAGTAAAATGGAAGCCCGTCCGTGGAATTGTTTCTGAAATATGCATGGGGGGTGAGGGGTCCCACAAGTCAGGCCTCTTCCAAATTCCACAAGATGAAGCAAATGCTGATTGTAACGCACATATGCAATGCGTCATGAAACACAAATTGAGATGGACATTTCCCTGTTGTCTGGAGTTGTTCCTTTTTTCCTCATCTACTCCTAGCCAGTCAAAATGGCCGTTGTGGCATCTGGAGGTGGCGTTGTAAATCAAAAGTTGCCGAGGGACGTAATAGGAGGCCCGTTTGATTAATGGGCTACTGTACGATAACGAGTGCCAAGTTGAGGCTCGATTAATTCATTGCCCTGTCAGCAAATAAGGTAACCCCCCACCGCCCCACTCCTTCCTTGGACAGTTTAGTTTTATTCAGTTCACTGTCGATGATGTTTAGCAGGACTCTGTATGAACTCTGTACAGAAAGACATTGAGAATCTTTGGGCAAGTGTGGATTAGAACTTGTCGGAGGCAATCTGGTGGGAGGCAGGGGGGTGGGCAACAACAATTTTCTCAATTGGATAATTAGCCCGGCAATTTGCGAAATGAAACCATCCATTGGCAGTGTCGGCCTAATGAATAGGCGCGCTTGATCTAATAGCAGGGTGCTGAACAACCCTTTCTAATTTCGTTACAGAAAAGGATCTGGAGCAGATTTTTCTTTTGAGACAAAGCAGATACGGACTGGATCAGAAGAAAAATACTCTAAGCATTGGCATGAAAATGAATAGCCCCTCACAACCGATGCAATTGTGATCACCGCATGGCTTTTTTTTTTCCTCTTGACACTTATTTTAAATCGCACTGCACTAAGGTAACAGGTGGCATGGTCATATTTTTGTTTTGGGTGCAAAAAATGCTGCAGGAGACAAAAACAAAATATTGTGTGAGAAAGAAGCGACAGCGTCGTTTTGTATTTGTATTCCGCCGAAAAGCTCGCTTGTATTTGGCCACATTGTTTGTCAGAGCTCAAGATGATCCACAAGGACTCGCGGCTGTGAAGTGCAGCCTCTGCAGGTCTTCCGCATTCACGTTGCACCATTTCCTGCACTTGCTGTCAGATGGAGAAATGTCCTCTTTTTTTTTTTTTTTTTTTTTTTTTAAATAAATAGCTGTTGCATGCCGCATCACATCCATAATCTCAAGAAAGCATACGAACTACACATTTGCTTTTCAATAGTGGATTGACTCAAATTATACAGTTTTATTTGAAGTAAATGTGAACCTCAACTAAATATTTAGCACATCCTCAAAAACAGCAACCCTTTTTTTTCTGTTGTTTTAACTCCACAGGAAGAAAAAAAAAAGAAACCTGCATGAGCTGCATGAGTTCAAGTCTCCTCTAAAACAGCAGGGACAGCCAAAGCGGGCCCACGGATTCAGGTAATAAAAAAATCTGTTCATCCGCTGCCAAGAATGTCATCACAGTTCGCTTGATGCACTTTCTGCTAAACAATCAAGGAAACACGGAGCGCCAACTGGCAGGCAAAAGCTGCTTTCTAATAACCCCCCCCCCAAAAAAAAGACTAACACGCATACAGACACACATTTTTTTTTGTCCATTTCCACTACACCCTTTACACCGCCGCATTCCAACATAATTTGCCATAAGGTGGAAAAACAACTGCCAAGCTGTATTCCAGGCCCCCAAGTCTCTGATAATGAAGTGACGAAAAAAACAAAAATCTGTGAAATCCACACGCTACCTCCGCTTAACATTCCACTCCGTCTCCCGAATTGGGAATTCTGAGAAGGCAGCACCGCAGCAACCCCCTCGGGGTGGGCGGATCCTGTCAAACGGCGCCTGTGGGCTTCCTGCTGCGTTTCCGTGTCTTATCTCAGCACAGCACGCCAATGTTCGTCTTCATGTTTCTTGTACTCAGTAAGGCAGAAAATTAACTCGGGTGGCAAGAACACATCAGGAGAGACCGACACGTTTATCTAAATTACTCCATCGGTCATCCGCTGCCTCAGTTATTTACAGAAATGCGAAACAGTCACCGGGGGTGACACAGGTCAGATTTCTGAAGAGCTTCTCCCTGACGTCTTGCTGATAAACTCGCCGATTACATTCTTTGAGCACCCACTCGAAGATGCCAAAGGTCTGTCTGATCGGAAAGTAGTCGTCGGTGTCGGGGAAGAGATGAGAAAGTGACACGTGTTCACGACGAGAATATCTTTGTATGCAAGGGAAGAGCTAAATTGCGCCCGTGTTGTTGATGGAAGTTCCTGATGAAATCATCGTAATTCCTGACAATTTGGATAATCACCTTTATTTTTTTTCTCTTAATGCATTACAGAGGTAATGGATTGGGGCTTCTTACTGGCAGATAATTAAAATCAAGCTTCGGCCCGTGGGCCGGATTGGGCCCGCCTCCACATTTTGCTCGGCCCGCTGCACAATACCAGAGATGCACTTTTATTTATTTTTTTTGCAGTCTGGCCACGTGATCCAAAATTCTCCTATCTGAAATCTCTCCTGTCAAATAAAATGGAGAAAATATTAGGTTATTTCATGAATACTGTTATTACTTCATATTACTGATGATTTTTTTTCCTGTCAAGATCCCAGAAAAAGGCTTCATATTTGCTTAAGTGTGGCTTTTTGGAAAGCAATAAATGTTTACGTTTAGTCCCCTCTGCGATCGCCACCATTTTTTGTTTCAAACTGACTCCGCCCCCCATTAAGAGAAGGCAAAGCTACTTGGCCCTCACCAAGGGAAAAGTTTGGGGAGCCTTCCTCAAGATTGTGTCAAACCGAGATCAACTACTTGAATTAAAAACAATCTTAAGAGTGACAAAGAAGACACCAAACAACTCCAATCATCTATGACATGAAGATCAAACCTTAGTTCAAGTCAAATGTTAAATGTGGCGCGGGGCCAGTAAGCAACACGCACGCGCAAAACAGCAATAACAACATTTCATTTGATTATCAGTTGAGACTACAGTACCAACGTTAGCTGCTGCCCTCCTCGTGCAGCGCACACACAGCGGTAACCATGACGGCTCTGAAAAGATGTGGGTGGGCAGGATTGGGAGAAACAGAAGGAGACTGGCACCATGTGAAAAACAAATGCTGTGTTTGACACTAATGGGCCCAAAAAAGGACAGACCGCATATGGGTCCAGTCAGACAATCATGTGTGTGTGTGTGTGCAACTGTATGCATTTGAAAGGTGTTTGAAGGTTTTTAACTTGAAAATGGAAAGATGTTGCCGTGGTTTCGATATTGCAGCGCTCCAGACTGCCCCCTGTCTGGTCACATTTTGCTCCTAAAACTCAAGACATGAACAAGCACATTTTTCATCCACTCGGGCTTGCGTGACCTTCAAATTTGCCCTTTTTTAAAATGAGTTATTATGAAATATTTTTGGGTTGGGCCCTCGCCTAGCCATCGGCTTCACCCAAAACTCACCTACTCGCTGGGCACACGCTCCCCTTTTAAACATTAGCTCAGATTTTATCATCTGCCTCTCCTCTTCACTTTCGGGTCCACCAATAAGAGAAACAAAGTCGGCCGTAACACGCTACGTGTCCTGAATTCAAACATTTGCCTTTTTACGATGATTAGATAGCATACGCCTTTAAAACGACGTCATACCACAACTCATTTATTCTTCTATGCTACGTTTTACCGGCAACCGGAGCAGGTCATCCGATCAACTGCGGCTTCTCGGTTTCTTCCTTAATACTCAAGTCTGGCCACCCTTTCGAGATGTTTGTCTACCGTGATGATTGAAAGCTCGTTAAACTTTGACCGCGCTCCCGCGCCGTCCGCAGCGCCATCACATTGCTGCAGGGCCGAGCGCGGCCGCGGCGCGTGCGCTGTTGCAAATGACGATGTCCTTTCCGTGATGTCAGCCCTCTGTGTGACCACGTGACCCGATTGATGACTGGACCCCTGCGGAGGGGGGGGCAGGCCATCGTGATTTTTATGGCCCACATGGCAGCAGCCTCTAATCCATTCCTCTCTGTGCCGGTGGATCCTAATGGCCCGACACAAGACGGTTAGCGTGGAGTCAATGTTGTGCCCGAGCGCAGATATTGAACGGCATCGACTCGCCGCGGCCTGCGAGCGCGGCCTACTTCTCTTGGGTGCCTTTCGATATATGGCACCCAGCTCGGAAGGCGAGCTTACAAAACAAAACGCGCCTGACAGGGCAGAGATCGATACGCGCGTGACGCGGACTCACGGCGCGTTTTGGACACGTCTATACATCTTTTTGTTTGGAGCTTTGTATTTATTTATTTTTGCTTTCGCCGCCCAAAACGTACACTGGCTGTTGTGCGCTTTTCGTGTAGCTACGAGATTTGGACGCGGTTTAGCCACATTGGCTAAGAGCTTCCTCCACCCAACGCCAACCCCGTGCACGGTATCTTGGCGTATTTTGTGTGGAGGTAAAGCAAAGGCGGAGAACACGTCGGGTATCGGGGAGATGCAAAACTCTCTGCGGTGCGTCTGTCACAAGCTGTTAAGTGCTCTTATACTTTATTACCTTCATACTCGGAGCCCAAGGCCTTCGGCTCCTCTAGAATGATCGCACCGCATCCAGACCGCCTGTTCTCAAAGGGGCCCGATTCGCACGACGCAGCGCCGCAAAAGAGCAGGCGGCACCACAACTGTCATTTCCGCTTGCACCTCTGCGGATCGGAGTCGCAGCCTTATCGTGCACCCGCCCGCGGTTTCAACACATCAAGGCTAGAGATTTTTCTTGAACCTTTGCCCTCTTCCATTAGTGCCCGTGACAGGACGGGGCCTTTTGTCACCTGCTCTTTTCTGCTTGAGTGAGACTAAAAGGCTACATGGGAGCACCTGCTCTCAAAGATGCTCTTCAAAGGTCTCTTGGAGGATTGCGGCGGGGTGGGGGGTGGGGGGTGCAAGTCCAGTCATCAAGAGCCCCGAGTGTGATAAATATTAATGAACACAGAAATCGGGAAGGGGGCAAAACTTTTCCCATGCGAATTCGTCGATCCTTTTACTTTTTCTAATTCTCTGATATTTCAGTTATTACTTCCGGTCATGACTAACAGGGCCCACATTCGGTCTTTAGGAAACATGTCCAGAACAGCGCGGCGGTCATCTAAACATCCGTGGCTTCGCTTTTAACGGTTATTCGTACTGTGGCGGCTTTGCTGATTGCTTTGGCTCCACGTCTGCATTGAAGCGGGCACAGGGGAGAGAAGAGGAGGAAGGCCAAGCGCCCCCCCCACAGACCCCCAGACACCCACACACACATATCTGAGACACCTGCCTGGAGACCGATGACAAGGAAAGGAAAGGAAAGGTTAGATGAGGGGATATTTCGTGGCTCTCCCGGACTTGATGCCCGTTGTCTGATACGGGTTGCAAGCGTCTCTCGGCATATGCAGATACACAGACCTCATTTTAGAACGTCGGCCGGACGTGCAAGATAAGGGTGAGAAAATTGACTGCTCCGCGCGTGTCGTTTCAGCGCTGATAATTTGCCGTCACGTCAGTGCTAATTTAGATTAGCGTGTTTGGCTCCGACTGTATGGTAGCATTTGGGGAGCGGGCGGTGGTTGTTTCATCAATTGTTTTCCATGCTAGTTTTGTAGGAAACGCCGTCTGGGAGTGCCAAATACAGTGATACCTCCGCTGAACTTTTCGCCTCCAGAACATTAAATTCGCGAGCATATAGTCTCTGCTGACGAACTAGTTTTCGGCGGACGAACCAAACCAAGCGGTCGAACAGCGCCCCTGTGGCGGCCGCGAGAAGCTGACGCACGCTCATGGCGTTCACTTCGTCACCCCCTTTCTTTGAATGCGGACGTGGTTTGTGTTTGCTAGACATTTTGGACCATATTGAGTGTACTTTTGCTATTATGGGACCGAAAAAGACCCCGCCACAGACAGGCTAGTGTTAAGCCTAAGAAGACATTAAAGAAAATTACGATCGAGTAGAAGAAGGAGATCATTGAAAAACACGAACGAGGTGTGCGTTTGTGTGACTTAGCGTCCCAGTACCAGTATGCTAACACGCAACAGGTGTCAATTAAGAGGTTTTTAGTCAGCAAAAAGGATAAAGAGTCTCCTTCTAAGAAGCAAAGAAGAGAAGCCACACCGGAGGTTGAGTTACCTACAGTCCTTAGGCGTAGAAAAAAAAGTAGTGTGTTTCCGGTAACCCGACCGACCGAGAATTTCTACCTCAAAGAAAAACTTTACGGTCGGCATTTTTTTTCAAACCTTCTACATTTTTGTGTAATAATAGCCTTTCAAAACACTTAAGGACGCTTTACAATCAAAACAAGAACAATAAAACCACAGACAAAATTATAAATAACAAAAGGAAAGATGAATTTAGAGCGCTTACATTGGTGCAAACTCGCGATATTCACGCTAAGCCGCTTGCCCTGTCGCCTGTCAACAACATTGAATCGTGGCGCGCCACGATCTCCGATAACAGTTTAAACCGCGCTTTGTGTGTTGCAGTCGCATGCTCGCACCATAATATTAAGAAAATAGCATCCACTGCTGTATCGAAAAGATTCAACGAGGCGAGGGCGGCGGCGACGCTCGGTCGGCCGCGGGAGAGGCGGGGGCGGCGTGACGGTGGGACGGGCGGGGTTGTGGTACGGCGCGCCGTCGCTGGTCGGGTCGCTCACTCTACCCCGCCACGAACACCCAGCGCCGCCCGCGCCCGACCTCGCGAGGTCGGGCGGGCGGCGGCGGACCCCTGCCTCCCGGAGCCCGGAGCGAGCGAAACCCAAATAGGCGGCGGCGCCGCCGCCGCGGAGCAGCGGACGACGGCGGCGGGAGGCGCCGCGGGGAGGGGACGGTGTCGGGCGCGGGTCGGTCGGTGCGCCGCACCACCTCCGCGTCCCGCCCGCCCCCGCCACTACCCCGGTCAGGCGCCCGCCGGCGTTCGCGGCTGGTTGACGCCGTCCCCGTCCGCCTTAGTCTTACGGCACCTAGTCCAGGCCGGGCCACGACCACCACGGGCCGTCTAGGTCGCGGGACGCAGAGGCTCTAACACCCAGCCGCTGGGTACCTAACTCGCCGCCGCCGAGCGGGGTTTCAATCAGTGGCGATTGCTCTCGGACTGCAAGGGAAGCTTGGCTTTCCCTAAAATGTCAAATAATAAGTGATGAAATATATGAATGTAAATGTCATTGTGTGTACATGTCATTGACTAAATGTGCGCTACAACGTGCTCAACCTTTGTTCCGAATCAGCTTCTTCTTATTACTGGTTACGACGTACGACGCGAGTCCCTTCTCCTTCAAGCCGCAGCTTCGCTGTGCTTTAAACGGTAGTGAGTTCAGGGTAGGTTGTCCCATTACGTTGAACGGAGACGAGTCATTGGATACAAACTGGTTTTTGTCCCGCCCACAGAGTTCGGCGTCTCTGGGACTGGATGGCAGTGGGAGGGTACCGGACGCCAGGCTTTTCTGCATCAGATTGGATGCCTGTGTGCCAGTTCGATTGACATTGAAATGAGCCAATCACCGAGCTTTTAGTGATTGACATTGAAATGAGCCAATCACCGAGCTTTTAGTGTAGGCACGCTGCGAAGCCTTTTTCAACTCGCATTCTGTTCCGAGTTGAGCTGGAGACTTCTCCTAATCATTTTAGCGACACTCTTTGTTGTAAACAAACAACTAGCGACAAATTAATCTTTTATTTCTGGTGGGTTTTATTGTAGTTCCTATAGTTGTTAAGTACGGGGAAAAGACGCCTTGTTGGTATGACAGGCTCACAGATCATTTTCTTGAAAAGGAACGGAGCTAGAGTAGAATTTGCGTATAAATAAACGGACACATTTTATGATGTCGACCAAAATTGAGCTTCCCCTCTTTGACAGACGAGCATCCGGCACTGGTTTCAATGTCTCCTTGATTTATGTTCTATGGTTATTTTGTTTACGTTTTTGATGGGGGAGGGAGGGAGAAAAAAAGATTAAAAAAAAAAAACTTTGTCCGACCTACCGACCCTATGCTGAAATTTCATGTTACCGGAAACACACTACTTTTTTTTCTACGCCTTATGGAAGGTGGCTCTCCTTCCAAACCGTAACTCCCTCCCTCCCTCCCCCTCCCACTCCATCAAGCCATCAACTACCATCACAAAGGTAAATAAAACGACTTTATTATACAGTACAGTTTATTTCTTTAATTTCAATACAATAGCACATTTATTATACATAAAATAAGGTATATTTTTGTGTAGTTATAAGGCTTATTTAGTAGAAAATTATGTTTATGGACACCCGGGAACGGATTATTCTCATTTTAATGGTTTCTTATGGGAAATAAATGTTCGGAAGACGAACTTTTCGGCTTACACACACTTTCTGGGAACCAATTATGTTCGTGAGCAGAGGTATCACTGTAACTGAATTAGGAACTCCGTGACCACAACTAACAACAAATGATCCATGTGCATCCACATTTGAACTTGTGCTTTCTCGGCACTGGACAGTTGCGATAAGTGTCGATTGGATTTTGACGGAGCACATTATGGGGACAAATGAAAAAAAAAAAAAGTCCAAGTCAATTCCCCCTTTGCCCTCCTCTTCCACGGCATTCTCACTTCACCGTTTCCACTCGTCTGCTCCATCGCTACAATCCGTTGATACAATCCCTTCTCCAGTTGACACAATCCAACGATTAAATCGTCTCTCCCTTTCAACCCGGAGTCAATTATCTTTCCGCATCTGGTTCTAATTCCGTCCGCAAACCATCTCGTCCTAGGTTCTAATCTCGGCAACATCAGCAGCTTATCTCGAGCCCGGCTATATCAGACGTGAAATAACGCCGCGCAAATTCCCGCTTGCTGACACCAACCAACCAATCGCCAGAGAGCTTCGCCGAGCAATTGTCGGAGGTCGGACACGTTGGAGATATTGGCTGCAGGTTCACCCCGTGTGCTACTCTGGCGTCCCTTCACTGGCTGCCTGTACATTTCAGACGTCTTTTTAAGATTTTATGATTTGTTTTCAAATCTTGAAATGGCCTCGCCCCACCTCGCAGGTCCTCCGCACCTGCCCGGTGCCTCAGGTCCGCGGACCAGACGCTATTTGAGGTAGCGAGAACTAAGCGGAGGCTTCGGTTACTGCCCTCATTATTAATTTATTGTGTGAATGTTGTATGAATTATTTTTACTCCACGTACAGCACTTTTTTTTGTATGCGGCGGTGGCCGTTTGAAATACAGTCGAGTTGAGTCTTGCTTGGTGTTGATGCATCCGACCCAAAATAGCTCTGACAGAATCATGCTGCTCCGTCACGCTGAATGGATGACGGATGAATGGGCCCATTGTTTGGAATAACCCTGACAAGTAATTGATATGACACACACTTTCCTCCCATTTTTCATCAAGTGCGTACAACTTTCCACATGCAAACAAATGACTCACTCAAATCTCTCGGTCTCGGTTCACTGATTCGATACGGTGAGCAGGTCACCTCGAATGAAATGCTCCGTGCGTCTGGCACTTGTTTAAAGACCTTGATTGCTGCACAGGTGTGCCTCGGACCGGTCACAATAAAATACCGGCAAAAAAGTGCAGCTCTTTCATGCATTTAAAATTTTTTTTTTTAAAAAGGGCCTCGGATGTCACATATTTTGAGGGGGTGGAAAATTGCAATGCTACTGGCAAGAATGTCCATCTGTGCAGAAATGTGCAAAATAGATCTCGTCTTTTGGCTAATTTCAAAATGATTTTACCATTTCATTCATCAAGTGCAGATGTTAGGATTTTGTGTTCAACTTGGTCGGACTGAGCCATTGAATTGTAAGAATAGGATGAAATGTGTGTTTTGTCAAATTTGAAAGGTCCGGGTGTTTAGCAATGCTTTTTTTTTTCTAACAGTCCAGTGATTTTTTGGGGGGGAAAAGAACCTTTCTAATGTCGCCTTCACCACCTCCTTGTTTATGTCTCGGATGAAAATATGGCCAGTCAAAGCGGATTCACATCCGCAGAGCACACGTCGTCGTGCCAGCCCAGGACTGAAGGTTGTGCGGCGACGCTCCGCACACCCGATCTGTGTCTGTGATGTCACAGCTAGCTTGCTTGAATGGCAGATTTTTACAAATGCTCGGAAACTTGTCGGTCACATCAGCCCGAAAACGTGACCTGACTGCAAGCGATGGCTTTCAGAAGCCAACCGGCTGATTCCAAAGCTGTTATTTCTACATGGAGTTACTTTGCACTGCATTGTGCCCAAAATGCTCTTGAGCTGAAACCTTTTTCCCCTCTTTATCTACTCCAAAACATCAAACCACCACTCAGTCTTGTCAGCCCTCGGCAGTGATTAAACGCCTAAGTGACTAAAATAGTTTCTCTCTGCCTACCTGAATTGAGGGAAAAAAAACGTTTTAGCTCCAGCGGTCTTCGATGCTAAAATACTGAAATTGGAAGGGACCCACGCAGACAGAAACTGCGAAACATCAAGTGGGAATGGTTGTATATGTGCCCGCCATGTGGATGGTTCCAGTGCAAAAAGTACCCCGCCTGTTGCCTGAGATCTGCCGGGATAGGCGACAGTTGAACCGTGACCCGAATGGCGACGAGCGCCAGAGAAATTGGGATGGATGGAAAATCAAAGCCAACAAGTGGCCCGAGTCGTTAGAAAGCACGCAGAATCCATATTATGAGACTATTTACCACGGCTTTAAAAGGATGTAAAACAGTACTGTATTCGGGAAATCAATAAACAACAAATGGTTACAGAGGAAGAACGTAGGCCCATAGAAGCGGATGAGACCAAAACACAAGAGACATGTTGAGTAACTCCGCACACCTAAAGGAAAGTTATTGACATTGGCGCCTTCTAAATCAATCAGCAGCGTACACAAATCAGCCACACTCTCGCATCGCCTCATTTGCTAATGGGCCGGCTGTCTTTGCGCTCATGGACAAATAGGCAAGTGGCTGGGGCCCAAGTGGTCCGAGACTTGAGTTTTATGGGCTTTGCAAAGAGAGCCACGCTCTCAGTTACGGACAGTGGAGTCGTCCACTCCGATGACTTGAGTGCAAGCAACATGGGTTCGCTTGTCACTCTGCGACGGTGTGAATGTGAACGGCTTGTCTGTACGTACCCTGCGATTGATTGGCAAGCAGTGTGGAATGCCTTTCACTCAAAGTCAGCAAGCGGAACACAAAATTGATGGACTGGTCACAAACTCTCATCCCTCCATGCACACATTCAAGCAAACATGAGGTTTTGAGGTCACGACCGTTTGCATTTAACTGGTGTGGTTGCATGACATCTCCGTCAAACAACTCATCACCCACCCCAGCCGAGTAATTACCTTCAAACAACTTAGTTTTGTTGGGCCAGTTATTCAACATTATGGACTATTTGAACCCCATTGGCAAGAATGTTAGTTTTAAAGTGATGCTGTTGTGATTAGTTTAAAGAAGAAGAAAAAAAGCAAATACCTTCACTGCTTCAGCGTGGGTGACTTTGTCAAAGACTTTATCGTTGACTTTCATGATCTGGTCCCCGATCCGGAGACCCTCCTTCTCCGCCAGGCTCCCCGGTTCCACCAGGGAGACGTAGATCCCCACTCCGTGCTCCGACCCACCTCGGATACTGAAACCAAGGCCCTCGTTGCTCTTGTGCCGCTTCATGGTGACCTGCCGCAGCTCGCCCGGCGGCTCGTGAATAAAGTTCCTGCCGAGCAGCGGTACCAGGGGAGCCGTCCCGTCACTGCTGGAGCTGAAGCTATCCGGGGAGCCGCGCAACGCCACCTGGAACTCGGCCGGGTTGTCCTGCGGGTAGTGAGCCGGGGGAGTCGGGCTGGCGCCGGGGTAGTGGCCCGGCGGGGGCTCGGCGGTACCGTTGCTCGCGACCAAATCCGACTTCAGGTAGAGGCCCTCCGAGGTGTACTGCTCGAAGAGCAGCTGGTCAGACCGGGGGATGACAAGCCGCAGCATGGGGAGAAGCTGTCGCTTGCCGGGCGCGTTGAGGATGACGTTGAGGGTCTGCACCAAGTCGTAGACGTTGCGCTTGGAGTGGTACACATTGAGGCAGTGGATGAACTGCTCCCTCTCCAAATCGCTCAGCAGCAGGTTGAGCGCGTTGTGCAGCTTCTTCACGTTGGCCGAGAGCGTTCGAGCACTCGAGGCCACCGAGTTGGCCGAGGAGCTGAGCGACACGCGCTCCAAGTCGGTGGTGCTCATCCCGGCCGCGACGCCGCACCCGGTGCACGTTAAAGCGCGGGCGTCGCGGGCTCCGTTCTCGGGATGACACCGGCGCTGGGCATGGTGGGCGCAAGGAGGACGTAACGCGGGGACGCGTTACGTCTTCGCCGGGAGTTCTCGACGAAGGGCAGCCCGCGGCGATTCAAGCGGCCGAACCACAGCGTCGCGCAAAGTTCGCCTCGTCGCTGTGGTAGCTTGTTGGCATTAGCCGCCGTCTTGTTTTCCGGAGGGTCAGGTGGCCGGCGAGGAGCCGCTTCTCTGGTGTCCGCCTCCTCGTCAGCAACAGCTGCTTCCAAGCGGAACGAACGCGGAAAGCCACGTAACCTCCGACCAACTTGACTGGGGAATCGGGCTGCTTTTTTTTTTTTATCTCCGACGAGCACCCAAAAAAAAAAAAAAAAGTTGCAGCTTTCGCTCCTTTTGTGGTTATTAGTTCCGATCAATGTCAAGGTGGTAAAAAAGACCCACCCGGCATGACTTCAGTAGCGTGTGGGCAGGTGGCGTTCCAATTCCCTTTGGAAGGGAGGCGCAGCTCGTCGCCTCCGCTTCCCACGCGTTACTACAGCGACCGAGCGTGGAGTGTGTCGGTGACGGCGAATTACTGCCCGCTAGCTTGACCGACGCTCCTGTGAGGAAGTGACGTCGTTTTGGGCTTTATTGGATTATTTATAGCCCGCGGCGCACGCGCAAGAGCGCGTGACGGCAGCGAGGTAAGCTAAAAAGCGCTTCTCAATTAGCCGAACCGGGTCTAATATTAGCTCCCGTGTGAGCCTCGTCATTGGGCGCTGCGACATCATTTGTGGACGTGTGTTGACTGCATTGATTGGACCCTTTCGCTGGACGGATGAATAACGGCTCACTTTTGGCAAATGATGACAACGCGAGACAAAAGAACGCAAAGTTCAAGCATCCGTGTTACAAAGTAATTGTTTTTATTGATAAAAAAGTAAAGTTTTGATCTGGCTGAAATATTGCTCCCTTTTAGCTTCAAGGCAGAGGCAGCAAAAACAAAAACAAATCATGACTCTAGAACAGGGATGGCAACAATTCGGGGCACACTTCCTAAGGACCACACAGATGTATGATAAAATGCAAGTTTAAATATGGACATGATACATGTCAAATACGTGCTCCTAATAAATGTCATTATTGCTCATACATTTAATGTATGAATAAAAGAGCGACAGGATTTGTACTTCCCGCAGTCCTTTCGGTTGTTTCATGAGTGCAACTGATTCCGGCGATGACATGTAACAGTGGCTGAAGAAATGTCACCGGAAGTGGGGAAAAGCTGTTTGAATGTGCGACCGTTTTGGTGCACAATGGCTGATAGCACCCACTTGAGGGAAGGAAGGAGAAAATGTGTTTTCCACGGCACGACGAGTCCAAGAGAAGTGGCTGCCCTTTTCTCCTGGGGACAGGCAAGTCCTCAAGAGTGGAGCGGGTCCCGGTGATCAAAACTGAAATGGAAATGCCGCCCCATCATTAAAAATTCAATTTAGTTGTCTCAAACCATAGCCAGGAAGATCCATAGAAACATGCGCGCCAAAATCACTTTATAGGGGGTGTTCTTTCCCCCCTCTGCCCTCCACAAGTGTCACTTTTTTTGTGCGTCTAATCAAGAGCACTCAAGTCATTACTTAGACGAGTGACAGCTTCTATCTGAGGCTTATGATAGCACTTGATAGATGCCCCATTACATTATACGAGGCGGGCCGGGTGTAATTCTATTCCCAGGAGACAGCTTTATGAAGACTACAGATGCTGCTGCGGCTACAGTACGGCGCATTGCACTAACAATGTGTTTGAGATCTGTACCGTTTTTTTTTCATACAAACCATAGCTGAGTACAGCAGTTTCATGAGCAGTAAATATGCTTTCGTGATTGATAACCCGAGCACCTGAACTCATCATCACGTTGCGGCTTTGGGCCAAAGCTCGATAAATAATCTCTCAAGGATCCTAAAGCTAACTCAAACTCGTGAAGGGCAGATCACGTAAACAGGCTAGAAACCGGAAAAAAAATATAACCGGATCAGATGACATTCTAATTGATGACATTGAATTGATTTTAGGTTCCAAATTGTGTGACAATGCTTTTTGTCAGTCGAAACACCAACGGGTCTAAAGAGCTGACAGTTTAGGGCCTGGTGACACGTCATAAAAATGCTACTGTAGCAAAACATACAGTATCAATCAAGAAAAGTCAAACAAAAAGTAAAAACATCCATAAATTGTTTTATGGATGAATACAGTAGTGACATAAAACGGCATTTGTCCGCCACTCAATCTTACACGTCATTGGAGACATTTTGGCCCAGGCTTCTTTGCAGTACTGTATTGCAACACTGGAGGGTTTTCAAGCATGAACAGCCTTTTGAAATCGGATTCAAAACCTACTTTTTGTTTTTAAGCCATTCAAACATCAACTTCCTGGTGAGTAGTAGAATTTGGGAATCCTTCAATCATAGCAAATAAGTCATCCAGGTCCTGAATGAGCAAAGCAGCACCAGACCGTCAAACGACCAGAGCGACGTTTGACTGTGGGTATGATGTTCTTTTGCGGAAATGCTTTTTTTTTGGGGGGGGGGGGGACATACTGTATGTGAAGGAATCAACAAGAGGAGTATGCGGCGTCGAAAGAAGGCGCACATAAGGTTAAAGCCGAGCTGAGTGGAATCACACGATTGCGGTCTACCGCCAAAGTGATGCAAGTGACGCAGCATAATTGGAAGCAATGCAAGGCAGCCTCCCAGTCCGCCGAGATAAAGCCAAGTAGATTTTGCACAGGAAGCGGTGCCCCGTACACACTTTCAAAGAAGGCTTATCAGTTAATGTAATCGTGTTTGTCCCCGTTTTGTCATCTCCTTTCAAAGAAATGTGTGTTCTTTTGCTCTTGTTTTGTTTTTATGGTAGCTAATAAAAAAGTGCAGATGGCAAGTTTGCCGATACAGAGAAAAGTGATGCTTTTGTGCCAAATGAAATGAATCTCCCGAAAATGGCTTTCATGTTGTCATCACTGAAGAAGACTGATGACAGTTGTGTGTTGCGCGGGAGATAAGTACAGTACTGTTTTTCCAAACGTGAGAGGCGGTTTGATGTCGCACATTGTGTAAACCGCATGTCATGATCAATGCTGTTTTGTGCGTGGCGGTCGGCGTCGTTATCGCGTCCTGTGACACCATCGCGAATGCCAACATAGTTGCCGCATATTGCTACCCGCTCAATTGCAGAGATAATATTGGCATGAATCTGTTCCGTTTGTGACCAACAGGTGGAATCGGAGGGCTTCTCCTCCAGCGTCGCACCTGCTGGTCATCGTGTCATGAGCTCTGTTTTGATAAAAGGACCGCCACGCCAGAGATTATTTTCTAGGAAGGTCATTGAAGAAGTCATTCGAAAATATAAATTAAAACGAATAAAGCCAATTATGTTCTGTACTGGACCTGTTCAATATTTCCGAGTCATTTCGGTTCAAGGAAATTATTTAGCAAAAGAGGATCCCCACTTCCAACTTCAAACATTTCACGTCAAGCTGTAATCATTCGGAACGCCTTACAAGGCTTACAGCATTCACCTAATAGGCTTAACTGTCTCGGACTCGATGCTGAACCGAGTCATCCGTATTCCACAAATGGAAGCCAAACAGTCCATAAACACGTGAGTTGTTCGGGTCGCGTCTACGACTCATCCGTAAAGAATCTTCGCATCCACAACAGGTTGAATGCGTTCAAACGGATTCTCAAGTGAGATGAGGCTCGGGCTGCTTCTCCGCTGGCCACAACGGAGTCTTTCACGTCATGCTACCGAGCCTGGAGATTTGCTTCATTATTCAACAAGCGCGTAACAACCTTCTGGTGTTTGTACCTATTCGAAATTGCCCCACTGTGTGTGTGTGTGTGTGTGCGCGCGCATGCGTTCTTCCTGGCAATCACATAGCACAGCTACAGATGGACAGTCACAACACGTTTTATTTTCCTATACACATACACACACACACACAAACACAATGACGCTATCTTTGCAACCAGCTGCAGGCTGTCTCGGGCTAGGCTCAACATCAATCATGTATCACTCCGGTGTTTAGTGTGTGTTAAAAGTACATTTTCTTACATCACTGCCCCCCGAACCCCCCAGCACTGCAACACGAGCTGCACTGTACACTTCCCGCTGCCGTCGTTTTGCTGAGAAATGGACCGCTCGTCCATTTTGTGACGTTCAAAATCCCACCTTGCAGTTTTGCACCTTTCGCAGGGAGTTTCGGATCCCCGTTAACCGCAAAAAACGAGGCATTAGTGGATGGGATATTGTGGGCTTCACGGGATACGAATGAAACTAAAGGAAACTATTCCACTTCCCAATTCCAACACGGTTTTTAAATAGATTCAGATGAGTATCAATTAATCTTCTTCAAATGAGATGTACTACTTTGTAGGTAACGTTATTCATGAGGTGCTGGAATTCTTTTCAACGTGTTTATGCTCAACTAGTCAAATAAAAGCAGACAAATCAATCTTTTGTATTTATTCCCAACATTTACAAAAAGGACAACTTCTACTTTCAAATTTGGAACTGATGTTTGTTTTCCAACCTAATTGAACATTTTTGACCTCCGACATGTTTTCAAACGATCCGTATTGTCGAGGTGTTGGATGTTGGTTTGAATTGTTGTTTGTCTACAACAGAGCTGCAACCATGGATGGATATTGACTTTTCTGCATTGACCAGGGCAGATCAATAAACAGGTCACTTCTTTTATGAGAAGCGCCACGTTTTGAGTGATCATAAGAGGCTGGCAGACTACTCATCTGTCACTACTAAATCCTTAATTCCCCATCTTTTCTTTTAATCCCTCGCAGGGGAGACAACAGGGCCGCAGTTGGCATTCTGCTGACTGATAATATCTCGCAGCAGTCTGGTGCACGCCAACCTCTCCGCCGCATCTTTGATCGATTCGGCACTAAGCGATCACGCCGTCGCTTTGCCATGCGCTCGTCTCAACTGGTCCGTGGCAGCAAAAAGGTTGGCGCCCGCCGCTATACTCCCATCGCGGCATGCTGCATTCCCGCGAATGGGCATATTATTCACAGTACTGTACTGTTTTGCTCCAGTTTGTCGGCCAAAGCAGACAGACAGCTGGAGGCTTCTCCAAGAAAATCCCTCTCATCACCTCCTGGGAAACAATTAGTTTGAGAAAACTTTTTTTTTTGTTTGTTTCCATCTGTGGAAGAGGTGCAGCTTGAAGCCTCAGGCAAAATCGAGCAGCAGCCTATGCACAGACCATCATCGCGCTTCCAGCAGAGTATCTCACGAGTCATCGATAGCATAAAGCTGAGAAAAGTGCCAAGCTAATTATGCGCAGACCATGTGAAAGTGTGGAAAGAGCGTGAATCCCACACTGCCAAGTTGATGAGATCAGTGCTGAAGATTGGGTATTTCGTATCACGGTTCTTTCATTTATATCCAACTGGGAGCATAAAAACTCATTTAAAAAAAAATAAACAGCACAAACTAGGACAAAAGGGCAAAAGCTTGACCCGTGTAAATGTGCCGTTCTGGCCTGAAATTGTACTCAATATAAGGGAAGGCGTATGTCATCATTTCCCATCAGAATGCGAATTGCTTGTTGCAGACTTAATTGGGTGAAATGGCAAAATGACACTCTTCGATGAATTAACGTAATGAAGGATTAAACGGATAATTTAGTTTCTATCCCTGTGCCATTATGATGTGCTGATGGCAAGACAAGTGACTTTTTAAACACTTCCTAAGAACATCACGGAGAGCTTGAAGAAAATCATTCTCTGCAGTCATTTTCATCACAACCGAGAGCCGTATTGCGTTTGTCGAGGCGGATTTATTATTTTTTTTTTCCCCCCTGGGCTGCCGTGCACAAGGATCGATCACCAACCGAGAAGACTTTAATGTATTGGCCATTTTAACATTTTTAAATGTCATACAAATAAGTTAAGTGGAAGAACAGGACTAAATAAAATGTGTATATATATACAATATACACACACACATAAGTTGGGGAACACTGCATTAAAATATGTACGTTTCGTTATCACAATAATAATATAGCACAGCAATGTTGACATTCAACTTGAGATCTTTTTCTTTTTTAGATGCATCACCAGACATCGGGTACATCCAGTTTTGATTGCAGTCATTTTAGCGTGACGAGCTACCGGCAGATAAGCGAGCTCTGATTAAACCGATGATGTGACACTCGCCCAATTCATGACGCCGATTAGAATAGCGGCGCCAAACGACTAATTTTGTTTTGGAACCTGGGTGTCACCGTGACGGTTCCTGACGAGGGGAACACGGTGTAAACAGCACATTTGACAAGTCACATTGACAATTTCCGACCGAGATGGAGTGGGTCAAGAGGGATTCTCAAGGTGAAGTCAGAAACTTAATAGCTCGGCGCTAAGAGATCCTCAAAAGTGTTCTCCTTGATAGAATTTCTTCTGCTCTCCCAATTGTCCATTAGAGATAATTAAATAAGAGCGTGCCAATGTGAAATGAGTCATTGTAGAAGTGAGATTTATGTATCATTTTTAATTAGGCTATTGACAATTTTCCCACAAAGTCAGTCCAAAGGAAAAAACATTGAACAATTTTAAAACAGACATTAGTTCGAGGTAAAATAGAAGGCATCATAAATGGAACGGGAAAAACAAAATCAGGGTGCAAATATGGCAGCGGTTCTTGTGTTCAAAGCCAAATGGCTTAAAATTAATCGTGGAGTTGGAAATACAGGTCCAAAAATCCTTTCTGCAAAATATGAACATCATCGCTTTCAGTCACCCGCACCTCACAATGGATATAAAACCAAACCAGGACTGCAGCCATTTCATGAGCCCGCGGCAACGGAACATGAAAACGTACATTCGGTCAGGCACAGGAGAGCGCGAGTGACTTTAGTGCACATTCCGTCGTGTGGCTCTGTGCGTGGACCTCCGCTTGATCAGAACATCGGGAGATTGGACCTTTGACACGTCTGAAGAAAAGTGGTTGAAACTCAGGGTACAAGACGACGGCACCACTCAAGTCACTTCACATAAGTGGCAGTTTGGCTGAGAGGAAGATTCTTCCAAAAAGAGAGGCTTCAATCTGTTTATTACCAGTCATGGTTGAAGTTCACTGTCAAACGTCATGAAGGAAATTACGTGTGTTGAAAACATCGCCTCGGTCTGGATGTTTCAACACTAACGGTGCAGCAACACATGTACCGCGGTCGTAACAATCGTAGGCACGTATTCTTTATCCTCTGATGACAATGACAAATATTACTGCCTCACCGAGACCATTTCCATATGCAGTAGATCTGTGTTGGTATTAGACTGCCCGCGGTGGCCAAGGCATACACAACAGGAGGAACTGCACACCAAATGAATTGAAACAGAATGTGGCAAAAACTGTTAAGATTCGATTAAATAAGGTCCTTATTGTATGCTTTTAGAAAGTGCATGACAGTGTGGGGGTGGTTGGGATGAATCCTGGCATTTCTATTCATTTCAATGGGGAAAGATGATTTGAGATGAGCATTAAGTTTAGAGCGAGGTCATGGAACACTTTATATTCATCTTAAGGCACCACTGCGGTAGCGACACAAAAACATTCAAATTCTAATCATAATTAATCTTTTTTTTGTGTGCGTGTGTGTGACAAGTTCCATTATTCCTTCCGAAGGTCTTACAGCTGTGGTACAAAAAAATGTTTCGACAGTGTACAGATGGCTACGTTGAACCCCGAAGTTGGACCCGAATCTTAAATATTCATCTCAAGATATTTTGGATAATTTAATTGTCCCAATTTTTGTGGGAGACCTTTTAATTAAAAAAAAAAAAACAATGCCAAGAAGCAAAGTAGGAGGGGGTCGGGGGTAAGGTCTGATGAACATATGACAAATATACATCCAAAAATCCCACTGACACACTAAAACATAAGCTGCAAAAGAGCGACGAGTCCGTTTTGTTCCCTTCTCACGTCATCAAGCCTTTTTGTTCTGTGACAGTTCAACCTTGTTGCAGCTACTCGGCTCTCTGTTGCAGTTCTCGGTGAGTAAACGCATTGCGGGACTTCCCAACTCTTTGGCAAAAAACCTTGGTGACATTCCAATCCGACATGATGAACAAAGTGGCCTCCCAAATCTTTCTTTTGAAAGCCCGCATTGGTTTGGGACCCGAAAAGAGTGCAATCATTCACATTATTTTGTCTCATGAAAACGTCTGTTTGAGCGATTAACATTCTGGTACTTGAACCTCCTTTTGTGCAATAAAACCTCAGAGGTGAAAACGAATGCAAGATTCTGATCGTGAAAAGTGGTGACGGAATCAATTTCTCCAAAAGGGCGTAAGCAGTCATTTAAGGATTCAGACACCAAACGGTAATTGACAGCCTTCAGTTTAAGTACTCTTCACAACGCTCTGAATTTCAAGGATCCCAATCAAACTCATTATTCATACATACACAAAGTATCAACAGCCCGCAAGAGACAAAAGCTGTTCCACGTATCATGACAAGCCCCAGGCCTACTACCAACCCCCACCCCCCACACCTTTTTTTTTTTTTTTTTTAATTGACAGTAGAGGCCAGCTCAGACCATTTCCTAGAGAAACTTGTAACAGAAGTCCCTCCACATAGAAAATGTAGCAAAGTACAAGTGGCCTGCACCCACCTGGGGTCATTGGGCATCACGGCAGTCCGGCAACTCGACGACGCACCCGACTGAGGAACGCCGACAGTCTTCCGAGGATGTCCCGGCATGAGTGAAGCAAACATCACCTGTGCGATGCCATCACTTGGGCGGAGAGGGCCATATGGGGAGCGGGTGGGCCTCGGTGTTGAAGACGTATTTGTCCAGACTGAGAAGCTCCATGTCGTCGGAAAAGAGCAGGTAGAGGTACTTCAATGTCTCTCCCAGGAAGAAACTCTCCATCTTGTCTCTGGGCTCAAGGTTCGCGGGGTCACGGACGTTGTTGATAGATGTGTAGCCTCCTTCTGAAACCTGCAAAAAATTGATTATTATGGTGAGGATATCACTATGACGACACGGGATCCAGCAGTGGCTTAAAATCCCGGTATTTTGTCTTTGCAAAGGTAAGATTTGGTTTGCATTGACCCAAATTACAAACGCAAGACGTTTTCAATGAACACGTGATCTCCGAGTCATTTTTTTTTGTTTTCTTTTTTGCTGGCAAGGCTGTCGATGTTCATTCTTTTTACCTTGGTGTACTTGTTGAAACTCTGCAGAATTTCCCATCCCCACTCTCTGTATTTGGGGTCCTTTGTGAATCTGTACATGTAGAACAGACTTTCCACCGTTTCTGGTCGCAGCAGGTTATGTCGGTCTGCAGGCTGCATTTAAAAATATAAGAGTCAACACTGAAATTATTTGAAAAGATAAGATATCATGCAATGTACATTTCAAGGGAAAAATCTTTAAAGTGGCGCCTATAAGCGTTTTCATGGAGGTGGCCAGACTGCGACACTTAAAACGCTTGTAGGTGACACACCGGAGATGTGAAGCCTCACCTTGACAAAAATGTCATGCCCGTCAGCGGCATTCAGGTTGAAGTGCACGATCTCTGGGCTAAGGCCGGTCTCCATCTGTGCGTACATGTGGTAACAAGTCTCCATTAATTGTGCCGCTAAATCCATGTGGTCCCCGGGAAGGCCATTGTGGGCTCCCAGTGCCAGAGTTCCTGGCAGGAAGCACACCAGGTGGTCCTGAGGCGGGAGGAATCGGATTGGAAGAAAGAAAAACGTTTCAGACCTTCGCCAAGCCCATCATTTGCGTGTTTGTGGACTTCAATTTGACCAATTACAAGTCAGTGGCTCACTGACGGGTAAAAGTCATCTCCCAACACAACATCAAGATAGCATGAAGGTTTTAAAGAGAGAAACGAGGACAAGTAACATGTCATGTCACCATTTTGGGACTGAAGCGGTTATGGGACAGCTCTCCGACAAAGGTCCATTTGCGCGGCCCCGTCTGTCGAACCAGGTGTTTTTTCACTCCGTTGATGGCTTCAACGTAGTCCTCCAAAAGCCTGTCGGAATACAACAATGAAAAGAAGGCCACCAGATCGACGCTACAAAACAACAACAACAACAACAACTACAACAACTCTGCATTCCTTGCTACAGTTTCTAACCACTAGACAGTAAAATCACACACAACGGAAATAAATCTGCGTCTACTTCTATGTTCCATGGAAAAGTTGTCCTCACTCGTCTTCGCTCTTGCCTCCCTGGAGCCACTGCTTGAGCAGGTATTCATAGTAGCTGTCCACCCTGGCGCCCAGTGTATAGATGCCTCGGTGAGTGAACTGCCCGGTGTTGGTGTTGATGAACATCGGTATCAGTCCGTCGTGTTTTCCCGGCAGCTTGTGGACCTGCTTCGTGACCTCACCTGCAGCCTCCTGAAAGGGTTTTTTTTTTTAATACCACAGGAAGGCAGAAGGTGTCATGAACACATCAATGTGCAAATGTTGAAATCTATAGTGAGAATAAATCAAGCCACAAAATCTGCCCACAGGAATCTGTTCACATTCACCATCCTGGTTATGACCATGTTTGTACTTTTAATCTCACCAAGAACGATTTTGGTAAATGCGGATTGAACCAATGATGATATGGTTATTAAAACCGGAACTCTATGCACACATGATGGCGTTCTGCCTTCCAGACCTTGTACTGTGGGTCCTGAGTGAGGCGGCTCAGCTCTCGAAATTCCAGCTGAATGCTCGTGACCTCCGCCATGGAGCTGTCGGACGTCCATCGAGGCGGGTGAGCTGTTCCCTTCCCGATATTCACGTCAGAGAAAGGAATCTTTGAGGGGGTTTTGAAGGCAGGCATCAATCTGGACCCGAGGTCTTTCTGGAAGCGGCAACGTCAAATTGAATTCTTCTTCACTATACAAGGTGTGTCAGAAAAGCTCCACGACTGGTGTCACTGAAGATTTTGTTCAAATCCTGACTACAAAAATCCCCCCCGGCCCCCTTGTGGCTTAACACGCATTCGCCGCCTTCTGTGCTCGTCAATCAGCTGGAAATGGAAAGCTCGTAGTTTCTAAGTTGATCTTTTGTGACACCAGTTATGGATTTTTTATTTTTTTTATATGGCTCGCAATTCCCTTCAAAAAAGTGACTTCCAGTAACATCAGCAAAACAAGAAGTGCCCGTTTAGCTCCTATCAATTTGCCTGTTGGATGACTCACGGCTTTATTGAGGAACAGTTGGTCTCCAGTTAGATGATAGGTACTCAGCAGACCTCCGAGGACGCGAATGGTTGTCTCAAAAAGATTCACATCCACATTTTGATTGAAAGAAAGCTCCGTCTCTATCCATTGCTTTGCCTCTGCAAACTCTGTGGCACAAAAATGATGTCAAATGTCAAACGGAATTCAGACCAAAATTTGACATGCATGTAAAGAGAACAGCCCGGTTCATCTCGCTGATTTGATGTCGTGAAGACATTCGGCTTTATCCCAAAACATTCATTTCGGCATAGTTCCAACTAAATGGCAAAGAAATGCTTTCGGGTGAAAAACCTAACGCACCTTCTTTCAAGTCCATCATCCACATGGTGTCCAGAGAATCAATGAGGGTCAAACCCAGGCCAAACCACTCGCTGAAAGACTTGGAGATAGGTTTGAGCTCATCGTGGCCCCAGGCGTACATCTTGTAGCCCTTCCACGCGTGGCGAAAGGCATCACGCACAGCCTCCAGCCTGTCCACACCGACAGGTAAACCTACAGACAAAAAGGAGGGAGGACACTAAACTATTTGGTCTCACCTGACTGCCGAGTCAGTTGTCATGATACCATTGGGGGACCTTGTTTATTAACCCTTATAACAAAATCAATGTTTTTGGGGTTTTTTTTTCTTAGAGTGCCAAAAAAAATCCAAGAAAAGTGCTTTATCGACACCATATGCCGCCCAAAGCGCTTTGCAAAGCCTGAAATTTGAAAACATATCGGAGTACACATAAGCACCAATGGCAACACAGCGTCAACCTTTTATTTAAGCCTTACGAATTCCAACAACGGAAATTCAGCACTGACCAGTGGTTGGGACAAGAGCAGCTGGTGCTGGGGGGACTGCAGCAACCTTCTCATTGTCCGAGGGTGGAGGCTCAGTGACCTGATCGGCTTCAATCATTGCTCCTCTCCAGCTGAACGACAGAAGAACACATACTGTACAGAATAAGCGCGGTCTAACAACTGCTCTTCTAAAGTGGGACTGTCAAATACCGGTCGAGAGATGTTTAAAAAACTGCAAAAGTATATTGTAAAGATAAAGATGGTGTAACACGAATGCTTTCGAGGGTAGACAAGCTCACCTGACCAACTTTTTTTCTGTCTCTCCATTTTCCTCTTCACCTGGTACTTGTACATCTTGTTTTTCCACAACAAGTGTGTGTGAAGCGTTTGCAGGTTTCTTCAGACTTGGTGGACCTCTCTTGTTTGGAAATTTGTTCTGGCGGTAAGTAAAAATTACTATAAAATTATACTATATATAAAGAGAGAGAGGGAGAGAGAGAGACAGACAGACAGACGTGTGCATACATGAATAAAGAAATGTTCCTCACATTTATGGGAGGGCTTTGAAAAATGGGGAGGTTTGGTCCTTTGTCAGTCATGGAATTTGGGCCAACAACAGGTTGAACCTTGCCATGGAGAAATTCAGACTTCAACCGATCATCATTCGTTTCCAGCCAGTCTTCCTTTTTTGATGAACCTCAAAAGATAAACAAATGCCGACTGTCATGTGTGCCTATTGACAAGGCCTGATAAGAGCACTTACCGGTCCTTGACTTCGACATGCGGGAATAGGAGAGTAGTGCCAATACGAGTGTAACGGCAAGAAAGAAGAGGATAAGGCTGCGCTGGAGTCGAGACAGCTGCTTCCATTTCTGTAGGCACATAAACCAAGGTTTGTGTGTGTGTGTGTGTGTGTGGGGGTTATATATAACTATATATATATATATATATATATATATATATATATATATATATATATATATATATAACTATATATATATAGTTATATATATATTTATATAACTATAAATATATACATATAAAATGTCAGGAAAATACATACAGGTGTTTATGAGAACATAAAATAAAAATGGACTAAGGTGGGTAAGGGCAAAGTTCTATTTGTTCTGTGAAGAGCAAACTGGGCCAGGGCCAGAAAAGCCATTGAAAGGAACCATTGGCTTTGTTTTCATTTATTTTAACCGTAACTCAGCCACAGCAGAAACGCTTCCCAAATCATAAAGTAGCTGAAAGAATGAAACTGTACTGTATAACCTTGTGGAACTGTCGCTAAAGTAAATATACCCCCCATTACGTTTTTTGCAAAAGGGGGAACCTACAGCAACAGGCGACTGAGGTACCACGTCGATTCGATGGAGTTGTTTAGTCCATTGTCTATTCGATGTTATGTTCAGTTACAAGCTTCTTTTTCCTTTTTTTTTTAACTGATATATTTTCAAAAAACTGCACAAGAGTCAAATATAACATTGGAAAATAAGGTTGATTGACATTTTGAAATGACTATAATAACCAACTTACAGACGAAATACCTGCGTCCAAGTGATTAACCGTCAGTGGACTACTCACCCTCCAGTATGACTGTTTGCGGTGTTTCCCGTTGTTGTAAATGTTGCAGGGTGGGTCGGTGAGAGTAAGAGAGATGAAGTCCTTTCTGGTCGGTGGATACATCATATTTGCATGTGAAGGGAAGATGGTGGCCATCGACCCTGCATTCAGAAGCCTGAAACAAATTTAAATAGATTCATAAATAAGTGATGACGGTAGGCCATAAAGACACATGTGGCAAGTCATAAATATAGGAATGATTCAAGTTTCATGCAGGTTTCTGCCCTTTCATTGTGATGCGCGCGCGGATTCTACAGTAAATGGTACATTGCTTGTTTTGTTTTGATATGTGCATTTTAAAGCAGTATAATACACTCAGTAATATAAAACACTCAGTTCTATCTAAAACGCCCGACATGGTGTTTTCTCTTCCCTACACACCGCCACGAAGTTAGGGTAGAAACTAAATTAAATCCACTCACCTTTAGGTCTCGTTGGCTCCACACGTCGATGTTTTCATCGGAGCTAACCAGCTACTCCGTTAGCTAGCTGGCTAGCCAGGAGTGTCCTCAGCGTGAACAGGACTCCTCAAATAACCAACCGAAGAATCTCAATCTATGGACCCCATCACTGCAACAGAAGACACCGACTTGTACGGGAAAAGTAATCAAATTACACCAGGAATTACCACGGAAATGTGCGCTACAGAGGAAGTGGACGTTGTTCGTCATGTGAGGTCACGTGTTCCTTTTCTTCTTCGCTGTTCCTTTCGCCACTCAACTAAAGTGTCGCGCAAGGGTGATTCCACTACGGGGGATCAAATTAGGCCCCAGCATTTTTGAAAAACAGATTTTTTTTTCTCATAATAATGCTTTCGAGAAAATAAGCAATAAAGAAATATAATTTGTTACGTCCAGATCAACCATCAATGATATTTATACAGTACATTAAATGAGTTATTTTATATGTCATATTGTGAGAAAAATACTCCTGGTACCCGGTTCGGAAAATACTTTTTTGAAGGATTTTATTGAAACAAAACCACACACAATATAACGATACAGGATCACATAATACGTATTCAACTTAAACAATATATCTGACTCAGTAAATCAATTCTAACTTACATGTGTGATTTCCCCATTAAACAATTCAAACTAAAAAGTAAATGTAAAAAAAAACTCCATCAATTTAAATTAATACACACGGTAAAACAGATAAATCATATCTGGATATTTTACAATTAATGTTTTATGGAGAAAATGCATTCACCAGCTCCGTCTTATTGCTTGACTTATTGTGAATTAACCGGATGGAGTAAAATGAGAATTTCATCTTCAATAGGAAAGACACAAATCTGGGAGGAGCCCTTATATAAACCTTATGGTACAGAGACATGTGTAACCAGTTTCAACCCATGCCCACTTAGCCCACCTAAAACCCATACAAGTCCCAGACATGGATGTCCCCTTCTAACCCATGTATATACATACATATATACATACATATATACATATACATATATACATATACATATATACATATATATATATATATATATATATATATACACACATATATATACACATATATATATACACACACGAAACTATCAAGAAAGTAGTAATAGCAGTTTCCGACTGAGGTTTCATTGCAACATAAGCATATAAGCAACATATAAGCAACCCTCATTTTGATTTGATCTCAGACGATGCCAGTCTGAACGGAATTTCTCTCATTTGAAAAGATTACCATTTTACGAGGGAACAAAAGTGGCTTCAGTGCCCATGTGTACAGAATCCCAACCTGAGACAGATTTAAATGAAAACGTCAAACATGTTCAACAGTTCTTTGTATGCCAGACAAAAGACAGCACCAATATTCCTGAACAAACAGACAGTCCCATGCAAGTTTGAGGATGGATTAAATCCACGTGGAACTCATAAATAAATTGTTATCAGCGCCTCAAAAGATGACAGGAGAGTTCGACTGACCCATTGGCTTATGGCCGATAGTTTGCCGGTGACTATTTTGCAATGAAGAATGTGGAAGTCGATCTTCATTATTTACACGATGCAATCGGAGCCCTATTTACATCCTTTAAGTGTCTGTAAACAATGTATTTTTCCGTGAGCTTGAGCGCACGACACTCTTTCAACTTGAGACAAAATCCCCACAGCACCAAAAAACAAAATAATAATACTTAACAAGGAGCATCCTTAGAAGTTAGCGCAGAGTAGGCATTTGTACCCAGGACCTGAAACTCTTCTGGGGTAGAGTGGCTGACAAGCTTTTCTAACTAAAGCAAACGGGTCCAACACTGAAGCCAAACTGATGTGTGAAGTTTCTACCACCCATTAGCGCCACGTCTCTCACGGGCAGTAGGTGGAGGTCCTCAAACTCAAACACCGACTCCCGGGGTCCTGACACCATCTCCTCTCCAGGCTGAAGATACAGAAAGAACATGATATAGAATTTGCTCTCCTGAAGTTATAAGAAATCACAATCACACGAGTTTAATTGAGTGAATGAAAATGCGACAAATGCAGTCCAAAAACAGATTTAAACCAAACTACTCTACACTGCTTTGGTTGAAAGCAAAATGAAATCCGGATGCCACCGGTTGGTCATTTTGACCAGTGGTGGAGGGAAAGCAGCGCTTTGTCTGCTGGCCTAAACAACATCAGTAGTACTGACTTATTTTCCAACTTGAATCCCACATTTGACTGCATTCTGGCCCACGTCTGCAATTGGATTGTTTCTTCAGCAAATCAGATTTAAAATTTTCCTCACGGGACAAGATAGCCGAGCCACAATGATTTAGCCATTGATCAGTCCTTTAATTGGCTGTCCAGAGCAAATCAGCTTTGACTAGAAAGCACATCTGTCATACTGTTGTCATTTCGAGAAGGGTAACACCAATCTACATCTTTAAAAAAGTGCCTGTTCAAATGAATGTTACAAAAAAAAAATGTTTTTTTTACATACCACACAATCTTGAATTGCTCCGAGGAAACTTTGCTTCCTTGTGTCAGTGAGAAATTTGATGTCCCTTTCGGACTGGCCCAACTTGTGTCCCGGGTGGCAGGAGTAGGTCAACTTCTGCGTGGCTGTGCTACTGTGCAACCTCAGGAAACGCATTTGAACCAAGGTGGCACCTGGATAAAAAAACTGTACAAAGGAGACGTGACGTTAATGTCGATTGCTCCAATTCCAGTTCAATCTCAAAAAGGTGACATCTTAATAGGAATTCTATTTGGGCTTCAATTAAAGTAGCATTTCTCTTGATCTTCAAATGACCATTTCTATTTCCCATAACATAATCCAAGTAGCGAACCAATACTAGCATGCCCTGGTGTACGCCACCACTAAAAGTACTAATTTGGTTTCATCTCTCATTTACAGTAAAATGGTCATAACATGCACACAAATATTTGGGCAGTTGGTCCACCTGAAATCCTCGGTCCAGCCTGCTGAGCCACTCAAAGGAGCCCTCTGCAGAAGATTCTTCCAGCCAGGCTTTCGTAGGCAACTGCAGAGGAAGACAAAAATGCCCATTTGTTGTCATGGATGTGATGATATGAGGTTTGTGTTCTTGTCTTTATGGACCTGAGAATCTTCAGGATGGAGGCACGTCTGTATTGATGTGCTCGAGAAGCTGCAATAGGCAAGCAGAGCGTCAGCGGAGCTGCCTTGGTTTGGGTCGACATAATATGTCCCTAAAGGGAACAGTTAGCGAACGTTTAATATTCAGATCCGCAGTTGTAAACAGATGCATACAGATAGTTCTGCAAAACCTGGAAAGCAGTTGTAATACATGTGTCATTATCAGATGATGTTGTAGCTTAAAAAGAAAGTAAAACGCCACTGAACATTCATTGTCCTTCATTCGATTAGACCGTGTGTGTCAACATTGCATATATCATAACTGATTCCCTGAAGAAAAAATGTTGACCGACATGTTTCCTAATTCCTGGTCTATTGTCCGATAGAAAGGCCATATGGTCATTTTTCTTCCACATCACCTTAAGGGCCCCCGCACAACATTCCCGAGTGTTAGACGAAGACTCTCTGCAGAAGCCAGCAGGTCAAAGCGTCTTTACACTTTATTTGCTAACTCACCACTGGTGTATTCTGGGTGGCAGAGCCAAAGTTCGAGACAGGTGGTGGCGGGATGCTCTTTGGTGCCATCGGGAGGATCCATCAGGAGACGAAGTTCCTGCTCTAGAGAATCCAGAAGAGTTTGGATCAAAGCGTAATTGGGCTTGTCGGACACATACATGAGAGCCTGGACACACAGAGAGGGGGAGTACACATCAGTGTTGTCCATTCATTTTCAAATATAAGTGTTGTTATACTCTCATGTTTATTTTGTTCTCCAGTGGAATTGATTCTTTTGAAATTATAATTTAGGTTGTCTTTAGCACACTGGAATGGTGTGTTCCAAGTTAGAGGTTCCACTCAACAGGGATACGTTACCAACCTTGAGTTCTGTCAAAGTCATGTTTATGGATGTTCCTGGAGGACCAGGAAAACCAGGCGGACCCTAAACACAAGGATGACAAAAATAAATGCTCATGTTAATTCATCAAACCAATTTATGACTTCTCCCGGTTCACTTGTGGTGCCTCAATTACGAGAGGCTTTCTGGTGTTCATCTGGGAGGAGATAGTGTCTACTTTGAACTTACTGGGAGGCCTCTTCTCCCTGGCAGACCAGGTAAACCCGGGTAGCCCTTTGTACCCTACAAGGAGAAGAAAACATCATGACTATAACATGCACGCAAGCGCACTGATGCCAAGCCATTAGTTGATTCAATTTCTCTGGAATTTAGAGAAAAAAAAAAGGTTAAGCACCGAGTTGCATTCACGTTGGACTACGATTGCAGGAATATGAGCCTCGCAATAATCTGAAATACAGTACTAGAAGTGCATGAAAATGTATTTGCGCTATTTCTCCTACCTTCAATCCAAATGTGCCCTGTAGAAGAAGAAAGAACACGGATGCCATTTAAAACATAAAATCATCATTGTACAACCTTTCTGTTGTTTGAGCATTTTCCAGGGTAAAACAATATGCTTATATTTAAAATATGCAGTGATGCTCAGAAAATCGGAAAACAATGGAAAATATAAGTAGTGCAAACGAAATAGGGCCAGGATGTTACAGGAACCATGTCTACATGGGAAATGGTGCAATAAATATACCTTTTAATAACAGAACGAAACTTACAGGCGATCCAGGCAAGCCTGACGTCCCTCTTGGCCCTGGTGGACCTATAATTCCCTGCGGAAGACAGTGCACTTTAAAACAACCACCACTGTATATAAAGTGCTGTAAATGGAGCAAAAATAATTCATACAACAACAAACAATAAAACAATCAATTGGGCCTTGATGTCCTCCAGACAGGATGCAAGTGGCCTCAATGAGAAAGCGTCTTTTTGCTCAGCGGGACATCGAACTGACAGTCATCCGCATAGCAGTGGAAGGAAATACCATGCTTCCTCAAGATGGAAACCAAAGGGAGCAGAGACAGCGAGAAAAAACAAAGACCCCAGAATCAAACCCTGTGGAACACCACACGACAGTGGGGCAGGGCAAACACAAAATACTGTGATCAACACATTATCGGATAAAATAGGTTCAAATAACCGCTGCTTCCATTTCACGGATTCACTGTGCACAGGCACACAACGTAAATAAAGTCCTGTAAGTGAACTTGAAACTGGCAATGTGAGCTTGTATACATGAAACTTAAGTTGCTTTTTCTCCAGCTCTACCTTTTCTCCCTGGAGACCAACTTCCCCTGGCAACCCAACGGGTCCACGGATACCCTGAAGAAACAAGGACATACAAGAATGACGGTGGTAGCCATTTGTCAGTCTAAAAAAAAACCCTATAACAATTCACAGCCTACCTTGGTGCCATCAAATCCAGGTAGTCCCGATAGCCCCATGTCACCTTTTTCACCCTGGGAGGAAAAAAATGTAAAAGAAAAACTTACGCTTCATGCAAAACAGAAAGTGGCGCTAAATGTTTGGGTACAAATCTAATCACTTCAATGTAAAGATTAGAACATTCAATTTTTGGCAAAAACACCACAAAATTCAGACTAAGAGCGGAGACTTTCCCCCCTCAACTTTTAACCCCAACCCAGGAGCCTCGCATTCTCATGTAGCCCAACAGAAAACAGCATTGCTATTGCAGTCATTTTATACCATATTATAAGCACATGCTGCGAAATTCAAATTCAGCTCATGCGTGCATACAAACAGTTTACCTTTGTTCCCGGTTCACCTCGATCCCCCATCTCTCCACGAAGACCAGGTTTACCCTTGGACATAAGTAAAGAACATCAATTTGGTGGGTGTTACAGGTTTGACCATTAGAAAAAGAAGGTTACATGACACATCCTGATGTGTTTACTCTTACGAAAGCACAATGAGCACCATCAGCCCTAATTGGTAAATGAAAATCACTCACAATGGTGCCTGCCCAGCCAAGGTGGCCTGCTACTCCCGGCTCCCCCTTTTCACCCTGAACCATAAAACACAATTTATCGTCCGCTCACGGTTGGAGATTTAATAGAACAGAACATGTGTGGCGTTGTTTCCAGATAACGTACTTTTGGTCCTCTGATGCCCCTGGTTCCTCGAATTCCAGCTTTTCCTCGCTTTCCCTGTCGCCAGGTTTGCAGTGTTTTAAAATGAAGCAAAACAAAGAAAGCGCAGAGGAGCAAAATATTTGTGGGAGCCTTATGACAAAGGAGCAGTCAGTCTGCATTTTGCTCAGATTGCAGCCATTCCAATACACCTTTTCAACATGAGCTCCTTGTTTTTCTTTTCCTTAATGTGAAAAAAATGATTTCTCTTTTGCAGACAGATCTCCCACAGAAATAGCATCAAGACACTGCAACATATACACAACACGTAAGACAAGGTTTTACCCTCCGCCCAATGTGACCGCTCTTTCCTGGTGAACCACTCTTGCCATCATCTCCCTGTCAGGGTAAAATAAAAAGTGTTACTGGAAAACAAAATGCAAAATTGAGGACATACTGTACTTCACATTTTCATCAAGACTCCAAGCATAGAAAAGTCAGAGAAACAAGACAACTATCGTCTGTTATCATGGGATTGCCCATTATATTGTCGTATAATAAGGCGACCACATCTCCAAACTGCATCACGTTTGCATAACAATGCAAGTGATATTTTTGTAGATCCTCTACGTAGAGATTCCTAATTGGAGCACGCAGAAGCTAATGATGGGAAATTGACAATGCAAGGTACAAAATAAGTACATCAGAGGAAAATATGAGCACAATATTAGTGTTACCTTTTCTCCTTTCATGCCCTGTTTCCCCTCAGGTCCTTGTCTTCCTTGCTCTCCCTGCAAAGTCATATTTACTGCTTCCAAAAAAACGACTATCTGATGAATACGTAGCAACAAGATTTGATCTTACAGTTATCCCAATGGGACCAGGAGGGCCCTGAAGTCCCATCTCTCCAGGAGCTCCCTATAGGACACAGACGAAACCAAATCTAGGCTGAAAGTGTTGCCATGGAAGGAAAAAAAACCCACCAAAAAAAAAAGATTCAAGTAACTTCTGGGTTTAAACTACAACATTTCTGGTAAATTAGCATTTACCTCTAAGCCAGGAAGAGCCGAAGGACCTTGGATTCCTGGTAAGCCTTCTTCTCCCTGCCAAATCAATCAAAACTCATTTCATCAAATGTATTCATTTTTGGCAGAGCGCGTCATGTGTTGACTTCATTCAGAATTCCATTGCGGCTCCATACGACACCAAGTGAGTAAACAGAGTCAGAGTCAAACAGAGTGTTGCTATTTGGATCTCAACCTGCTGCCCTAGTGGGCCTGGTGCTCCGGGCGCTCCTTTCAGCCCTTGTTGTCCCGCTTGCCCTTTAGCTCCCCGGTCACCTTTAGCGCCACCCTTTCCGAGATGACCCTGTTACAAGAGAGGACATTGAAATTGTGATTTAATAGTCATTAAGGTAATATGATGACCTGTTAATTTAATATGATGGGGATCTTTTGATACCGCCCCTCCTTTTTTTGGTTAACTCTATACAGTATACTGAATGATGAGACATTTGAAGAAAAAAAATCAACATTGATTAAAATAATACATTGAATTATGGATGTCTCACTAACATGTGGTCCCGGTTGTCCAATGTCGCCTCTGACACCCCGCACTCCAGGTATTCCCTTTTACAAAGGACAGAACACACACAGCACAGACATTCACAAATTTGTCTCTCTGCACACGTTGTACAAAAATGTTTTGATACCAATAAAACGTTACCACGGGGCCGCTTGACCCGTCAGGTCCCGCTTTACCACTGTTACCGGACGCCCCCTGGAGAGGTATAGAAAAGTCATTCAGATCAGTGGTCCCAAGTCATGGCTGCCCATCAGCCGAAATAGCCGTATGTCCATTTGTTACGATTACTTTCTGTTGACTGCTTCTTATTTCATCTAGTGTCGGATTCTGTTTATTTCAACCTGCAAAGCAATGTTAGAAGGGGGACTCCGATGGGCGAGAGTCGTGCACGTTTCCGCCACGTCTGAGTAGATATGATCACGGCTCGTAGGTCTGTCTTTGTGCGGCCCGGTACCAAATGGGCCGAGGCCCGGTACTGGTCTGCGAGCCGGTGGTTGGGGACCCCTAATTTAAATGACTAACTGGGTGGTGCACGTTAGTCATTCCAGAATTGAGAGGAAATGTCGTTCAATTCTGGAATGAAGCCACATCACTTCATTACATTTCACCTTTTGTCCTTGAATTCCCTTTGGCCCTGGGGATCCAGAGGTTCCCGCACTTCCCTTGGAGTCAAACAAACGCAAGAAAAAAAAAGGTTTACCTCACAAAACCATTATTATAAAACATTGGTGAAAAAAACCCCCAAATGGGAACATACATACGATAGTCGTTGAATACATTTACAGCTGCACGATTAATTCAAAGGCGTTGTGAGAAACAGACAAGGACTCACCTTTAACCCCAAAGGACCTGCAGAGCCCACTTCGCCGACCAGGCCTGGTTCACCCTATTCATAGAATAATAATAATAATAATGAAAATCACAATAATAAAGAGGCACCCAAGCAAGCAAAGCCTTTTTTAAATTGTAACTAGATGCCACATATGTGGTTGCCAGCCAACCGCAGGGCACATACAGCAACACTTTCTCGGCAATGTTTATACCTAAGTCCACAAAACATTATTTGTATAAAACCGCCTTTTTTGTTGCAGTGGACGCCTAGGACTCGTGTGACTGAAAAATATGTACTAAAAAATATGAAGCAAAACAGGCCTCACCATGAATCCAATATGGCCTTTCTTCCCCTTTGGGCCTCTTTCACCATTTTCTCCAAGTTCTCCCCAGGCGCCCTCAGGACCAGAAAAGCCTCGAGGTCCCATGTCGCCCTGCGGTCCACAATCGGTTTGATCAGTCCGAAGCATACGGTGCCATTTACCTTGATTCCATATTTCAAGACGACTCGTAAAGACGACCTTGTCTCCTTTCAATCCAGGATCTCCTGCTTCACCGGGATGGCCAACATCCCCCTGCAGAGTGAAAAAACAAACCATGCTCGATTGGCGTCATCTGACCAAAAAAAAAAAAGATGTCCAAGAAAAACAAATGGGTTCAAGGAGCAATAGAATCCGACTCCATAATTTCAAAGGAGGATGACATTCACCTACAAACAGAAGATCGATGCACCAACCTGTTTTCCAACAGGTCCAGCTGGACCCTGTCGTCCTTTTGGGCCCGCAAGTCCTATCTCTCCCGGTAGTCCTGGAGGACCGCGTTGCCCTCGAGGCCCCGAGTCCCCCTGTCAGAAAGAAGAGACAAAAAGCTTCCACGTGACCTTTTGGATCAGATTGTGACAAAGGCTTTGGAATGTATCTTCAACATTGACTGACCGGGTCTCCTTTCCCTCCAGGTGGTCCATCATCCCCCGTGTTACCCGGTTGACCCTGAGAAGTGAAGCAATCGTGAATTGGGTTCAAAATAAATACTCATTAGATTGATTTCACACATTTCTGACATTTTGTTGATCTGAAACCAACCTGTTGTCCATCAAGTCCCGTCTGGCCGACATCGCCAGCTAAGCCAGGGAAACCCTAAAGTGAACAGAGACGGACTTTTAATAGTGCAACGTGAATCCGCATTCGCTTGAAAATACGAAAATAATTTAACGAGCGAGGAAAAAAAAAAGTGAATTGTGTTCTCAAAGAAACTCTGTGGGTGACCTTCTCTCCTCTTTCTCCTGCTGCTCCGATTAATCCTGCCGCACCTTGCAGGCCCTGTGGCGATCCAATAAACGAGATTACATACAAATTCGATTTTTATCACCACAGATTTTGCATATTTGTCTGGCCTATGTGGAGTCACGGTAGAGCGTCAATGAAAATGGCAGTTGGTGGTAAATACCCACTCACTAGGATTCCTGCTGGCCCAGATGGCCCCTGAGCTCCGGGGGGCCCGTTACTTCCCCGGGGCCCTGGTTTTCCAGAAGCCCCAGCATCACCTTGGAGACCTGGAGCACCCTGAAAATAAGAAGAACGAAGAGCTCTTCGGAGGGGGAATCGAGAATCATCACACAAAACTGGTTGCAAGTTACAATTCATACAAAAATAACAGAATATTGAGTTTTGAATCGTCTTGGGGGGAAAAAAAATCCCATTTGACTACAATCAATCAATTTTCTATCTATATCTAGATATATAGATATAGATAGATCTAATTTTACATAGAGTCATCAATCTTTATCAGTTTTCATTTGAGAGCAGTGCCTTACCGGTGCACCCTGAATGCCTTTCGGTCCTTCATCTCCAGGTCGACCCTGGGCGGAAAATGTTACAGGGATGTAAATAGAGGTGGGATAAAAAATAGATCACAGACAAAAGAGGCTTCAGAAAAAAAAACAAAATAAACATCCATCCTCACATTCACACCAGCTGGCAATCATTCAGTAACGGTAGCGTAACATCGATACTGTATTGTATTCATATTCCGAAATCAATTCTCACCTGGGGTCCCTGGGGCCCCTTTTCCCCAGGGGAACCTGGCAGACCCTAAAAAGAAATGCGGAACACGTTTATTCTGCCTTCAATTTACACAGGCCGCTGCAAATATATTCATTTTTTATTATCGCAGCTCTAAATCAATCTCTTTGTATTTCCCCCAAGCCCTTACTTTTGCGCTTGTAGATCCAGGCTTAAAAAACAAACCCCAAACATTTGGATGCAAGTTTAATTAAGAGCAGGATAATATGAGATGAGAGTGGTGGACCAAAGAAGCAACTCAATGAGGAAAACCCACCCGGGAGTCCCGAAAATCAGCTCAGCAAAAATAATTACCATGACAAAAACATTTCATGGCATGAGAATTTTGAAGTAGTTTGTACTGCCTTGTTGAATGCCCATTTTTGTTGCACTTTTAGATAATCACTGGATTGTCGACGCAGTACATAAGGCAAAAAAGGCCCTCGATGCGGGCAATCCTGGTCCATATGCTGCTTATGTGCCTGTGCGCGCTCAATGGGCTACGTTCATCCCCTCCATATTTCAGAAAAAATACGGCAAGTCGTAGTGCTCGGGAAAAAAAAGACAAAGGAACAGGTAAAGCGACTACTGTAATGGCCCTATACTTACTGGGGGGCCTGGCTTCCCAGCAGGCCCAGGAAAACCTCGATAACCCGTCTCACCCTGGTGCAGAAAACAGAAGATTTTTTTTCTTTTGCGTGCAACACTGTTTTATGACAAGGTCCGGCAAAACTTGAGGTTACCCTCTCTCCAAAGGCTCCCGGATGGCCGCGCATGCCCACGGTGCCGTGGATACCCTGGTGGTCATGGCAACAATAGACAGAAGAATGTCACTATTAAGAAATGAACGTCACCCAACAATTGCAAGACAATGACTGGGAATAGTTATGAAATGTATCAAAATTCATTTGAGGAGGTTATTTGTGGTCCAATGAAGTCACACCGACATTGATTATGATGCTGTTTAATGTGTTCAAGAATCACTTACATACATGCCAACTGGGCCCTGTGGTCCTTCCTTGCCAGGCTTCCCCGTGAAACCCTGCGACAACACACACACAGATTCCGTCATATACTGTGTGTAACAGTAGACATTGCGCTCGGATTGTTGCGTAACTGTGGACTAACCTTTTCGCCCGGGGCTCCAGTCATGCCCTGGGGTCCTGGCGACCCTTGAGGGCCCTTAAAAGTAAACGCATCACACATGCGATCAGAATGACAGGTACACTTTCAGCGAATGAGACTTTGGCTGTCCAAAGTGCATTGAAAACAGAAGATTTGTTGGATGAAATAAATCTCTTTCGTTGATTTAATCGAAAACATAGGTGTAGCGTATTGTGCAATATTGCGAGGCATACCATCGAACCCAATGGTCCATCGGGTCCTCTTTCTCCAGAAATTCCTTGAGGACCCTAACGATAAGTCAGAGAGGTAGGAAGAAAATTTGTGTTCGTTCGTGTAATGACAGGCACAAGTTGAATTATGATAAAGTGAGAGTGATGTGAAAATCCAGAGCTGGATTGGCTGTCGGGCAAAGCGGGCAGAGTACGCCGGGGTCTTCAGGGGCTGATGCGGTGCAATTAATGAATTTTTCCTCATTTAATAAAAAAATCCCCAAGAGCCCAACCTACAAATCAGAGTGAGCAGCCCATTACGCCATTGACAAAATAAACAGTATCATGAACCAATCAACATCCTTGGCAGAGTGACCTGGTAGTCATGAGCGCCATCTTGAACAGAATAAGTATTTTAAGAAAAATCATTTGATGATACCAGGCTTTCCGTTCAATGTTAATCAACCTAATTGTCTTCCCAATACGTTACACCTGAGCAAGTGGTTTTGAAGTCAAGAAGTTCAGCAAGTGCAACAATGCCATCGAGTAAACACAGAAGTCATGAAACAAGCGACTCTCTTACCATGATCCCGTTATTACCCACAGGGCCAGCTACACCCACGTTACCCTAATAAAAAACAAAAAGAGAATACATACGGTTTACCAAACAGCATAGGATCATGAAAATGCAAACACTCCATATACTTTCGGACGCATCAACAGTTGCAGATGTTTTTGAGCTCTTTGTCCTTTGACCAATTTAGAAGCTGAGTGAGTGAGTCATCCCGCTCATCCTCCGATTCAGATGAAAATATCCATCTTGTTCACAGCTTTTGTTTCTTCGTGTCTTTTGTTTGTCATTTTTGGCTTTTTTTTTGGCATTTTGGCTTTTCTTGCTTGGCTCTCGACGAAGGCGGACGCTTTTGCTTTCTGCTCCTGTCCCCCACCCCCACCCCCACCCTTCCCTGCTCGCCACTTAGTCCATGTGCTGTCTTTTGTCTAACTTTCCTAGCCTCCTGTCGTATTTTCATCCTAAAAACAAACATGGAATTGGTTGGCTGGTCTCTCGATGCCATCGACAAAATTTTCTCGACGAGATGAGCAGGCAGTGGGGAGCCTACTTGCCCCTCGGGACTTTTGCTGCTGGGTACACCCTAGATCCTTGGAGGAAGCGGAGAATGGTGTGCCTGTCAACACTGTCCGTTGAGGATGTGGATGACATCTACATTATCGGCCTTCCGATAACAGGTATGCTGCTGTTTGACGCTAGCAGTTTCTGATCTATCGAAAAATTCAACCGACGGGAGCAGCTCGATTGGAAGGGAAGAGGCTGCCGGTCTAAGGATGGCAAAGTGCGGATGTCCAACACTCAGACTCAGACTGTGCTCAACCAAAACTGTTGCGGTTTTGGAGCGTCTCTGCAAGATGGTCAAGAACTTGGAGAAACTGGAATCCGTGCTCAAATATTGACAGAAATCACGGATTTGGCTGATCGACGCCACTGAAGAGACATAAGCCACGGACTCAAGGCTGTCTTAAATTCTTGGGCAGCCTGCTACCAAAACAACATCTGCTATCTCGACCTTCCCCTGATGAAAATATGCATGGAAGCTAGTCCCCACCATCACCCCCTCCTTTATACACTCCCTTGTATCACCGTCTTCATTGTTTATGTCTTGTGACCTGTTGTAACTGTCATATGCTTGTGCAGGAGTTTTTTTTGCCTAACTCAAATTATCCTCAAAATGAGGATAGTTCGAGCGTGGTTTTTTCTCCCCTCCCTCCCTCGTGGTTTCTTTCTGACTTCGGGTTGAGTGAACGCTGGCGCGTTTGGCTGCCGCTGCTCAACCCGTATTGTTTTGTATTGTTTTGTGTTTTTTGTTATTGTAAAGTGTCTTTGGGTGTCTTGAAAGGCGCTTATAAATAAAATGTATTATTATTATTATTATTATTTTTAAATTGCGACTTTCCCGGCATTTGCGTAGATTAGCCATGACCATGGTATAAGTCCATCTTAGGTACAAATTCAAAAGATACATATTCATCCCATTGCTGTGCGTACTGCAATAATTAAAAAGATGACAAATCCACGGGGGGTTATGCAATTCACACACATCATTTTCAAGTGATTAAAATATGACAGAGAATGGGAACCTGTGTACCAGGCTTTCCTTCTGGTCCCTGTGGTCCAGGGTGACCCGCCAAACCCTGCAATGCGTTAATCAAATGCACAAACAGAGAGACATCAACATTCATACATAACTTTTTGATTTTTTTTTTTTTTTGGTTCAAAGTTCAAGTTTCACTTGAAAGAAAATATATTGGGCTTGGGAAGCGTCGACATCTCCGAAAATTCAAATATCCTATTCATGCATGACAAAAAGAACAATGACAATTGAACAAAAATGATGACCTTCGCCTACATCTCAAACATGAACACACAGCCTCGACTTTGAAGCAAATGACCGCATGCATACAAACACATTCTTGACAGTCAAGATTACCGGTGGACCTGGCTGTCCGCTGGGTCCACTTTGTCCTGACCGTCCCTGGAGAAAAGAAAGGACGCAAATTAGATATGACAGCCCGAGTTTCGATCCCCATGGAAAACGAGTTAGCAGCATGATGTAAAAACAAGTTCACTATGTTCCAAGGAACTCAAGGGGTGGCGCTCAGGCTCAGTATAACTTTTTTGGGTGCAACGGCTACATTATGAATTTGAGGAAAAGCACAAGAGAATTACCCTGTTGCCTCTGGGTCCCGCATTCCCATTTCGTCCATCTGGTCCTCTGTTACCCTTGAAGAAAGTTCACATATCGATGAACGTGACTGTGGCCTGAATGTGGCGTTTGTTGTGCTCATTTGCATGTTGTGCTAACCTTGAAACCACCACTGCCCTTTTTTCCCTGATGACCCGTTTCACCGTTTGCGCCCTGAGTGAGGAAAGATAAGTCAGTCAAGGCAGCACAAAGAATGACTTAGCATGGTGCTTTAAAAAGTCAGCGGCGGGCTTTATGGTGCATCAATCAGCCTGTTGTAACATCTAAAGCAGGTCATAAAAGTCTTTTTATTTTTATTTAATTTGTCAAGAACCTCGATGTTCTTCACCTTATTTAGGAGGAATTCTTGTTCCATGTTTGTATTCATAAAATAAGCATGACAAATTGTTGAGAATTGACAAATTCTTGCCTTTAGCTCTCGTAGTGGAACACTGCCAAAGTACTAGTCCAAAATTGAGCAAAAGCGTTGCACGTTGTACCTCAATGCCTTTGGGACCAGGTTGACCCTTGGCTCCAAAGTAACTTGGAAACCCAGGGAGGCCCCTCTCTCCCTGAGGACCTGGAATACCACTGGCCCCTTGAAAGCCCTAAGACAAACATAAAAAAACGACCTCTGACAAAGATCTGAGAGATGCGGAGGAAAGTACTTGGAATCTCTTCTGGTAGGGAAAGTGAAAAAGAAACTTTGCGGTGGAAAGTACAGGAAAGCATACGTGCTCGCCTCAACTTTTTACAGGTGATGTCATTGAAACAAAGTCCGTGCAAAACCCTCCTGCTGGGGAATATTTCAAGATCTGTCTTTCCTAACAATATACTTTGAAACATGTCAAGCAGTTTCTTACTTTATCTCCTTTAGGACCTGGAATCCCTGTGTCCCCATCTGGTCCCCGGATGCCCTGTACATAAAGAAAGCTTTCAGGATTAAGAATCCTTTTCATTGCTGTGGAGCTGAATAAAGTAAAAACCACACCGAATTGTTTGACTTATTTTTATATTACCGTAGGTCCGGGGATGCCTGGTGCACCGCAATCTCCTGCTGCACCCTAAACAAAAGGTCAAAAAGGTAAGTGAATTAATCACCAAAAGAAGACCGTATTCATAAATCATGTAAAAGCTCAAAGAAAGAAAATATTTGAGTCGAAGACAGACGTATCGGTCCAGGTCGAGAGCGCTGGAAGCAATCACCCACTAGGTGGCACTGTTGAGCTGGTGCTCTTTTTCAAATCAAACTTTGGTACAGTACACTGGTCAAGTTTCAGGCCCTTTTGATTTCAACCTTCACGACGACACTATTTGGATGACATTTCTAAAAAATAGCAGGTCATTTGGGGTAGCTTTGTCCGGATCCTCACCGAGGACCTGTTTACGTTGCATGAAGGTTGCCCACACCACGATAAATGGCCCAAGGAGTGGTGAACTTTAAATGTTTTTTTTTTTAATGTCGTAGGGGCAGAAATACACTAACATTGTTCAGTCACATTTGCATGCTACACTGTTCTCACAATGTACTGCAGCAATTCCCTAAGGCAGTGGTCCCCAACTTATTTTTGTGTCACGGGCCAGTTAAGACCGGTGGTTGGGGCACGCTGACCTAGGGAATATCGAACTCACCATTGGCCCTTCAAATCCAGGTTCGCCTCGCATACCCACGGTACCCACATGTCCCTAGGGTGCAAAAAAAAAATAAAAAAATTTAAAAAAAGCATAAATAAATCAATAAACAAATCATATGATAAAATAAAATGTAAAAAATAAATTGCTATCAAGTACGGCATTGTCATTTGTAATGAGAGGGTAAGCGGAAATCCAATTCTCATTCTGCTGTATGTATTTTGCAGCACACCAGACAGAGAAGGAGGCCACACGCATGCGCGTGCAGGCATAAACAGAGAGATGTCCAAATGAGGAGGTATGCACGCTGCACTCCTGAGTAGAGCGTGGGATGTTCGATGCTCTTCTCAGGGGCACCTCAATGATGGCCGCGATACAGAACAGGATCCCTCCAACAACTGCTTGCCATTTTGCTCAAATGTTGCTGCCATCCAAACAAAAGCCAACAACATACTTACAGGATCTCCTTTCGGCCCTGCTCCACCACTCAGTCCTGTCGTTCCCTATGTGAAAGTCGTTTGAACATATTCATGACACAGGCCACACCACGGTCTTTTAGTTATACATCGAAATAAAGCAGCGGGACAACCTCTCTACGGTATTATTGATCTGCTCTCTAGTCTGTGCCCGAGCCTATCCTTGTGTCTAAAAATAGCCCACACACACTCACTCAAATGTAAACCAGTGACACCAATGTTGATTGAATTTTCACTTAGAAATTTAGTTTGTGGTGTTATAGCAACACGTGTGTCATGAGCACACACTGATCTTTTTTTAAATTGTACTTACTTGGGGCCCTCTGGGTCCTGGAGGCCCCGCCTGTCCATCTAAACCTGGGGGGCCCTGTCAAGTGAAAATTAAGTACATACAATAAAAGAAACACATGTTAAACATTGTATGCAAGCTCAAACACTCAAGTGTCAATGCAATCATGCAAAATTAATACCTGTGGACCTTTGCGGCCGACATTGCCTGGAGGGCCAACGTCCCCCTAAAAAGGGCAAGAATAAACAAATCGCGCAAAGTAATTAGCCAGCAGAGAAGAATCTCAATATCAAACTACCTGTCAAGGTTATTTGAAAGTCAAAACAATGACCATCAATATGTAACCGTGGTGTACAGAACATGTCATACAAGTCTGTTCTGAACGACCGCACGGCAAAACGGAACACGTCAAAAACTCAACAGTTGACTTCGAAATTAAAGGCAGCTTCATTTAGTTGAACATTCTTAATTCATAATTTATGAGCAAAACTGTAATTCGCAACATGGACCGAGTTCACCGACACCAAACTGCTAGGCTTAGAAAAATACAAATACAGGGTGACCCAAAAAGATGCGTACCCATGAAAATTTCAATTGTGACTTTGATTAAAAAGCTATTTATTTCAAATTACAACCACACATTATTCAGTTTATGGAAGACCATTCACCAGAGTTTCAGCTATTTCTGTCAATTTTTAGTCAATTTATGGCTTTCCCAAGATGTGTTCCAAATGTCCACCATTCCATTGCAAGCAAACCTGTACTCGTCCGACAAAGTTGTCAATCACTTTTACACACTCCTCTTTCTTTCACTCCTCACTCCTCTTTTGGGATGGCTCTTATTTTTGCTGTGATGGCAGTTTTCAGTTCCTCAATTGTTTGTGGATTTCCCTGGTATACATTGTCTTTGAGGAAACCCCACAGATAAAAATCTGGAGTGTGTAAAAGTGATTGACAACTTTGTCAGACAAGTACAGGTTTGCTTGCAATGGAATGGTGGACATTTGGAACACATCTTGGGAAAGCCATAAATTGACTAAAAATTGACAGAAATAGCTGAAACTCTGGTGAATGGTCTTCCATAAACTGAATAATGTGTGGTTGTAATTTGAAATAAATAGCTTTTTAATCAAAGTCACAATTGAAATTTTCATGGGTACGCATCTTTTTGGGTCACCCTGTAATTAATTATTGAAGAACCCCTCAATCTCGCATGATGTCAAGATTGACATCACATTTTACACAAATTATGAAAAAACTTTAAAACTGCGCAACTGAATCAAAGTTGTCCATTTTACCCTTGAGCCATTAACTCCTTGAAGACCAACTTGTCCTGTAATGCCTGGTGCACCCTGGCAATGGAAAGCACACCCGAAAAATATGTTATAAAATGAGTATTGTAGAACGTATCAATTTTTTTTCTTCCCACTGTCTTCAGCTTACCGTCAGACCTGGAAAACCCGGTGGGCCGTCCAAACCATGCTCCCCCTGGGCACAAGTGGCGTAAATATTTTGTATTCTACTGTGACACGTATTCAACATAGCATCACATACTGTACATTGCACTTTATGTGCACACAATACTACATATGGTCACGATATAAACTATGCATACAATATCTCACAAGACGACAAAACCGTGACGTCAAAGCCATTCGTCACTTCAGAAAAAAAATATATCGGGGCCTTATTTTGTTCTGTGTTCATCAAATCTTGTATGATAGCACGTCTCTGACACGATTTTTGGAACAGCCAAGGATTGCCTGATCTCACCCTAGGAATGCTGACATTAAACTGCAGCAGTTTACAAAATGGATGACAATATATCTCAAGACTTAATAAAGCCCATTATGATCTCTTCCTTACGTTACAATTTGGCTTTAAATCCAGTCGCTGCACAGATGTTTAAAAAAAAAAAAGTTATTTTGGCAGCGATAAGACAAAAAGAAGCCAAGCGAAATATTTTTAAAGCACTGCCATCTTATCCAGAGGGCCTCATTCGAGGCCCTTTGTGGAATTTTAATCATCGAATGATATTGGTCGTAGCAGCAGTACAGCAATACAATAAAAACAGTTGCACGGAAAAGGAGCATAAAAAGTATGACGAACGAATAAAAGTTAGACCATGAATTTCAAACACGATACCGATGTCATGATTCTGTTTTTGATTCATAATTTTTAACCGGCACGGTTCTGTTCCATTTGGACTTTTTGGGTCCAATAGCATGACGCAGTCCTTGACACTAGATTTGATACAATTGAACCCTGACAGGGCAAATCACTCACATCGGGTCCAGGCGGGCCCTCTGGACCACTGCCACCTCGGATCCCAGGAGGCCCCTGCAAAATATGTTCAGATTCAGTTTTTACAAAGTGCTTCATCTTCTCCAAGGGCAGCAAGAGTGTTCATCTCATGACGGATCACGCGATGTGCCGTCATCTCCTTCGACTGACTCGAACATCACTTGGAAAAAAAGCTAGTTTATTCTGACACCAAAACTACTGACTGGAATGTAGTATCCAAGCGAAGGGCACTCACCCTCGGCCCAACAGGACCAGGCGGACCTGGTAAACCAGCTGAACCCTAAAATGAGCAAAGACAGTCCAAGATTATCATTTTAGACACGTCCCTTCAAAAGAAATATACCTTCCTTTGTTCGAGGTCATGAAAATCTTATTTCATCCATATTCTGATCACCACAGCTCTTATAACAGATTTTACATATTCATATAAAAATGCATTGTTCAATCACAGGGCAGGTAGTCATTGTGAACATCCACCATGATTTGTACCTTCTCGCCAGGTTTTCCATTTTCCCCTCTTGAACCTTTTCGACCAGTGAGACCCTATGGGGAAAGGGAAAAAAATGGAATAGCTAGAATATTATTTGAGGTAAAAAAATGTAAGTGTGTACATTTCTCACAAGGGCAGAAAAGGCATTTGCAGTTTGGTAGTTTTTACTACAGTGGGCTGTCCAAAACTTGGGCCTCACCTCATCACCCTTTTCCCCTTTGGAACCTCGCTCGCCACGGTAGCCCCACGGGCCCTGAAGTCACTCGAAAATAGGACATTCAATCAGTTTCTCATGAACACATCGGGCATGCTATGTATCTCTGCGTGTCGTTCGATTGCAGTGGCGTCCAAACTTTTTGGGTTTGAGGGCCGCGTGCAGGAAAATGGAAGGATGAAAGGGCCACTTCGTGTGGGTCTAGAAAGCAATTCTATATTGTTTGTCTTGTCCAGGTCATTTCTTCAGCTTTCCGGAACAGGCGTTAAGGCAAATAGTTGAGGCTTTTTCTAAATTCTGTCTCACAGAATAGATTTAGCTCTGCACTGAACAGCAGCCGAATCCCAACTCCACATTCAGAAAAAAAAAGAACAAACTGGAGTAAGGTGACCAATTTTCAGTTACTTGATGTCTTCATAAATCAGCCATTGAGTACAAAGTGGAAGAACTTATTTTGGCCTCTAAAATTGAACTCATTATTCATTGCAGTGTTTTGAAGATAAATTGCGTTGTGCTTTTAATCATTTATTTTTATCTTCAAATATAGAAAAAAGTCCTACAGTACATCCTCCCTCCTCACTCTGGCCGACCTTCACCTTTTTTTAACTCACCTTGCAGCCCATGACAAATGGCCCTCGGGCCGTAGTTTGGACACCACTGCTTTATCACTTTCACATCATATCGAGCCAAAGTACGTACATACCTGTGATCCAGCGACACCCTGTGACCCCTGCTGACCGTCTTCTCCGTTTTCTCCATCTCTGCCTGGGGCACCCGCTCTTCCGGGAGGACCCCTGGGGCCCCGCTCACCCTTTCAGACAACATCGTCAACCATTACAACTAAGTGATATGCGACCTGAAACAACTGTGACATTTAACTCATGAAAATCATGAATGAACTCGTGATGCAGGGGAACAATTGTTTGGAACCGGGCGACTGTAAATCATATCTTCGCACTCCTGTGTCAAGTCAAAGAGATTGGGTGGAGCCGTTTATCACACAGACAAGGTATCACCCGGATCGCAACGTCTTGACATCTTGACACGAAGATTGTGGGGAGCAATAACTCAGTTTGAAGACAGATGGAGAATAAGAAGTGATGGATTGAGGCCCCCCCCCACACACACACACACACACACCAGCCCATCACTCAGGCCCACTACATTATATTACACACTGTGGTGGATGATTAATGTCATGCTTTTATGCAGAGGGCGTCATGATGGATGAATTGGAATATATTTCCGGAGGCATATTTCACCTTGCGATACTGTACGCATATGCAGACACACTGATAAGTTATATGAACATATAAAGCTCCCGTGTCTTCATCAAATGATGGATTTGCTGCTTACCATCTCTCCTGGCATCCCCGGTCGCCCGCGTTCGCCAGGTTCGCCAGGGGCACCCTGAGTGGAAAGAAGAGGAAAACCATTTCAAGAATTAGCCTTGATCAAGTCATCGTGCCAATTCCTAACCTGCATGCCAGTCTTGCCCATCTCTCCAGGTGGTCCAGCAGGGCCATCATTAATCTAAAAACTCACAGTATAAACATGGTCAATGAAGCTTACAAAAGAGAAAAAAAAAAGCAAAACGTTACAACAATGTTATTGAGCATCCATGCGTACTTACAGGCCAACCGGCACGGAGTAACTGGTAGAAACTGGTTTGCTGCAAGAAGTAGACATACAAAAAAAATCACCAAATGATGAAACGACAACAAATTCAACATCCTTTCTTCATTCGTCTCGATTACTGTAACATTTCTGTGGGTCATTTCCTAACTTTGTCATCCAGAGGCCTCTTGGGGAGTGACTGCAGATAAGTCCCAAGTATGTACAAGAACAGCCCACAAACCCCGAGCAAATATATTTCGCTCATCTTTTCCCTCTAATAAATGGCTGTCTATCATTCCGACATGCTCGGGGGTGCATTCCACAACAGCAGGCTGAAGTCATTGTTTTCACCGAATAAGTAGAGGAGTACAGATGATGTTCTTGCACGCACTGTCTGTGTGTTCGCTCTTCATTTGTGGTTCAAGAGATTGCGAGCGGGATCCACCACACATGAATATAATCTGGATGATTTGGGGATGGATTCCCGACTCCCACCCAAAGTCTGCTTTGTCTTCATTCTCCAACATCTCCCCCTCGCCTCCCAAAATGATTGACACTATTCAAAATAATCAAATCCTGTCGTGTGTCGTCACACAGAACAGAACAAAATCCAACCGGGAAGTGAGCCGACTAAAGATGGGTGATGACAAATAATGGCGAGCGGCATCATTGCAAAAATGGACTTCCGAAATGCAGTAGCAGCACACTAAGTAAATATGGCTGCCCTTGCTGTCCCTTGCACCTGCTCGCGGGTCGGCCGCTTCTTCAGATTTGATAACGAGGGACCAGACTCTTGATTGCCGGTGGACTTTAAAGTGTGAACTTTAAAATGGTATTTTGGTCAGCCAGGTGTGTAGTGTACCTGGAAGGCAGCCCATTCCTCAGCAGTGTTCCTCCACAGGTACAGGGTTGGTAAACCTGCTGGTCCCGGTGGTCCACGGTCACCCTTGTTTCCTGGACTCCCTTCAGGGCCGATCTTACCCTTCATGAATCACAAGTCGGCATTGATAAAAATGTATTTCATGCTGCTGGGATATATGAGGAGTTAGAATAATCCATAAGGAATGTTAGGAGCTGATGAGAGAAGCATTTCTATTCCAAAAATGTACACTTTAAATGGATTTATTGGGATGCGCTAACAGGATGTTCACTCTTGTGTGAGCCAAGTGGTTTACTGTGTCAACGCATGCATTTCTCACCTTATCGCCTTTAAATCCAGGCCACCCAGCTTCTCCATCGCAACCCTAAAGATAAATTAACATCATGAATATTCAAGAGAACACAAACGGGGAAATTGCTTCTTGATTTAAAAGACGCGAGTGTGATTGCCCATTCACTGCATTTCACTTTTTGAAACCGCCTCCCACATTCCGAAAACATGCATGGTAGGCTAATGAAATACTCTAAAATTGTCCCTAGGCGTGACTCGAGCGCCGATGGTTGTCTGTCTACGTGTGCCACCGCGATTGTCCGGCAACCTTCGTGAGGAGGAGCGGTTTAGAAAATGGATGGATGGACCCAAGTCCTAAAATCTGCTTATGTTTCACCAAAGAGAAATCAACATCGACAAAGCAACAAAAAAATGGCTTCTCTCGACTCATACGATGCAATATCATTCTTGATGACATTACAACTTACCTCTTGTCCAGGAGGGCCCATTCTGCCCGGTGGTCCAGGCTTGAGGCGATACAGTTTGCCATCCAAACCCATGGCCAGGCCTCCTCCTTTCGATGGAATGCTTATGGCTCCAGATTTGCTTTTGATTGGAAGTTTATCTTGGAGTCTGGCTGGATGGTTCGTGTATGAAATGTTCTGTGCGGTTGTTGGTCTGTCCTGCTCTTCGGCCTTTCCGACAGATGGACTTTGGTAGATGACATGAGAAGAATCGGTCCCGTCGCCAGTCGAGTCAAAGGGTGCACGGGGAAGCTTCGGAGGAGCAGTAAATACCACAACAGGCTTTTTGCGGGTATTTCTGACATCAAGATTAATGATGTCACCGGTTGGTTTTCCTGGAAACGACGATGACGTCCTCCCGGCAGGGTCAACCTTTATCCGTCGTGATGTTGTCCTCTAAATGCTTTGACGTCACTCCAGGCTTCCCTTCTGGTTTCTCCCGATTCCATTTTTGAAAGGCTTCCACTGAGGGTTAATTTGTCCGCCGGTTTGCAAGGTCAGATCCAAGAATTCGGTGTCCTCGTCCACAACAACGTGCCCCGCTGCACCTTGACGACTTGTTCCCGAGGGCGGAGTCCCATCTCCTCGAGAAGCACCTTGTCGCCACCTCGCATCTTGCTAAGCGATAAAGAAGAGAAAGAAGGTCTGAGTTAACATGCGCTGTGATGTTCATCTTCTCTACTTATGGTTAAATTAAAGTTTAAGGCTTCTTTTTTTTTTTTTTCCCAGACAAGAAAACAGACCACTGCAGAAGAAACAACGACATCACGGACTGGGAGAAGGGGAAAGCCATCACATCAGAAAGCAATCAATTCATCCATCCATCCATTTTCTGATCTGCTTAACCTGAAGCTGAAGGCACAGCAAGGGAAGCCATTCAGGATAAAAACATTTTGTACATCCTGGTAAATCACAATGGCTTATGTATGGAAAGAGGAGGAGGCGAGAGTGCGGCAGGAGCTCACCCTGAGAGATTGTTGGGTAGCGCATACTATGGAGAACATGCGGTAGTAGCTCAAACAATCGTATCATATTACTCCTGACCCTTTGCGTGCCGCCAGAATACTGGAACAGTTAGAACAAATTAATTTTGAAGGCCAGGTGGGACACACATGAATGGGTGTGGGGGTGGGGGAATTCAAGAGAGAACAGATGCCACAGTCAGTCAGATGCAATGTTCGGGTGAGAGTTGTGCCAGCAAAAGCCAGCAGGATTTATTGATGGCTTGGAAAGTGTTTTTATTTTTCAATGCCCTCCAACAACCCCACCGCCCCCCCCAAAAAAAGAAAAGAATGAATGAATGAACACAAGATAAACTCTTTCAGGTACTCATTCAACAAGATGTTTAATTAAGGGCCATGCATGAAATAATCATGAGATAAAAACTTGATGCACGGTACGTCCGGAGGTCAACGTGAGGTGAAGGAAGGGCGGAGGGAGGCAAAAAGCCTCACTGGGTGCCTCTCGAGAAAACAAAGGCCCTTTCATGCTTTCTTATCCTGATACGCAGTCAGCCAGCCTGCTCCGCTTGTCAAACTGACACTGGACCCACCCTCAGCTTATCTCCTCCCAGTCTGTCAGACTCCCATTTAGGTTTTCAAGAAAGGAAGGCTTCTATGAGCCCGATTTTCAAGCTCGGCGCAAGTCTGACTGAAGAGTCTGTGTATGAGTGGAGTTCCCTTTCTGCTGGTAATTAATAAAAAAAATGCATGTTTCAGCCTGTGTTACGAAAGTTGGGTTAGAGCAGGGTAGGTGCTCTAACCCTAGCTAACCCCAACTCCCAATTATTACACCCCTTGCAATCGACTTGGGACCAGTCCATGGTTGGACAATCCAAATTGCGTTTGTTCCTTTTGCTCTCATGCAAGTCACCAGTTTTATTCACACAGACTTGAAGCTTCAGCCTAATTATAAGGCATGCTTTATTTATTGAGTGTATCTCAGAAATAGTCCATAAACATGATGGAACATGTCATGAGAAGTCTCCTGTAACTGAGCTACTGGGAATTCATTCATGTTGATTATGAAGAAAGAAAAAAAAAAAACCATCGGCTCCGCCGTGACCTACCCGAAGACATTACATGGCAACCTGTATGTGATAATACCTAACAGGATGATCATTACACGGGGTCTGTGCAAATCTCAACAGGAAAGCCAGACATTCAGAACGAGGGCAGATGCTGGCAGGCTACACCTGGACCGCGTTAATGGTTATTACCGTGTCCCTCCGTCAGCCTGCTCAGCGTCTCTACGCATGCAGCTGACAGATCGACTCTTATAACGTGATGGCGGCCCCATTGAATGGCAAAAGTGCCGTCGGCAAGAATGCTATCAACACGCACGCACATGCACACAGATATACAAACACACACACACACACACACACACGCCAGCACAATGAAAACTTGCTCCTACAAAGGCCTAATCAAATGACAAGGTCCGTAAATCGAGCCAAGACACAGGTATGCAAACATATTCAGACTGGCTGGGTCTTGCAAGCAGCAATTGGCTGACCTGGAAAAGGAGAGCAAAGGCCTGATGATTTAGGACAGGGTGTCCCAAGGTTTTGATATTAGGAATAAACAGAATCATAAGCATCAAAGCTAATGAGTTCATTGTTGAAAAGCGTCCTGTCACCAGAAACTTGACTCCATCCATGCGTGTGATTTTGTGTTGTGATTCCGTTGAGCCTGGCATTAATGCTGTCATGTTTTTTTTTTTTTTGTAACTCTGCAGGACCACCCATGTTACAAATCCCACTGTTAGTTGGGATCAAAGAGTGAACCCAAATCTTCAGTGGTGGTCTGGGGCTATACGATTGGAAAGCATGCATGCTTGCTTGAGAGGTGTGGGGGGACGTTGAAATATTTGTATACATAAATTGAACCGACTTCCACCTCAGGCCAAAGACTTTTACAACCCCAAACGGTAGCAAGTGACTGCAGCCTCCCTCGACGTCACGACGCACGCAGCCGATGTCGCACCGGTTAGCCGCGTCTACATTTCAACAATAGCATAATTCTGTTGAGTGGCACACAACACTCTGCCTTGGGTGAATGAACTGGAAGCAATGAAGCCCATGACGGAAGATCCATAAATGAACATGTCGCAGTTAAAGCCGCAATGGTCAAAGCACGGGAAGAAAATAGACGTTTTTAGTCCGGAAATTACGGTACAAATAACGCTTCTCATAATTTGACTCTCTTCAGTAGTCACAGTTGTACAATGAATTAGTCCAAGACAGTTCGGATTCCAAACAGATTTGATTTGATTTTGGAATAATTTACACCGGGTCTTAAAAACGTTGAGTCGAGCTGTAAATAGGTAAACATCTACGATACTGTCAAAGGAAATTGTGCGCCCACTTGACACATCCCAAAAGGCTGAAAAGAAAAAGCCCGCGCAATGCTCCTGGGATCCGTGCCACTTGCAAAAACAACTCGACAATGAACAATTTCAGCACTGTAACTCCACAGGTGAACTTGAGTCAACACCAAACTTGCGCAAAAACACAAAGAGAGCATTCCAGAAAAACACAATTGGCCTCCTCTGCTCCCTCGATTCAGCGCAACTCTCACACGACGCGCTTAACGAGAAGCAGTTCAACGCGTACCTGTTGTTTTGGCCGCCTTTGGCCCTGCACATACCGCCCGTCTTGATCCAAAAGCAAGCATCCGAGGAACAGGCACCATCCCAGAGGAGAGAACATGACTGGAGAGGAGACACTGCGGTTCTGTTTCGCACTTCAGCTGCGTTTCATTCATGGCAACATGCAGACCTCAGCACAAGAGGTTGATCCAGTGCTCGGCTAACACACCCACAGGAGGTGCACACACCCCTCTTCACTGGTACCAACCATATATTCTACCTTCCATACACAATAGGCATCAACAAATAATCCTAAAAAAAAGAACAGGGCCCGTCCGGTTTTACAAATTTGGATTTAAGGACGTTTTAAGTACTCGGACAGGTTTCGAAGCAGTTGCACATCTTGGAGTGACGGCAAATTACTTGTTGTGATTCCATTCAATTAAGAAGAAAAACACATTTGAAGGAAACATGAATACACGAAAAACACATGACAATTTCTAAATGATCTGAAGGAATTTTAAGACCCTCCGGAAACACGAACTGCTGTCACATCTGGAACAATTTATGTTTCATTAAAATGAAATAAAAAAGAGTGAATACAAACAACTTGCATCTTTTTATAATTACTCAACTTTTTAATCAAGTCACCGCAGTCGAATGATCTATTGGTGTAACTAAACTCAGACGAAATACACGAATACGTGACTGCGCCTTTCCTTTTTTTTGGGGCGGGGGGAAAAAAAGAGAGCCAATGATGAGATAATGTGAAGTTTGCCCTCCTGGCCGGGTTTCGGTTGAAAGCAAAAGGCATGAACGATCTCCAGACAGATTAGGGGAGAGGAAATTCACGATACTCACATTCCGAGAAAAGTCCACATTAGCGGTAAATATCACCTTGCATTCGCAAAGCACGTCTTGTTTGACTAAACTGGCTGAAAAAGAAACGAACCCTTGCGCCGCTAACTCAAGTATTGAGTGGTAACCTTTCGCAAGCATCACTTCAAGTCGAGTGTAAGAGGAGCTTAAAAGAGGTGCTCTGCAAGGAATGCACGATAAATGAGCCAGAGTAGAGGAAAGTTGATTCCGAGTGGAGAAAAAAAACATATACGTGCATTTTTGGGCACTGGCAAGGTAGGCAAAAACAACAAGAAAAAAAAAAAGAAAAAAAAAAAAGAAAAATCAGACCTTTCCATTGAATTCTCAACAACAATTTATGGGCGTTGATTTCCCTTTTAAGACAGCGGATGTTCAATCCCGCAAAGATAGCCTGGACTAAATCATTATGTGAAGTGCGGTGAAACAGGCAAAATCAGTATTTTGCTTTGATTTCATCTTTTCTTTCAGATTTGTATTTTTTCATGATGGCAATTGGCTCCCAAAAGAAAAGCCTGACAGTGTACAGAGCGTTCTTAAGTGAACGCAAGTGTGGCATCTTGAAGCTCGGGATAAAACCCGCGCTTCCTCAGTGTAATCTCTAACAAATGTTTCCTTCAAATAGGGTAAAAGTAATTCTTGAAGTCATTCCGGGGGTGTCTGACTAGAGCTCCGGAATCTAAGATTGTCTTTTCAATCGTGCCTTTTATTTTATTTGAATTTTTTTCAGTCAGTGCACTTCATCTTGAGCCAGGATTTGGATATGATCTGACCCACAGGCAACATACGGCCCATTCGCAGTCTCTGACCAGCCCGAGTGAGGTCATTTTGAAGTCAAAATACGTCTTATTTGCTGCAGCAGTTTTCATAGAAATTCATACAGGCAAAAAAAAAAAACCTGCAACTGTCATGCAATCATCAAAGGCGTGCCAGCATATCGACTCTATCTCAGCCTTCTGTTGCCGGGAAACTATTTGTTTTCTCAAACATCTGCACTAAATAACACGAGCTAATAAAAAGAATGATTGATATCTATCTGTTTTGGGGAAACATTTAAGGCTGAGTGTGTCAGGCTGAAAGTGCACAGTCAGCACCGACATGATGTGACGTGTACCAGAACCAAAGTTCACCGATGACATCCATAATGTAGTCTTGGAGGCCGCCAGGAGATGACCAGAGGCTAAGCGCTCTATCCCACTCTCCTTACGACCCGGCTATATGACTTCGACCCGGCGCTGACCTCTTGCTTTCACCAGCTTGCCCCACAGGCAACTTGGTCGCAAAACAGAGTACAAGGAACGAACAAATGAAAAGAGGAGCTTGAGAATGAAAGCGGACATTTGCATTGTTGATTAACCAGTTCAAACTGTCATGGCTAAATAATTCGTCCTGTGGCCACGCTGTCCTCCATCAAAGCGCGGTGACGTAGCATCGTCCCGTTAGCCAAAACATGACATCATGCTCATGACATTGAATTGATTTCCATTTGCCATCTACTGTATCACCAGATTAACAAGCAATTCAATTGGTGAGAAATAGTTGCTGATGAGAATTTCGTGTTTATCCGATTTTCAGCGAAACAGTCGTGTCCTGGCTTGGATTTGGAAAATCTGGTGAGCCTCGTTCGAGAGGAATTGATGAATGGAAGCCCCTAACCTCGGGGAGTGTTTAACATCTTAGTGCACACTGGAGGAGTACGGATTAGCCGCTCTAGCCTCAAGTCCCTACAGAGACCACCTGTCAAAGGAGCCGGTGGCCTCACACAGAATATGCATCAAAGGCAGGAAACGTCCGGAATGCGGCACTGTGTCAGAAATGTTACGCACCAAAGACAAAAACAGCAGACCTTAATGGAGGAGAAATACTTCTTGTTCATATATAGTAATGGCACCCCACTCAGACGCTGAGTGAGAAGAGCCAGAGAGTGGATGGGTGCACCTCCATAGCTCACATCTGGATGGATTTAATGAGAAGCGGGCTGCATTGGAACACAAAGAATGCCAACTCAAAATGATTCGACTTTGACATTTTTCATTTTGGATCGCTTTCGTGATGATCAAGAGTCAAAAAAAGAGGTTTGCCAAGTGAATGTGGGCGGGGGCGATATTTTAAAACACACGTGATATGATAACAGATATGCTAATATTTAGCAGTTTGACTGAATGTTTCCGTGGGTCTGAGAAATGAACGCATTGCGAATGGAATCTTTTTGGCTGATCCCAACGTTGAAAGCGCAACCGCCATCTGAAGCTCCAACAATACCCACAAATACGTAATGCTTCTTTTTTTTTCCAATCGCAACACAGTGGCCAAAAGGGCTTTCTTCCTAAGCCCTTTCACAGTCACACAAAGTGAGCCAGTCGCAAGAGCTGAAGTGGTCGGGCGGGCTCAACGGCCCGCAGGCTCCGGATCGCATTAATGAGACAAGTTGGGGTTATTCAGACAAGCCGATGAAAGGGAAAAACCACTGAGACGAGGCAAATGCTACACCGCCGCCTGCCTCGAAACAGCTGGAAAACATTCACCATGACGGCACGGTGGTCGGCTTGCCCACATTATCAGTGGAGACCACGGGGCCTTTGTGAACCCGGGCAACTTGGACCCACTCATTTGTTTCATTCATGATTCACAAGTCTTCATTCTCACGGAGGTCAAGTGTGAATTTGGCATGCAGGAGTTAAAGTGGACTTGCGGTGTGGTGAAGGGCGAAGAGTAACTCCTCCTCGGGGTGCCCCGTCGGGGTGTTGAGGTCATTCGAGGACAATGGTAGGATCTGAGAAGAAACAGACTCTGTTGAAAAACCACACATAGTTGGGGACTGCGCGGCAGAGATTCGGTGTTCTCAAAAGCAGCCACGCGGTCAGCCAAATGTTCTCTTCGATATTCCTACATGGCAGTGCGTTCTCTACCAACAGGCTCCGCAAGTTTTCTGGGGGGAAACTCTGCACGCCCGCTTCCGGGCACGGCTCAGGTGCTCAGTTTTTGTGACTTCTGCCTCGTCCTGAGGTCGAGTCATTTCTTCAGATTTGATATTTCCCTGGAGTGTCCAGTGCAATGGCTCCTTTTCTCACCTCCAAAGCGTCAAAGTCGTGCAGGGAGCGGGGAGCTTTGAAGGCGTCGTCCCCACCGCAGCGCGGCGGGTGATGGCTGCAGTGTTGCCGTGCAGCATCCGGGTTGTCCATCAGGAAGACGAACTGTCGCAGATGGCCCTGCAACGACACCCGCAGACAGGAATCTACTTTAAGACAGGGGTGCCCAAACTACAGCCCGGGGGCCACTCGCGGCCCACCAGCCATTTGTGGTTCTGAATGTGGAGATTTGGCCGCTGTTAAGTGCAGATCTACTCTGCGAGTTCGAGCGCTGTTGGAAGCAAACATAGAATAATCCAAAGCCGCACCGGGTCATCCTTTGCAGTGGCGTACAACCGCAAAGTCATCAACTGATCAATTGGCTCTTGTGTGGTCGAATATGTCGGAAAACGATCCGGACAGGCAAGTTCCGCAGTTGAATGTTTTGATACAGGTCTCATTTTGAATCTCACTCGATTGCGCAGGTTTCCATATGTCACGGGTTGTGGCTGATGTGTGCACAGTTCCAACCCTGGAGGAGTATCACGGCTTTGCCAACCTCAGACAAGCTAGTGCATGCCACGCAGCTAATAAGGCGACAGTACATTGAAAATCCCCCCCCAAAAAAATCATCTGTCAGCAGCAGAATGGATGAATGTCTCCCTGCGGCTTCACCTTTAATCATTGGGAAGTCATTCGAAAGCCAACCATGCCAGAAAAGTCTCACACCACAAAAGAAAAAGTGATCCAACGCCATGTCTGTTACTGTATGTTTCCATCAAGGGAAAATACGAGCATTTGTGTTGGCGTTCCACGTTGAAAGAGGAAATGCAAACACAAGTGCAACTGACCGAGCAGTGCAACAAGGTATGCGTGAACACAACCAACATGACGGAGCAATTAACACGACCGCGGGATAGATTGGTTGTTTTTGCTTCAGTTGTCTGAAGTCAACCTATTTTGCCATGATCTCATCTAGACATTTTCGGTGTTTAGACGCACTCAGGAATAGTCTTCAAAAGCAGTGTTTCAGCAACACTAACGATCATATCAAAACAGAACGGTACAGTTTTTCCATCAACATTTGCCTGACGTTTGATCCATCTGTCATGATCTAATATATTGCTCATCTTATTAATATTTCTTTATTTTTTTTTTAATATAACATTTACTTTACAACCACAAAGCCACGGCGTCTTCGCGTCACAGCTGCGCGTCTATCAAATGAATAGGGAATGCGTTTGGGCAGGACCACAAGTAGCTTCCCGGTTGTTCTTTCCTGCGTGTGGGTGTGGACTTGCATCAAACCTGCACAAGCGATGAGTTTGAGAAGTCGACGTTTCAACTAAGAGTGTTCGTTCGCCCTCTCCCTCGATTAATGCTAGGTCTCAGAGTTGGCCGTGGTTTGTGTTTCGCGAGTGTGCGTGCAGACAACTTGCTTCGAACGGAGTCTCAAAGCCTTCAATGATGCCGCCAATGATGAAGAGTCCGTCAGTTTTGATCCCCAGCCCTTGGTTGACCCAGTCCACACGCTCCAGCAGAGCGCAGTCCACAAATATTGCCACCCGCTGGCCAGACACACTGACGGCGATGCGATGCCACTTTCCATCAGTCAGATCACGGATGGGGAACCTGAGGAAGGAAGAGTGTTCAGATTGCTGCAGAATCACAAGAGAGGAAGAATATGAAATGATTCAAAATGATTATGTGCGACATTTTCAAAAGAAGAAAATGTGCTGCAAACAACCATTGTGTGTTTATATATATTTTTTTGCAATGTGGCTTGATGCATTCCCTCGCATGAGTTTTTTTTCTGTGGCAAGCATGGTTTTTCTTTTTATGGGAACACCACAGAAAAGGGTCATTTCGAAACCCCCCCGTATTTAGCAGAGGTCCTTTTTACACCTTCAGGCCCCCTCAAGGTTATGACCACATCACGACCCCTTATAAATCACTCTGCTGATGCTGCAGCCGTGTTGGGACATGCGGGTATCCACTCAGACGCCAAGAAATCCATTGATCCAAATCATTGGTGAACACAACTCTTTGAAATTCATCTTTGGAGCATATTGCAAGCATTTCTGTTTGTGGGCGTTGGTTAGGTGTGGCCAAGATACAGCTTGATGCATGACTGCATGCCTTCGGAGGATCCTGCATGGGCAGGTTCTCGAGACTCCAGGGACACCCTGAGCTTCATCTATTGGCTTGCAAGGTTTTTTTTTTTAATATAATTTTTTTCCCCCTTTAATGAGGCCGACCACAGAAACTGATAACCAAACCGGCTTTTGATGAATATCAACTGCAAACAAAGACGTTCACCAGCCTTTTCCAAAATTTTTTCAGGGTCGCAACTAAGATATGTCATGTTTCGGTTTGTGACCAACAGGTGGCACTGTGGGGCTTTTCCCTGCAGCTGCACACCTGTTGGTCGTTAGGTAATTCGTGGTAGTGGTATTAGTTAGGTAATAACAATATAAGACCCCAAAAACCTGCCACAAGAGTGAAATTTAATGTCAATAGGCCCAGACTGAAACAGTTCAAGTCATTTTTATGATTGCATGTACAAAGCCGCTAATGAGTAAGCTAAATAATCTATGAAAAAAGTTGCTTCTCCATGTCCTTGTTTTTCGTCCAAGTATATGGAAAAGCACGCGTGTTGGAATAAAAATGAATCAATGAAGCCATCCGGTGCGAAAGAGGAAATCGGGCTCACTCATAGTGCCGTTGCTGTGCTCCGGTGAGGATGAGGGTGAAAGCGCTGATTCGCAGCTGCAGCGTGATATGGCCGTCTGGGCTCAGCATGGTGAACACGCTGCTTTCGACTCTCTGCGGACTCTTCAGCTGCACCAGGAGACTGAACTCATCAGCGAACCTAAACACCGACATGTGATATCAGAGGCGGCGGTACAGTCTATTTTCGGAGATGGGAGGGAAAATAAGAAAACGCAACATGGCATGCGCTAGATCACCTGAAAAATATTGAAAGCGTGTCATCAAAGATCTAAATAAGAGGCAGATAAGAGCCAGCTGAAGCAGTTCTAAGATTTATCAAATCATTGATCATGTGATGCTTTGCTTCCCATATTTCCACCTTCCTTCGATGCTCGCGTTTATGTTGTTTTGACATCAACGCCAGCAGACATGTGACCCAACAAATTGTAAGTTTACACTCAAAATGAACCCCCCGCCCCACACACACACACACACACACACACACACAGAGACATTGAGTTAAGAAGACACGCGGCAAGAGATGAAGCCATACCCTTCAGTGAAGAGCTGCGAGAGAGGGAGAGCCAAGATGGAGTACTGTCCCACCTGGAGGACCGGGCACCTGCCGTCCTCCACACTCATGGAGGTGTTTTCGCTGTTGGCTAACCGAATGGAAAACTCCTGCAGAATGTTCACCTCATCTGTAGGGACAAAGAGCAGTTCAATAAACGGCCAAATGAATTTGTTGCACAATAACACTTGGACTAAAATTGCATCGTTTGGCCACTGTACTTTGGACCTACACAGCGATTGAACGTGGGAAAAATTGAGCTCGTTTCAACATTGCGCAAGGTGGCGAGAACAGAATTTTCAAACATATTTTTCAGATTGAGTCAGGGACTTTCTGTAACCTCAGATTGATTAATTAAATCAGGAAGAGGAGTATCTCAATTGTCCAAGACTCTCGGGTCAAGAATATGGATTCCAACTTGAATAATGATGCAGCTTTTGATGAACTTGGCTGTTTTCAGAATATGCTTGGTAACCTTCCAGCTTGTGCGAGAATAAAATGAAATATGAACCACAAAGTTCAACCTCCGAAAAAAAAAAAAAAGATGATGAAAGTTCCAAGTTGTAAGTGCAGTTGATGTTCAGATGCATTCAATTGAAGTGCCGCTTTTCCAGAGATCTGCTGTTCGTCACAGTCATGAGAGCCAGGTGGCAAACATATGCAAAAGACATCACTTGCGGGCAATTACAACATACTGTAGAGCTTAGCACGCTGTGAACAGACCACTTACTGATGCCATTACTAAAAAGCGGAAAACCACTTATGGACTCATTGACTTTAAAAGCTCAGAGGGCAACGGCATACCTTATCCTGTTTAAAGTTGTATTTTTTTCTTTTCTCCAATGCCAAGGAACGTCACACTGTTTTACCATTAAGCATAAATAATGGGGTAGCAAATATGCTATTTCCTGCTCAGAGCTGGAGCTTTGAGGAAGAAAAAAATAAATAAAAACATCTTTTGGGGATTATGCAAAGTGCTCCTCATCACATGAAGAAAGTGAGAGAAGACTTGAATGAATGATTATATGTATGAAAATGAATGCATTCATCACCCTTTGGTGGACTGGCCGTGTAACCAGGATGATGCCGATGATGATGCCTGTCAGCGGTGGACACTTTTTTTTTAGTGTGTGATTGATATGAAAGTGACAGCAACTTATTTTTGTCTTTTGTGTCTTACAGAACCAAATAGTGTCATCAATGGCATCTTGCAGAAATGTTTTTAGTGGTGTGCAATTGTTTGTGATCATGGGGAGTACATTTTGTAGATTGGAACGCTTGCATGAAAGATTTTTGTGCAGCTGGCTTACTGTCATGCACTTGACTTTGGAGTCAGCCATGAAGTTTTCTCCAGTTGGTCCAAAATGCTGCAGCTCGCCTTTTGACTGCTACTCGCAAGAGGGAGCCCATCACATCACTCCTACTCTGGAATCACTTCACTGGCGCCTCTACATTTTGAGTTGAGCTTTTCTCCTGCTTCTTGGGGTCCAGCCAAATACATTTTTCCACTTGATAAAACATCAAACTTAGCACGATTAAGGTTGACTGTAATGAGATTAGCAGAGGTGGTTTAAGGTGTAACACCCGAGCATTGGAACAGAAGCACATGTACATCAGCCCTTGAACATGGAAACACTTCTAACAACATTTGACCTCTGGGAGCGCACCACCGGTTTTATAACCGAATCCAAATCTGTCACCTCATTATTTTTAGATCCTGGCAGACACATGCGTTCAAAACAGCGCTCTCTTTGTGGTCACACTTCACGACCCTGGGAAATGGCAACTGATGGAACTTATTTCGGGTCAGACAAAAAAAAATTCCAACATACCAGCCTACCAGAGAGAGGGCGGGGGGAGTGGGCAGAGGGAGTAAGGGCTGAGAGAGCAAGAGCGCGAGAGAGATTTGAATTATGGCTTCTGCTGCACTCTTGACCTTAACTGCTGCGAGTGACACGGGGTCAAACAGTTTGCCAGTGAGCTAGACAAGATGTTTTACGGATGGAAATGTTCAAATCAGGGACACGAAACACCAAAAGGAAGTTAATATGAAATAGTACAATGTACAAGCTTTTCGAACATGTCGAACATCATCCCCATGATGAAGCGAGTCGGGGCGTGCGAACCAACCGACCGTGGTGCCGCCCTGAGACAGACATCTTCGATCCAATTTAAAATCAGCAGTCTGTCCCCGTGTGGCCAAAGCCTTTCAGCCTGACATCATCCAGCAGTCTTCAGAAAGCAGAAGCGAGTGAGCTTCCGTGTCATCCTGTGGCAAGATCTTTATGACTCTAATCGTGCGAGATGATGGAGTGACAGACAGCTCCATCACACTGATGACACGATGACCAGACTCTGCTCGGATAGCTCGAGGAAGCCCAAATGGGAAGCTGATTAAAGACTTCCACCTGCTCCGATGGAAAAATACCAGCGTGCCCACCGCAGCGAACGGTGTGAGTGCACTGCCGGGAACTCACAGGTGCCCCGCCCCTGTAATTGTTCCACCTTCTGTTGCTGACTTAACAAAAAGCAAGGCTCCAACAGAGGCTTTATCGTTGCCGGTGTGTCCCTCTGAGAGGAGTCTCCCAGTGAAGACTGGCCTATTAACAGGTTTCAGACTCGAGCGGAAGACTGGAGGATGTATAGCAAATGCCTCAGATGGAGATTACAGATGTGTTTGTAACAAGGCCCGGCGGATCAGCGGATGAGCCAGGGTCGCGGAAATCTTCAACATGCACTCAACTGCAACAAAAAGTAAATGTCCTGGAGGGAGAAACGAGCTTCATTTCTTTCCAGGAACATACTTCAATCCACATGTTCGCAAAGGGGGCGTCCTGTCATGTTTTGATTGATAGGCCGTAACTGAAACAATTTGACATGAGGGTTTTTTTTTTAAGCTAAATCACCGCTGGAATGACTAAAGATGTTTGAGGCAAAACTTGTTTCTTCCACTTTGTGCTCGACGGCTGATTGATGAAGACATCACCTGAACGATCCACAAGTATCTGTTTGAAAAATGGGCACACCTTCAACAGAAAGCGGATGACTTTACCGAGACAAGACAAACAATATAGAATTGCTTTCTTGACTCACGTTTGACTGTTTCAAAAAGTGGACGGATTTTAAAGTGGCCCTTTCATCATTTTCATCTTACAGTTTTCGGTATGTGGCTCTCATGGCTGATTATCTAATCAAAATAACGCATTTTATGTACACCATGAGAATTCTTTTTTTTCACCCTTTGCCTTCATTTCAATAACCGAAACAAAATTTGAAACTCCGTTTTTGGATGAGGTCTCATGAGTCGGCCATGACGTCTAATCACCATTTAAGACGATAAACAGAGACAGTCCTGCTTCCTGCCATATTCTTCCCTCTTTTGGCCATCAACGCATTCTGCAAAATACTGCTTCAGAACGTTGGAGCCAGTCACGGGGAAAAATAAATTCAACATTATGTCAGCACCGACTATACCAAGGAAGTGGGAAATCCCACCCCGAGGATTATTGCCGCAAAGTAGCATTGCATTTGCAGGATCATGTCTTCAAGACACGGTAATGGAGAGCCGCACATGCGAGTTCGCCTCGGAAATGCTTTGACATGTCACTCACTGTACTTCTTTACATTGGCCGTAAGTCACTTTAATGGTGACAACATCATACTGGGGAGCTGAAGGGAGCGTGTGAAATCATTTTTAACAGCAAGTTCCTTCTTTGCTTGAAACAACTCCATAAATCAGCGGTAATATGACGTTGTCCGCAAGATTCAGCCGTGACTGAACAGCATTCTTGACACAGAATGACTTGTAAGCATCAAATTTGCCTGTCATCAATTCCTCAGGCAGGTTTTCCCTTTTAATTTGTTTTGTTTCCCGGCTATCTAAAATGTCATGTCTTCAAAATAACTTCTCAACGTCTCATCAGTGAGGTGTGCATAAAAGCTTCCACGACCACCATGCATGATGAAGACTGATGTTACCGCCAGTACCGAAACAAAAATAGAACACCCAGGCCTGGCAAACCGCTATCATCGAGCCGTCACCGGTCGATGATCCTCAACTCAACTGAACTGTCTTTCTAGAGCACTTGAAACAACCACCGCTGTGTACAAAGTGCTATACATGGAGCAAAAATAATCCATACAACAATAAATTAAGAATGAAGACAGTAGAAGAAAAAAAACAGTCAAACTAAAAATCAAGTCTCATGCCGAGTCAAAAGCCAAAGAATAAAGATGAGTTTTAAGGTAACTGGAGCACCCGGAGAAAAACCACGCAGGCACAGGGACATCAACAGAGCAAATAAGGTGAGGACAGTTCTCCATCTGCTTTACACTTTACTTGGAGCATTATACCACATACTACAAGTTTATGATCCAAATTAATGGGCTGCGGGGCATGACTCTGCGGTCCAACAAGAGCCACCATTTCATTATTTCATTGGATGCAGACGCCCGCCTGGGCATGCAGCTGGTATTATACTGGCCATGACATCATAGGCTCGCTCTGCTCGAGAATTGCGAGTCGCTGAGTTTTTTGATCCGGCTTGGCTCGGCCCACTGCCTTTCATTTTAATGTCAACTGTTATTGAGTCTCAATTTTTTTTCTTTATAGACTGACTAGACTTGTCAAAAGGGGTTTTCACGGATCAAGTATTTATCTTTCTAAGCACCCGTGCATGCAAGTGGTGTGTGTGTGTGTGTGTGTGCGGATATGCGTGCATATGAGTGTTTAACTCATTTAATGGTACGGGTTTATGCTACAGCTGTTCTAAATTAAAAACAGTGGAAATAACAAAAATCATGTTTTATGTCTACACGCTGCAAATCAGACGGTGATCAAAGTTCAGCGACGATGTTAAAAAGAGAATGTCGGTGTTGCATTAACACCGCTCGGTAAGAAAATAGCCCGTGTAGTCTCAGATGCAAAACTGATACGTTGTTAAAATTGGGTGCCATCTGCTGGATTTGACCCGGATTGGAGTTTGGTGGAAATTGAAAACACACCCCTACGTAATCATTTGAAGTTCACTGGTTAGAGTCGAGACAGGGGTTTCTTTTCTACATCATTTTCCTCCTCGGTTGCCAGACATAATCAAACTTCCCGAAGGTAGGTAAAATTCACATTGAGGTATTGTTTAAAACTGATTTGAGTCACATCTGACGCAATGAGCGAGAGAGTCAAACAGTGGTAATGTCACTCTTGTGACATATTTTCTCCACTCAATGATGACTACCTTTACTGGCTTCCATCGTATATTTAATGCTCTGCCAAATTTGTGTTGGCTTTTCCTGTAAACTATGAGATCCCTTTTTTGATTAATGGATCGATATTTTTTAAGTTGTTTGTTGTTTGTGAGTTGTGCAGGTCATAGTTCACATGAATGGCGCAAACATTTTGACGTGATTTATCTTTGTCTCGCTTTTTTTTTTTTTTTTTAACAAATACATTTGCATTTCAACAAGGGGTTTGAAGACTGGCCACTTTATAATAAATTTCTGGCATTACATGGCTTTTAACCCCAAAGCTTGTGTTCTGTTTTTTTTTTTCTGACAGTGAAACAGACCATTACATCGTTCTGTCATCCAGTGCGTTGCCAACAATGACAAACTTGTTTTCATTGGCTTGATTTGCAATATATCCACTTGATAAAGTATCTTATTTATCCACCACTCTTAATAGTATCCCATGAGTGTTTTTGATGTTGGGGGGGGGGATTTCTTTTTTTTTTTTGGAGGTCATGGAGTATGCATAGCAGGAAAAAAAAGAGAGAATATGAACTTTCAGGTCGTGAGAAGTGTAGAGAACATCTATTGAAAAAAGAAATTGAATGCATTTCTATGAGTCGCTCTCCTTGTTCCTTGAAATGTTGAACCCCCCCCCCCCAAAATATGATTCAGTTCACATCTGTCCGGACTGTTGCTGAGAGCTTCGGCTTGAGAAACACAGACTCATTCCAGACAGAAGGAAAGATTTGTAGCAGAGTTATGGTCTTGCTGATGATGCCAATAATAATAAGAATAATCATAATAATAATGTGATATGAAGTCAAATCTAAGTTGCTTTGACACCATAAAGATGTATTACCAGCAATCAAATGTTGTTCATTCACTCTTTGGCTTTTTGACAGAGCAACAGCAGCTCTCAACATTGCGCTGGCTTATAGAAAGTGTTCATTTCTATTGACAAATTCTCAATAACCAAGGGATATCTGCAACAAGTTAAAACAGACTGCAGGGGGCCATGTTACCTGGTATGACATCACCATCAGACTATGCTAATGCTACACCGAAGATGCTAACGTTCAGCAGAGGACAAGCTTCAGTAATTGTGAGTCTCATTCCATCCGTCAGCTATATCACAAAAAGATGACACTCAAAAGATGCAAAGCGAGCGGCAAAACAAACAGCGCGCCGCTGTGGAATTCAGACGCAACTCACCAAGGCGCCTGGCGCGGTGCCAATCCGAGATCAATTTCAGCAGGTCATGAAATGATTATGGAAGGTCGACACAATGTAAACCCCAAAGCATGTGCACTTCTGTCACTCCGTCAACAATCCCGAGAAAACAAACGCCGATGAGAGAGCCGAGCCGCGGGATTGTTGTGTTTCAATTAGTTGAGATGGCACATGTAAATCCTTCCATCAGATGCGATACATACGGATTGGATTTGCCGCCCGTTTCTGCGGACAAAATTGACAACATTATCGCATGCATGATAAGACTCCGTCCATACAAGCATGCACTGCGTGTTATTCTACCCTACTTGCGCATGCTTTGGCTGTTTATTGACGCGCCAGTTTGAGTTTACTGTAAAACTAAACACACAAGAAAAGGAATTACCGACAATGTATACTTAAATACAAGACATACTCGGTTTTAGAAGCGCTACCATTGCTAATGCTAGTCGTCAATGGGAAATCCTACTAACTGTCTAATAGGAAATGAACAGAGGTTTGGGTATTTTGTTTTTATTGAGGCGTTTTTATTTTTATTTAGATGTTTTATTTCTCCAAAGCCTGTATGTACCCCTCAGCATGAATGAGGAATCCGCAACGGTCCTTTTTCTCTTTGGCCCAAAGGACACGAGGTCCACAATTGACAAAAACAAAGTTTGAAATGTGGACTCGTCAGACCACAGAACACCTTTCCACTTTCCATCAGTCCCTCTTAGGCGAGCTCGGGCCCGGTTGTTGTTGACAAATGGCTTTTGCTTTGCATAGCAGAGCTTGAAGTTGCACTTAACGGATGTAGCGGCCAACTATATAAAATCACCACCTGCTGACATCAGAGCAAACATCACAACTGTTTGCGGCGCATCAAATTGGCACGAGAGGTAAAGTTGACAACCAAACACCACTAGTGTGTCAACAAGGGTGTCAAGAATGTCATTTTACCAACACTACAGGTTCTAGGTTATATAGCAGAGGGTTCTGGTAAAATTTCAAGTGAAAATTGTACCGCCCAAATCCCCCCAAATTCACAATTTTACAACAGACACTAGACAAGCTGTTAAATCACAGTACACGCACAGCCTCAATTTGATATATTGTATTGTTCTAAAAGCAGAGCAAATGTGGTTAAAGTTACAAAAACAGATATCAAATAAAACACAGCTGGATGATAGTTAATAACTGAGCAATCTTTTAGCTGACATCCTTCAAATTTCATTACAAATAAAGTAATTTCAAGTTATTAAATCACATACTTGAGACATTTCTGTCATTTTAGGACTCGTGAATTGTAAAGCATTCGAATGAGGAATTCAATTATATCATTCTGTCTGCGCTATATTAGTGAGGCTTTTCTTACCGGTGTGCAGCATTCCGGAGCCAGACTCTCCTTCGGAATCAATCAAGGTTGGGAAATCTCCGGGGTGCCTCTGCACATGTTCATAAACCTGAGGAGGCAAAGTGTCCACCGAGACACCCAGCACAGCATCTCTTTCGTGGATGACGCTGCCAAAGTGCCTTATGGACATAAAAGTGTGCTTGTCATTGATTGAAAACAAAACCACGGGTCTTTTTCACCTGTCCGGTCGTTTCCTCCTCCCCACAGCCGGCATCTTTTTCCCTCCCTCCGCCACATCGAACGATGACGCCGGATAAGACCCGCCCACGCTCTCCTATGTGGCCAATCAAAACTTCGTATTTCTTCGAAATTTTACTATCAACCAATTCGGAATATTTGTCACTCATAAATGCCAGCCAGGAAACGTCCGGGTGGCAGAACGCAAATAAACTGCTACTGATATAATGAAGAGATCCCGCTGAGCCGTGTGTTGTTGGAAATCTTGATTTGAATTCTGTATTGTACAGCAATAAGGGCATTCGAGTATTCCAATCACAGTCCCATTCGATCAGGTGTGTGTGATGCTGAGATGAATATCCTGTAAATTACAACGTGACCTTGACGAAATCTTTCGGAATGCAAGACAGCCATGTCATAATCGTTCTTCTTTATTCAGTAATTTATGCTCATACAAAAATCGGTACAGTTAGACTGACTGCGCAGGAGACAGTCGAGTAAGAGATCAGGCAGCGAAGGATTGAGACACTTTAGAACCACTCTGCAAGTACATTTGCACTTTTTCGGGGGGGGGGGGGCACTGGTGGAAACTGTGACGATGATATTCAAGTTCATCAAGTTGACAAACTGGCTGTGTAAAGCGTGAAAGTCATGGATGTATTAAAGTCAAACCATTTTTTCCTTTCACTTTTGCACATGCACGTTTCTTTTAAAAACATGCAAACAGGAAATGTCCATTGGGGGAAGCCAGAATAAATGAAGACCGAAGACATTTGACACCCTGTTCAAATTTGAGGTTGAAAACATTGTCTGTTTTCGAAGCACAAATGCAACACATCCCTGGAGCCATATTGGGTGATGGCCAATCATTATAAGAATGAAACAAGTATTAGTGACACAGCCAAAGCAGTTGGGAATGATAAACAATGTATGAGAATGGTTTCGGGTGGTGAGATGAGGACACTGTAAAATGGGAGACCAAACCCACCCAAATAATGTTACAGTACTCCCTTTGAACGTACCCATGGTCCACTATCCAATAGTAGCGCTTGTGGACAAAATCAAAAAGATGTTTGGGGCGCTCACATTTATCACATTGCTCAATTTCCCTCATCTGGCAACGTAATACACATGGAAGATTTTGACCCCCCAAAAAATCCAATCTGAAAGCCTTTCAGTCGACTGTTGAGGTGTCGTTCAAACTTGTGTAGGACCATCGATCCAATGGGCTTGTGGAAGCAGGCCCGATTGCTCGGAAAAGTACAAATTCCATATTTGTGCATGATTTCATTCGGAAAGCCCACATACTTCACCCGGCCAACCATAACATCTTGACAATTATTGTTTGTAGATCCAGAAAACGTTTATTTGGGAAGTCTGACAAACTATTCAGACTGATGTACCCTGAGATCTGGGCGGTGAGTCTAGACTAGACGTACACCGTATGCAGGGCCGTCCCTTCTGAAATGCAGAACGTGCGTAGGGTCTAATTCTATATGGGGCAGGAAGGAGGGGGCACAATTTGAGTAAGGGGTCGCATTTGGGGTTAGGGTTGGGGCCTGCAAATGAAATTGTGCTTGCTGTCTCAATTTGGTCAGACTGTATCCAAACGTGTATGTCAAGTTGAACAGAGAAAATGCAGCATCCATTTTTTTAATATACTCATAGTGACAACTGAAGAGGTGAACAACCGTCATTGCGAGGCAGTGATAGAGAGACCCGCAGAAGGGTGTGCATGCATGCAACAGAAACAGCCCCCAGTGACACACAAGCAGACACTGTCGACCTTTTTAGAGAATTTGGAAAACATTTTCTCAGTGGAATCGTTTTTTTTTTTAGGTCTTATCAGACACACAAGTACCAAACACTCAAAAAAAACGTACACACACACACACGCGGTACATCTTGATGGCTTTCCAAGCAAATACCAATCAACAACAAAAAAATGCTCGACATCATTTTTTGATTGGGTGTTCTCGCTGAAAATGCCCACGGATTCATCGCGACTGCATATTTGGTTACTGCTCCAAACAATGTATGACCTCCGTTTAAAAACTCCAAAACAAATGTGGAAACAGATTTAGGCAAAAGATAGACATAAAAAAAATCAATATCTGATGAGGGGGGGGATGCACAGAAGTGGGCCACAGACAGCCCAATCATCCGCACCAGACCAACAGAAAAGTGGCAATGCAAATCCACATCACAAAAGGAAACGCTGTTGACCTGTTGGAACGCCGACTGAACCAGGAAGAAAGAAGAAGGCGCCGTCTTATTCATCCTCATCGGTCCGTCCCTTTTACAACAGCGCTTGTCCTCTTTCGCTTCGGTGCGTATCCCAGCTGACTTTGGGGGAGACGCAGGGTACACCCCGGCCTGGTCAGTTAAGCTACATGCATGTTTTTCGAATGGGGGAGGAAGCCCGAGTACTTGTTAGAAAGCCCACGCCAACGTGCACTCCACAGAGGAAACAAAATGTGGCGTTTAAAAAGCAGTAAATTAAGGACAATGTTTGAAATGCTGCAATTTAATTTGGTTTCAATTGTTTTGGAAAACAGTTACCCCTCGCCACTGTATGCTTCATGTTTTGCGGTTTTTTTCAAAATACTGTACTATTCTTAAAAAAAAAAAATCAAATAAGATGAAAAATAAATCCCAAAATAAAAATGAAAAAATAAAACAGCCATATCGGCAGCCATTTTGCAGGGGGGGGTTGTTCCCAACTAACTGTGAAAAACGAGGGTTTACTGTATTTCGGCCATCACGACTTCAACAGCAGCCATTTTGTTCGATCGCTCAAGCGGTCCTGAGGGCCTACCTCGCGTCCGTGGACCGGATGTTGGTGAGCCCTGCGGTTGAAAGTTACCCACCGTGCCTTGAAAGAGCAATTGTGTCGTGGTCGGCGTTTGTGTGTAGGTTATTTCTCTCTTTGGGGCATCCTGTGGGCTGATGGAAAGGAATTAAAAAAAAAAAGGATGAGGACTAAAACAAGCAACCAAGCAAAAGGCGCTCCTCTTCGAGTTAGAACAAACAAAAAAAAAAACAGCTAAGTGCATCTCCCGAATGGAATCGGGTCTGCTGGAGGACATTTATTTCTGACTTGAGTTACATTTTGATCGTGTAAAAATGGCACTTTTGTCCTTCTACAGACGATATCTTACCGATTGACTGGCAGTGTGTTTGAAGAAAAAGGCAAATGCTTAGTACACACCCTTGAATAAAGTACAGACACAATTTTGACATGTTCAAGACCTCGGCATGCACTACACTGCTTACTTTGGATCTTTAGTTTGGATTCACCAACTACAAGACTCAGTATATAAAAATGTTTCTTTGTTTGTTTTTTTTTCTTGAGTTTTCTGGGTTTTTTTTTATCCAGACCGTCACGACAGAGCCAAACAACTTGATATTTTCCGGTCGTCAACCCGTCGACATCCCACGACTTACCTGCTTGACTGTGTGTTCAACACAGACCACCCACTCAAAGACGGCAGACTCCTGCTCACATCTTGTAAAATGAGGCACTTAGTATTCGGCCACATGTAAAATTGTTGTCCAAGTTCCTGCGTGCGCCCCCTCCCCCTCCCCAATTTGAACAAAGCTTGACCATGAAAATGGCTCATGTTTGTTTCTTTTGCCTCAGAGTGACGCTTGTTGATCTTTGCGTGAATCGGAAACATTTCCAAGACCGCCAACAAATCACCTTGGTCGACAGATCGAAACCCGTGCCCTTATATGTCAAGACAAAATATAACATCCAGGTAGATCAAGAATGAGGCATTTTGAACGCTTCTAAAACATAACAGTTGCTCTTCAAGATTTTGGCTTTTCAACTTCAACCCCACCGTCCAAGGCAAAAATACTGAAGGGTCTTCAAAATCGTTTTGGGTCGATAACGTCAGCGTTCTGTTTTGCAGTTCTTTGCGCTGGAAGGAGAGTAGCAGCCTTTGACAGCACTTTGGACAGGCTCGTTCCCACTTTCCCTCATTCCAAGCCTGCCGGCCTTTGACCAGCTCACGCGACCCTGACACGAGCAACACGGACAAGCTGCTTCTTCATCAACGGATAAGAAACACCGCTCCAGTATCCTCGCATGTTAGCACCAGTCCTCATCCTCTCTCTCCCTGAGGCTTCCTGTCGCTCGGCTGTTGGACGCAGAGTTGACCCCAAAGGTGAAGTGGTACCCGTTGGGGACCACGTCTGCTCGCTCTTGTGCGGCCGCCGCTGTGACGGGCACAGCGACGGCGTCGTGGGAAGAAGACGAGGCGGAGGCGCCGGCTCTGGCGGAGTGCGACAATACTTGGCTGCTCACAGCGTCCTGGAAGTCTTCCGTTTCTTCCGCGAGCGCTTGCGGAGAAGCTCCCCGCAAGTGTCGGTCTAAATTGGGGTCGGAACCAATGCGGGTGACCGGTATCGGGGAGCGGTCGCTGTCCCGCGCGAGCACTCGTGTTCTGAAAGGCCACGGCTGGCGCGAGCGTGGTGTCCGCCATAGTGGTGCTGGCGACGGAAGAGAGGGGGGAGGAGTTTGCGGTCTTGTAGGCCACAGCGGGACGAGGAGTGAGGGGAGTTTGGGGCAGCTGCCTGCGACCGCGGCCTGGTGTGCTTGAACCAGAGGGGGCGGGTTTACTCTCAGTGCTACCGTGCTGGAGCGGGGTGGGGGGCAAAAAAAAAGTGAGCATCCATAATCGTATCCAAATGACCCCCCCCAAACGGCGAGTAACTCACTTGTTTAAGGATGGCGGTGTCTTGGCCCTCTCCCGGAGATGTGGACCGGCTTGGGCCGGCGGACCTGGCGTGGCTTGTCTCCCTGGAGCCGTAACGCTCGCAGGAGTAGTAACGTTGCTTCTCCCCCGCAGAGGAGTGATGCCTCCTCTCGTGCGGCCGACTGCGGTCGCGCTCCCTCGCTCGTTCACGAGACAAACCTTCGGCCGAGGGGTCAGTGAAGGAGCCTGCGGGGGGGGGGGGCAAATGCACAAAATGACTCAACTGTAGGCTACACTCTTTGTCATATAATTCTCATCATATTGCAACTAAAATATGACTTATTAAAAAAAAAACAGTAAAAAAAAAAGCGTGATTGAGTTTGGCTCCAAATGTATCACCAAGCGGCCATTTTGAGGCAGGTGTAATCATCTCTGCCCGCATACCAATGACGACCTGCGATGACAGACTGACGCCTTCTTCATCAGCTCCAAACCTGCCATCCAGGTCACTTCCCCCCCTGCACCTTCATGCGACGCATAAAAGAGTCTCTGTCTCGTGTCTTTCCAACCTGATCAACGCGCACCCCCGTTGACAAAGAAAAAAGCAGCAGTGTGGAACGCAGGGAGAACAACGAGACGATTCAACATCATCATCATCGTAGACTCTGATTGGAAATGGGGGTCAGGGGTGGAGGGGTGATGCCGCGTCACCTTTGACCAACTTGTCAATTGACTGGAAACACATGATGGAACGCAATCGCAATATGAATCCCCGGCTTCAAATGACACGGCTGTTGTCGCTTCGTCACCTTGGTTACAAGCGTAACGATCGATGCGTCGTCATAGTTTTGTTCACTGAATTAGCTCCCCATCTTTTGTTTTTTTTTTTGCTCCTCCCCTTTTCTTCAACGCATGCACGACCGCACATATTGTGCGGTCGAATCATTTATATCACAAATACTGTACCACCTGTTTGAAAAACTTGGCACATCCCGCCAAGGTTTATTGACTGTTACTGTGCGGTGACTGTTGACGACGTTAACATGCGTGCCGGCGTCCCTCGGGACGACTGCGCCGAGAACGACAAAATACTGTACATCCTCCGGTGCTGTGAACTTACTCAACGAGTGCAGAGCGCGCCATCTGTGGAGTAACGAGCACTGAAGCGGGGCTTGCGGCAAAACAGAGAAGGAGGCTGCACACTAATCCCTCGCTATGACACGGTTTATCTTTCACGGCCTCGCTGTTTCATGTCGTGCGGTTTTTTGTTTTTGTTTTTACACTGCATTGTGTTGTGCGCCCTGATTGGCTAAGGGACTGTAGACTAATGACCTCACAGGAATCATAACTGTTCTAATATTAATTGGGAATTTCTACATTTTTCTTTTCTTATCTGACAAGAAAACAAAAAACAGAAGTATTTTCTCTACTTTTGACTGACCAACAGTGCTCGGCGGCTGCACCGATGTCGCTCTCTCCAGGGATTTTTGCTTTTTGTCTTTGTCTTTGTCCCTGCGTCTGTGGCAGCGGTGGTGGTGGTGATGATGTTGATGGACTCGGTCCGGGCCTTGGACCGCCGCTGATTGATGCTGACCCGGTCGCATCAGGTTGTAATCCTTCAGAATGACCTCCTGGTTGTGCGGCGGGGTCAGCGAGGAGGCGGAGCGTCTTATGGGACTCAGGTCAACAATTGGCTGGAAGCGGAAAGAAAGCAGACGGCAGTGAGGAGGACGTAGCATTACGGGGAGTGTCAGATCGTAACGTTGACCAAAGCTCTTGACCGGATCATGATAATAGTCACATCGCACAGGATGACGGCAACTTTTTCTTTCAACGCATTCCTATTCCTCAATCAGACCATCCCCCCCCCCATGTACTGATGTTGAAAAGTTTAGAGAAGAAAGACCTTCGATATTTCGGATTACATAACTGTAAGATTTAGCGGACAAAGAACAGGCTGGGTGATGACATGACGATTTCTGGCTTTCTTCTTCGTGGGCGCCGAGACCAATTATCGGATTAACACAGTTGTGTGAGTGTGTGTGTGTGTGTGTGTGTGTTTAACATTTGCTGAACCCCCCAATTCTCACCATTGTGTTTCATTCTTGTTTAATATCATTTTAGCAGGATGTTTCACTGTTCTTTGTTGCTGCGCCTGGATTGTCCACTGCCCTCAAAATGTATCAGGCAGGGGACCCTCTTCAAAAAGCTCATATGATTGTACAGGGGGCACGTTTGTGATTCTGTAGAAATGCGTCTGACCCTTACACAATACAGAATTGTACAGAAATTGATATTTGCCTGTCATATTGGGCATCCTAATTCAGCGGAACGTTCAATGTACAGTAACGGACTGACTGAAACAGCTGATGAATGCTTCAATTTCTAAATCAGGAGTCAATTGTTCATTAAAGGGGAAGTCCACCCCCAAATTTTCTTGACAATAATATGTTCTCTGCAACCCCGCTAGTCCACACGCGACATTCTGATTAGCGATGCGGTAAAATCCACACGTTTTTGTCCACCTCAGGGGGCGGCCATTTTGTCATTTGCCGTCAACTGAAAATGACATCACAGTCGCTCTGTGTTGCCGACAAAGTTATTTTTAACGCACCAATTAGAGACATTGAGGGTTAACAATAGAACAACACAGAAAACAATCATGACTACATTATCATATCTGGTACGGTTACCGCAACGAAAATGGACGCACGGTCACAACATTCAAGAATGAACTTAAATGACTTTTTGTCATTCAAGTTCAAACGGCACCGAGATGACGTAAGCTCACAGACACCAAGACAGACACGAGAGAGAGGAGAGGAACAAAGAGGTGGCACAACAGGTGGTACATACTGCCAGGTGGGTCCCAGGGGCGTGGCGAGGGTGGCTCCGCTATCAGACGGCACACACAAGAGGGAGGTGGGCAAAATATTAGCGACGGGCATCCAAACGAGGGAGAAAGCGAAGACAGAAGAGGAGAGAGAGCGATGAAGTTCAAGGTTGGCAGTAGCCGACGTTCTCGAAAAAGGTGACAGTCGCTTGATGTTCGTGTTGAAGCCCCGCCCGCGGGGGCAGTTTGGTCTCGTTTCTGCCACAGAGTTTCCCATCACGGAAACACAAAACACACGGTGGTCCACTAGTGGCGTGGTACGTGAGACACATGCTGCAGGAGGATTTCAATGTGACCCAATGACCCATTTCAAATGTGTGCCGACCCCTTGACTCGGGTTCAAAATATCTATCCATTTTTTTTTGGTTTGTTTAACATGAGTAATGCCAACCTCCTCTTCCAAAAAGCCACATCGGAAAAGTGCATGTCAGGTGACGCGGGAGAGCAGGAGGGCAGAGAGCAGGAGATCAACTAGCGAGAGCAGGCAATGAACCAAAACAAAAAAAAACCTTAAAATAAATAGCCAGAAAAAGCGACTACACTTCACAGAATGGCATTAAAATAAACAATTTAAATTGATGATTTGACTGAAAATGACAAATAAGATCCATTCCTCATTTTTATGATCAAGACTCGGAATACGGTGCAAAGTATAATATAGACACGACAGTGGCGGAAATTCTTTTCAGAAGACTTCCTGGCAAATTTCTGGAGAACTATGGATACAATTCCCAAGGTTCATTAAGAACTCCAGAGTCCAGAATAGTCACCAAAATCAGTTCGTTCATCAGGCTGATGTCCAACGTTTGTTTCCAACATGACATTGCATTTGCCAATACAAACATAATATGTCATAAATAATCATAAAAGGCTTGCTGTTATTGCAAGGAAAGGATGTGAAACTAAGTATGAACTCACTGGAGTCTATTGAAAGGTTATCTCTTCCGAAAACTTTTGCTAAGCAAAATATATGGCGCCCTATTTATTTTTTTTTTATCTCTTGTCTCATATTCATCTTTTGATGTCAACTCCGATATAAAGGAAATGGCCTCAGTGTGGCCATTTATTTTGGAGGGGAGTGTAATTGCAGACAGACCGAGTGGCTGACTTCTTAACGCGACTGATATTTCCAAAATAAACACGAGAAAGCAAATAGACGCAGCGTCCTGGAGAGCGAGGAGCTTACGTAGTACTCCGCATTGAGTCGGGGCAGAGAAGCCGCACGGCCGTGGCCTTCCAGGCCAGGGTATGCTTCCGTGTCTGAGATGATCTCCACCGGCTTCATTTCAACCACTTCCTGAAAATACAATGAAGCACGCGTGGCAAAAGCAGCTGGTCCGTTGTTTTAAGTGGTACATAATGCCAGGTTGTGGCGCTTTTTCTGTGAGTGTGTGTGTGTGTGTAAACCTGAGGCCTTGTGGAACCCTGCACATCTTCTGACTGGCCCCTCTGGAGTTTCCTCCGCCCTTTGGGTCTCAGCGCGGCCAGAGAAACATCTCCCGACTGGGAGTGTTTTATGGAACTCCTCTGGTCAAGTCTGCTGTGAAGGTAAAACAACAAACGTGTGTTTTATCATTCGCTGTTCACCTCCAGGGAAGGTAGAATCGGTTAGCGTTTAAAGCAACGTAGGTACGCCAAAGGGATTTTAGTGGGAGAAACCAGTCGAACGCCGTTGATCATTTAGGCCCAAATTAATGTCACTGACTGTAAACGCTCACATTGCGTCGTCGTCCACCAAGGTGGCGGTCGTGGTTGCGACAGGTGGAAGGGGTGACGTCTTTGCTTCGGACTCAGGCTGGAGAGGCAAAAGTTGTTCCGGACTGGCTATGGGGGGCTCTACTTCCTTGATGTGACCGAGGGGGAGCATAGGACGAAACAAGGCCCCCAGTTTACTCTGCAATAAAAATAAAAGTGATGATGAACAGTAGGCACGATGTCAGACATCCTCATGTCTTCGCTACTGCACTCATTATTTCAGCACACATACATTTTCACGATGCAGTAACATTTCACTCAACTCTCGGATTCCACTTGAATCGAAATCCACGAATGAACTTTTGGGCTCGTGTACCTGAACTCCTCCCGAAGGATGCTGCTGCTGAAGTCTTTTGGCTCGATTCTGCTTATAGTAGTCGAAGATCATGTGGGCCGCATAGACTTTCCCCACAGTCAGCTCATTGTCTGGTAAAGAGAGCACACAGTAGATGGCGCCAAAGTACAAAAAATAATAATAATACGAACTCAGGAGTGACCCCCCGTGATTCCTTGGTCGCTTGTTTCCATAGCACTGTCAAAGAGAACTCGGTCTTACATTTGTGTGGCGTCACAAGAAGGTTAACAGTCTTCGGCGACAAGCTGGGCCAAACTCTGTTTAATTCCCTTTTCAGGTCAATGTCGCACAGATGTTGTGCCAAGACTCCTGTGAAAGCAAACATTTGACAGGAAACGTACAGTTCTTATCAAGCAGATGATGATGATGATGATCACAAAAATCAGATGCGTCATCCCAGCTGCAAAGAATTCCAAACGAGCTTCCGGCCCGCTCACCGGATGCCAGCTTGATCTCGAGGGCTGTGCGAATCAGGGCCATGAGCGTGGAGGTGAAATGCACCGTGTTGTCGTCCGCAATCGGCATGTTCATCCTGACCAAACGCTAACACGAGCGGCAGAAGAAGACAAGGCAGCTTTATGAATGAAGCGGGAACATTCACACGCGACGCTTGTTTCCCCAAGACCCCGAATGTTAGCGGACTATTGCAATCAGTCATTCTTAGTTTTAATTCTCGTTTAATCCATTCCAGTCTGTGCTGCATTCTATTCATTGCTCATGCAGATTTCACATCGAGACATTCACATCGAGGCAAGGCAGGGCGGGAGGTACATGCACATCGACATCCAGATCCCTGAAGCATCAGAAACAATGCAAAAAAAAAAAAATCCCACAAAGACAATGAGAGAGATGACATGAAGAAAAAGGAAGTGGAAAATAATGGGCAAGAACGTGAAGTATTGTGTATGGATGAAAAGTCTCGCATCAATTTCCGATAAACGCACAGCAGTCGCGTGTCAGCTGAGGACATGAGCGCTAGATAGCAACGTATCATGCAAATGGGTCGCAACACCCACGATAAAGTCACCGGGGAGATTTGAAAAGTCCCCAGTGTGAGCAACCCTGCATCTGAATCAAAATGCTAATTAAGAAAAAAAAAGTGTCATTGAAATGCACGGCAGCTAAATTGAGGAGCTCCGCCTGAAAGTCTTCAGTAAGTTAGCAGCAGCAGCTGCTTTCTTTCGTTGGGTCTGGACAGTGATTTGAAATCAGACCGGCAAATCGGTGTCGTTGCCTTTCATCTGAGGCAGCTGGCGAAAGTAAAGCCTCTCTTTTCTCAAGAGCACTTTGAAACAGTCATTCGTGCTTTCGGATGACTGTCATGCGCTTGACTTTGGAGTCAGACGATCCTCCATTCAGCGTCTCCAGTTGGTCCAAATTGCTGCTGCTCGCCTCTTGACTGGTACTCGTAAGAGGGAGCACATGACTCCTACTCTGGCATCATTTTAGGGTTCTTTTGAAGATCAGATTGTTTGTTTCCAAATCTTGAAATGTCCTTGCCCCACCCGACCTCTTTGAGCTCCTCTATCCCTACGCACCCGCCCAGTGCCTCAGGTCTGCGGACCAGACACGATTAGAGGTACGGAGACCGTTCACAGTCACATTCATACGTGTGGACCTCCGGGTTCAAGAATCTTGGTGCTGCTATTTCGCAGATATTTTTTTTTCTACTCCAGGCCAAAATTCATAAAGAATGAACTGCGGCCGCCGACGGCACCTTCAATTGCGCAGTCAAAGATTCATCGTAACCTTTCTTTTGCCTTTGCGGGTCTGTGAGAAACGCTTTGTGAAAATCTGTGCAGACATGTTTTGGTTTTGTTTTTTTCTCAAACCGAATGTAGTTGAATGTCAACAAATCCTCACAAAGCATGACAATGCTATGGGGCCCCTCACGTGACAACAAAGCTACATCAGCAGCCCAGAAGATTCTGAATGTGACACAGTGAGAGAAATTAGATGGTGTTGGGACAGTTGGAAGCAGGATACCAGCAGTGACTGAACGAAGCAACGCAGAGACGAGGGGGGAGGGATTCTACCTTATAGGCGATGCGGGGTGGGCATTTCTTTCCCAAACCTAGAGGAGGGGACATGTCTCGAAGCATCTCGTACATATCACGATAAGTCATACGGCCACTTTCCGCAGAGAGGAGAGGAGGAGGCCATGGAGGAAGCGATGGAGAGTTCCCGTGGGTGAGATGGTACGGTCAAGAAGAAGGGGTGGGGAGAGTTTCATCAACCAAACGGAACAAGGAAAATGGCAGGGAGAGCGGGCGGGGGAAAGAGACAGAAATCCTTGTTAATAAGATTTCCAGGATATCATGATATGGAATCCTTGTGGGAGTGAAGGATTCAAGAATGCATCCCAGAGGCAAACGTTCAGGGAAAAGCCTCTGTGGAGAACGACCTGGATGGAGGCATCCCGGCCAAAGTTGGCCATTCGGAAGTTTGAGTGCATTTTGGGTGACATGAATACTCTGTGGTTCAATCATCAAATGGGAGAGGGTGTTTCTCCAAAAGCCCGCGTGACTTCCAATGGCTGCACAGGACAACCTGCTTCTAGAGCGTCCGGATTGGATGAATCCTCCAGCAAAACGTGCTGTTGATAATGATGAGCAAGATTACAAACTCTCGCAATATACGCTCCGGGTGATTTCATGGCAAGCTGACAGCTTTCGCACACATCGTCGGGTTTGTAGCACGGCTGAAAATCCGATGAAATTGCGATGCACATACGGGTTGGGCCGTTATCGGGATTAAAATCAATTGCTAAACTTTTTTTTTTTTTTGACGGTCCTTAAATTGGAAAGTGCCTTTCAGCGTTTAAATAAAATAAAACGCATCATTATCATTATTACTATGACGGTCCTAAGTGACAGAATCGTGGCAGAGTATTCATCCAAGATGCACTCCATCTCCGAATACCTAAAATACACAGAGCAGTAACCAAAGTGGAAACAAAGCTCACAACGCTCACAAGTCTGCATTTCATTCCCGCGTAGTAAAAAACAAAACAAACAGACGATGTCATTCGACATCTCGTTTGCCGCCTTTCGTAGGAGCCTCACTTGTGGCGTTGTTTCTTCGGCTTGCCACGGTTAGCTGCATGCCGGTTAGTAAGGGATCAATGCATATTTGTATGCATGTGTGCCCAGTGTGGTTCTCTTGGCACGTCAGGAAATGAAAACAGACATTGACGGTCCAAATCATCACAGTCCCTTTGCCAAGAAAAGGACTGTGAGGGAGTGCAAACCTTATAGGCCACCCTGTTTGGGCACTTCTTCCCCAGGCCCAGGGGCGGGGAGATAAAACGCAACAATTTGTACATATCTTGGTAGCATATCCTTCCACTGAAAAAGATAAGACATGATCAATCATGTTAGGTCAGAGCATGTACATGCTTGTGCATCGCTGCAATACTCAAGGAGAACATATACTCGAGACGTCCTTTCTAGCCGATGTGTACGTTTGCGCTGTCTTGAATAGGGAATAGACTGTCTCTTGGCAGTTTGGTCGCTCCCTTTTGCTCGAGTCCAAAACAAGGCTCCAGAAAAGCTCATGAGCCACAGGTCGGAGGCTTCCTCTCACGACTCAAACACGTCAAGTGAAACGCGGTGAGTGCGGCAGGGAGCGGAACTCGCATGGTCCCGTTGGCGGGAAAATGCCTTGCCTTCACACTTCCGTGACTAACGGCGATCTTTCGAGGCACTTGCTTTGGCAGGAAGGAGGCGACGCTTGCCGGATTTACATGCATCAGGCGCGCCGGCTGAAGGCTTGTCACCCTTTTCTCAGTCGGCGCGGGGCTTAGGCTGTCATTCACCCCGCCGCGGATTCTAAAGACGGACGGGATCTCCCCCTACGCCCCCGCCTACCCACACACACTAAAGGGCACTGAATCATTCGGCTGGAACACTGAGACTCTAATAAGCAGAACCCCCCCCTCTCGAAGCATAGCGACACAATGGAAATCAGCCGAAAGCGCCTACCAGGCAGCCGGGTCATACTCCGCCCATACACGGATAAACTCATCGAGGTGATGAGGACCCAAGATGGAGGCATCCCTGGTCAGATATTCAAAGTTGTCCATGATGACGGCAACAAATAGGTTGAGCATCTAGTGAGGGGAAAACAAAACGGCAATAAACATCTGCGCGCAAGGTGCTCAAAGAGTTTGAATGAGCCACACGGATTAAGCGTGTTCCCCGAAGGGCCAAGATTACTGACCAAGAAGGAGCAGAGGAAAATGAAGGAGACAAAGTAGAAGTAGGCAAAGTCGCTTCCGCACTCTTTCCCCGTTGTTCCTGAGAGTTTGTCACATGACCGGTTGCTGAGACATGAAAGCATAATTTCGTGCCACGCTTCGCCGGTGGCGCTCCTGCAAAATGCAAAAGACAGAAGCAAGGACGCACCATTGGAACCCTGTGCAACTTTTAAGATTTTGTGTGTGTGTGTGTGTGTGTGTGTGTGTGTGTGCGTGCACCTGAAGAGAAGGGTTAAAGCCTGGAAAAAGGTCTGGAAGTTGTTGTGGTGATTTATTGCAGTCTCTTCATTCAGCTCGATGTTGCCAAACACCTGCAACAAGTGTTGAAACATTTGGATGACAGTGAGGCTCTTCGGCATCGTAACTTCGTAACACCGATGACAACTTGATCTAAGATTAAAACGAGGCAAGAGACCAGCAGTTTTTCGCGGCGAAAACGACCTTGGCAATTTTCAGCGTTGATTTTATTTATTTGAATGACAATAAAGAGGCTGCTTGTGAAATAAGCATCTGTCTTTCTTTGGCTGTAGCAGATCTTGAATGATGAGAAAATGTTGGAGAGAAAGTGTGCAAGCAGCCTCTTTTTAATTACACTCAATGAATAAACATATATATATATCTTTTTTTCCCTGACAATGTGTTTTGCTTTCGAGCGGAAGTCCGAAGGTTTACAATGACGGCTATTTTCAACTTTGGCCTCATTTCTCCTTCCTTGTCCAAGATCCAGATTGAAAAAAAAAAATCGAGCCCCATCACGTTTCGCAGGAGTTACGCTGTCCTTTTGGTGATGAACAGCGGTGTACGCCAAACATGAATTTTGTCATTCTGGACAAAAAGTTCAACTATGAACCAGAACCTATTTTAGCCCCGCGTGCTTGGAAGATGTTTTTACGGCGGAGCAAATGTGGCGGGAGTGCGATGGCTCCCTTTTAACAGGAGCTTGAATGTGATTGGTTAATTCCGAGGACAGCCCCCTCTCAGTTCTAAGAGGCGTGTCTGTCCACATTATTTCAGTTTTTTTCAACGTCGGAAAGATTAAAAGTGGAGAAAAATCAAAAGTACAGCTCCTAAGTAATCCCTATGTGGTGGAAACGCTTTGAAAGGATTTCTCTTGTTTGAGTAAAAATGAAATGAATTGGAACGCCTATTTGGAAAAGCGCGCAAGCACTCACCTGCATTCCGATGATGGCGTAGATGAAGAAGAGCATCGCAATGAGCAGGCAAACATATGGCAGGGCCTAGAAAGGCAAACGCAAACAAGGCAGTCGGGTACAGTGCCGGCTTCTGATTTTCTGTCTCCATTTGAAGGTGTCGGCACGCGAGTCTTGCCTCTCTATCTCTTTGCACACAAACAAATCCGACTGAGTCTTCAGCAGCCACCTATTTGCCGCTCTCGTTTCACAATTTCAACAGTCAACCCTCACCTGCTGGCTTGATTCGTTCAATTAGTTGAGGAAGAACGAGACGTTTGCTGTCATTAAACAGCCGGCTTCTAACGCCGCAGTTACTGTTGATTTTCGTCAAAGCTCTCCCCTACTGATGTTAAACCTGCTCTAAATTCCTCCGGGATTTAAAATGGAAAACCAGCATGAGGAGAAAATATCGACGGAGGCCTTGTCAGGGTAAGCTTGCGACTTTTTATAGTAAACCCAGTTTGCATTGCGCCTCGACAACCTTTTGAGTCTCTCGGATGCTTGTGATGTTTCTCTCTCCCCAAAAAACAAACAAACAAAAAATCACAGTTGGTAAATAGCAAACTGATGGAGCTTTCTTATCTCAAGCGCATAAATACTCGCCTGCGTGATCTGCATTTTCAACATCAAGACAGTAACGCCGTACAACCTGCCTTTACACTCCGTATTCAAATGTGCATGAGAAGGGATGTTTTTTTTGGGGGGGGGGCATTTGCTTCTTCACCTTGAAGGACTGCACGAACGTCCACAACAAAATGCGAATGGTGTAGCCCTGCCGAAGCAGTTTGATGAGCCGGGCGGCTCTGAACAGCCTCAGGAAGCTCAGGTTAATCATCTTGTCCTGGAGGTGATGAATGGAAACGGGGGAAAAGGTTTACAGCCAAACAACCTGAGGACAAACGGCTTTCCTTTCATCGGTCAAGTGCGCGTAACCTTCGAGCGACTGAGAACAACACACAGCAAATCAACGGGACGGTCGCCGATCCAGAGTAACCGTGGAAATGACTCAAACCCCATTGACCTCATTATTAGTATCATCGTACCATGGAGAGATTATTTTAACTCATCGAATGCCAAAACGTAAAAATGACGTTTGCAAGAACCTAATAGTTTTAGTGCCACAACGTAAAATTAGTTTTGTTTAGTTTTTTTAACGAAGGGCTTTGCGCGGCTCCTCAGTAAGTCGCAAGGATTTGGGAATGATTTTCCGAATCATAAATAACCACAAGATAGAAGGAGTGGCAAACATTTGTCAACTGGTCACCAAAAATTTAATTTTGAAAAAAAATGGCTCTCACAATTGGAGAAAAATGTCTGGCATTAAATGAGTTCAATGAGTATCGATTCTTCACTGATTAGTTTACCGCCACCCTCAAAACCCCGACATACAATTCAACATTCATTCAGCTGGGATTTTACAACAATAATAATAATAATAATAATAATAATAATAATGACATAACTATTCACCCTAACATTGTAGTCCAAAATTCAACATCATCAAGAGTAAAGCAGAAACAGAAAATAGGGCGAGAGACAATCCGACAACACCAAATCTTATTTTAGCAGTCTTAAATATTAAAGCTCATTGATGACGTTCATCAAATTGGGACCCGTGACGACGTTGTTACCTCTCTCAAGTCTCAGCAACGTCTCTGATCGAATAAATAAATAAAACATTTGACTCTTCCAAGCAAAAGAAAACAAACCACCGTGAGGGAAAAAAAAAAGAAAGAATCAGCAGCCGACAAGAAAAGCCACTTACCGTCTTGTGTCAGTTGCGACACGGGGGGGAGGGGCAGAGTGAGGGCACAGGCGCCAGGAAAGGCAGAGCAGATGATGGGAGAGAGTGACAAGAGAAAACAGCGAACGGCACGTGAGAGAAAAGAGACAGAGCACAGAGCCACAATCACATGATGAGAAAGGCACACAAAGAAATAGAAAGTCCATCCGCCGCACGAGACCGCGCCACAATAACCTGCCTCGGTCTCCGTTCCATCAATCGCTCCGTGACGAGCCTCGCTTTTCATGTGGTCGCCTTTTCTGACCGAAGAAATTGTCATGCAGTCGTAAATGTATGACGCGTGCTTACATTTGCATTGTTATTATGTTTTTTTTTAGGCACTGAAAATGAGGAATTAAAAGCCGTGATGGTCCAAAACTAATGGAAAGCCACGCCTTTCGGCTTCGTTCAGTCTCGTGGACAGAAACTAGAAAACCGTTTGGATCATGCCATTGTCATGTTGACCACTTCAACCGAGATGTCTTTTCGTTGGCCAAGTAATAATGGCCCTGAGAATCTGGAACTCAATTACTTGTCATTAATCGCAGCTGGTTATCTGAACGCAAGTGCTGCGCTTGCTAGCATACGTCGCGCGCCGCTCACGTTCCCGTTGAGGGATCTTGAGGGCGCCGCTCGATGAGGCGCGGGCCTTACCTTAATCTCTGTCACCAGGATGTCTGTTATGCTTCCCAGCACCGTCACAAAGTCAAACACATTCCAGGCTGCCTTCAGGTAATTCTTAAAAAAAAAAAAAAAAAAAAAACAAATATTGCAGCAGTAAATGAATACAAATATTGCAGCAGTAAAAATCTGACAGCTCCCAACCCGAAATCCTCATGAATCTCTTCATAAGACACGCATTAGGTTTCGTTCGGGAGTCATTAAAGCGAAATCGTCTCGTAATTTGACATCTCTGTCTTAAATGTGAGACCAAAACGGGGTATTTTACACTAACGTTTCCTAAGTTGTACTTTGTGACTGTTTCCTAATTTGCTCTGCTTTCTTAAGATTCACCAGTAAAGGCTGGCGATCTAATTGAGCTGATGATTTTAGCCTTCTCCGAGATTGCGTTTACAGAGTTGGACCGGAGAAAAATATTCATTAAAAAGAAAATAAATAATAACAATAATAATAAAAAATACACAGAGCCGTGTTTTGCAGAGTGCGAAGGAGCACATTCTCACCAGTGGACCAAAGGCAATAATCTTAAGGATGCACTCAAGAGTGAAGAGGGCAGTGAAGACGATGTTCAAGTATTTCAGCATGGACTCGTAGAGATCCGGCGCGCCATAAAACTGGGGAGGAAAGGCAAAAGTCAAAAAAACCATTTGGAGGAACAACTCACGTGTGTACATGCATCTGTAACGTTCCAATGCCAAGCGGTGCGAGGGGAGAAAGTGGAAAGTGGCTCCCTCAATCGCAACTGGAACTTCAGCAACGTGCCAAATGGACGTTGCTGAAGATGTGTGCACTGCCCAGTCGGGTCCCTTTTCTCACACTTCACTTGTGATGCCTCATTCTGAGGCCGCGCAATGTATGATCGTTGGCGTACAAACGGAAGCGTGATAATGGCACACCATCACACGAGAAATATTCAACAAAGAACACGTGCTACTTCTGTTGCAAAAAAAAAAAAAATTTAATTCGACATCTCAGTCAAACACTCCCATGTTATTTCTTCTTCTCAAATTTCCAAGAAAATAATGAGGAAAAAGATCGCGCCATTTAAGAATAAGTAGCACGGGAGCCTGTTGCTTGAAAATATCTTTGGGATGAAATGGGAGCCACTCGACTTGATCATCGACACTGCCATGGCAAATTTCTGATTTCTGTGCTCTTCGGATATTTATCACAAACAAAGGTTTTAATTCATCAAACCGATTTTCATCTCGCACAAAGACTGCCCAAGGAAATGCAGTTTCTAAATCCCAAAGGACCTGTCCCTGTGTGAAAAAGTAATTGTGTGACTATTGCGACACACTCTTTTGCAAATACATCGTTGGGGTCATCGTTGGGGTCAGCTCTACTCTTTCTACAATTTGTGCGATGTCGCGTTCTCTCTCGGAGGAATATGCGCTCGTGTCACTCACCTTCATCATCAGCACCACAGTGTTGAGGGCGATCAAAGTCATAATGGCGTATTCGAATGGAGGCGACACCACAAATTTCCACATCCGATACTGGAAGGATTGCTTGTTTTCCGGCATGTATCGAGTCAGCGGCTTGGCATTTATGGCAAAGTCGATGCAAGCCCTCTGTTTGACAAGGAGGCACAACGCAAGCTCTGTGCATGATTCCATTTGTCACAGAAGGACACGGCGCATTTAGCAAAGCATAATAGTTTTGAAATAAAAACCACAAATGTCCTCTCATTGCACGCAGACGAGCAGATCCAAACGTTCATACCTCATTCTTTTCCAGGCTACACTCCGACATGGCTTTGTCTCCCTGCTCTTGAAAGGTGATGATGATCAAAGCCACAAATATGTTGACGAAGAAGAAAGGGAACACCACAAAGTAGACCACGTAGAAGATGGACGTCTCCATGCGGAAACCCGGGCTGGGGCCCTGGTCTTCGTAGGTGGCGTCCACTGAGTGCTTCAGCACCCTGCAAGAGAATTTTCCAGTGATGATTTCCAAACAGCAGCTGTGTAGAAATACACGCGACGCAAAGGCTGCACGTGCGCTAACGGGTCGATCGCGGGAGATTGGTTGCTTTGAAAAGTAGATCTTCGCTCAATTCAGATTTTCACCGAAAAAAATAAAATGTCTTCCCGGAAGCAAAGTTGAGCTTTTTCTCCCGGTCTGAAATGATTGCGCTGCCAGCGCCTGACTTTAGGCGACAACCGTAATTAGCTAAATGAATGACTTCTCCGCCATGTAACTAAAATCAACAAATGGGCTCACGGCCCGAGGTGTTTCTCGGCAGTGGTGATGATGATGATAAATGGATTAATTTCGCCACGGACTGCTCGATTGACACGAGACATTTACACAATGAGCATTGATTGACGAATGAAGAAAAATATGGTGGACTTCATTTCGTCGTCATGCGCGTTGCCTTTTTCCGCCACGTGGGCTTTTCATTTTTGGATCGGCGCTTTCTACTTTGATTCTTGAGCGTGAACGACGGCGATGCGCAAGCATGAGTGTGCCGATCATCATCCGAACTCACAGAGGCCAACCCTCCCCGGTGGAGACGGTGAACAGCGTTAAGAAGGCCCAGAGAACGTTATCGTAGTGGAAATCGTATTTCTTCCACTCTCTCGGCTGCGCTTCCACATCACGGCCTCGTTCCACTTTGTCATAATCCAGGAACTGACCCCTTTGAGAAACGGGAGGGGGGGAAAATGATGCCAATGATGAAGACTGTTCGAGCGGGCCTTTCATTGGCTGCGTTTAAAAGTATCAGCCGCAAACCGAGAAACGCCAAAGGCCGTACCTGCAGTCTTTCTCGAGACCCTTGGACTCATCGGTGCAGTAGAAGAATTTGCCTTTAAAAAGCTGCACGGCGATAACAGCAAAGATGAACATGAAGAGGATGTAGACGATGAGGATGTTGAGAACATTCTTCAGGGAATTCACGACGCAGTCGAACACAGCCTGGAAAACAGACAACGCAAATATCAGTGCCGTAATGAGGAGGCAGCGCGGATGTGAATAAGAAATACGCCTTCTCATGTAAACATAATAATAACTCAAGTTATGCTCCGACATACGGCGTTAGCATCAATGCTAATTGCAAATGTGACAAGCGTGATTGCCGCTTTCATGGACTGAATGACCGTACCTTGAGCTTGGGCAGACGTTTAATGGTTTTGAGTGGCCGCAAGACTCTGAGGACCCTCAGGGACTTGATGGTGTTGATGTCCTTGCCTTTGGTCCCTCTGCGGAGATTGAGATGATGGTAAATTTGTGAGACGTCGAGTACCGCTTTCCCCTTCGAGCCTTTAACCTTTCTAAACGCCTCCATCCTCTTAAGAGGAGCAGACGGCGGCGCATCAAAATCAACGCTCCACATAAGAAGAGAGACCCGCTCGTGATCGGTTCGTCGTGAAATACACTTGAGTGAGGGTTACACAATGTTATTCTACAGCAACCAGGGGAACGCTTTACATCCGCAGTGCCAAGTAAACCGGATGACACAAGGCAACATTTGTCTTGAAAATGAGCCATCGCGTCATCCTGCATGCGGAATTTTGTTCAGATTGCAAAAATGTCGGGTTTGTCACACTCTGCCTTCATATTAGACTTTGTCACCCTTGCCCATAAATGATTTTGTCAGATTAGACATTTCGATCACTTCCATGGTCAAGAATAAGTGATGTAATAACGACACTCCCGTGGTCGCCTTCGCAAGGGCCTAAACTTTGCTTCTGTAGAATAACATTTCAATGTTTAAAAAACAAAACAACAACAACAAAAAAGGAGTCTATCGGCAAAGAATCAACCTCTTGTCGAGGTCAAAGCTTCTTTGCAGGAACCACTACGACGAGGCTCCTTTCATGTACGAAGGAGGAGGTGTGTGTGCGCCGATCCAGAGGGGGATTGCGTACACACCGATGTCGGACAGCGAGGGGGGGGGGGGGCCGGGTTTAATTAAAACAATGCCCGCATTTATCGCGCCTGATGGAATTGTGTTTTCATCTGACATTGCCACAGGCAAATCCAACATGAGACAAAAGGTAGAACGATGTCAAGCGGTCTTGATACAATGACGGACGGCCACAACGTGATTCAAGAGTGGTCATCCAACTGTCAACAATTGAAACACCCAAGCCAATACTTTGACTCCCTGCAGGACTTTGACAATCATCCTACCAACGACACTACGTTAACCCTCAAACGAAGGCGAGCGCGGGCACCTCGTTTTACGTCCCGTTTTAAGGCCTCGTCCAAAGGTACTGTGGGCTCAAATAAAAGGAGATGTGTGTGGTTCCATCACTCTCCTACCTACAGTCTCCGAAAACGACATGCACCGCTCATGCTCACGTTACTCGACAACCCGGGCATGCAAGATTAAAAAAAAAAAAAAAAAGACAATGCCAGCTCTTGTTCTTGAAGGACCTTAACACGCGGAGATGGAAACAACTGTCTCCCCGATAGCTTTCAGAAGGTGGGCAGTGTTCGCCAGAAGAATTTAGGATCCAGGCGCGTTAAGGTCATCGTCACCCACGGGACCTGCGGACGACTCGACAGCCTCTCAAGGGCGGGAGACTTCCTGAGTCGATTTCTCCCGTCAGAAGCTTTCATGTACTTGAGCAACATTGAAGTCAGCGGCATGCCATGCTTTGATTCGAGTCGATGAATAGCAACATCCACGCCGATGAATGAGTTCAAATGATCGTTTGTATGCAATGTTTTCAGAACCGCACGTTGACCTTCTGAAAGCCAAGAAAAGGAGCTCCCAATATTGTCTTCTGGTCCCGATGTCCGAATATTGGGACAGGAGCTACTTTCTACTCGACAAGGGAAGAGGGATACACGGTCATATCCCAAGGAAGCTTGGGATGGAGGCCAAAAAGCCCCCCCAAAAACTACATCTGAAGAGGTGGGCAAGAGAAGCATTCTGTGCTTCACATGGAGGAAAGAAGGGGAAGGAAGGTGGACAGGCAATAGGTAGAGAAAGGACTGTTCCCACCTGGCCACGCTTTGTTGCGATCTGATGAGAAAAAGCAATGATAAGCAGACAAACACATACAATGAATTAAGACCACAACCCCAAAAGCATCGCAAATGGATGAAAGGAAATACAGCCAAGCCCAGTCATCGACTTCAGCAGAAAGGGGATGGCGCTGGTTATTCAAATGATGACGTTGGACAGGAAGTTGAAGAAGGACAACGGATGAGAAGTTCTCTTCGGAGTGGATGGAAAGGCAAATGACGGACTTTTCACACACTCATGTCGGATTGAAATGGTGATAAAACGGTGTTGAAGGTGTTGACCCGAATTAACAATGAAAGGAGGTGGTGAAGGAATAGCAGGTGGCTCACGACTGGCGCCTACCAAATGTCTTTTTGGGTCATGTTATCCGCTCACGAGGACGTTGCGTTTGCATCTGCAACGTATTTCGCCAAACGGGTTGACGTAAAAAATGGCTGATCACAATTTTGCAGTTGCGACGATGGTTATGAAGTCATCCGCATCAGAAATATCACTGAAGTCTTGCAATGCGTATGCAGCCCGTTACATCATAAATTTGAGTTGATGAGGATGAAATGCTGCAACGGAAGGGGGGCGGGGTGATGGGCTGACAAAGAGGAAATGTTTGCGTCTGATAACCTGCCTGAGTGAATTAGAGAATTGCTAATGGTCCTACGTGAGGGCGGGGCCGTGCATTAGTCGTCACGGAGATTCTGACAAACCCTCAAATTTGACCTGATGTTTCCATTTTGACATACATTTAGGGTTTAGTCATCTTGTATGCTCAATCCGGCACTCTTCCTTTGCACCTGCGGCAATGTTCAAGCTCTTGTTAAAAAAAAAAGTTTCATCTTAGCAGAGATGGGCCTTTTTTTTTAAAAGGACGAACTAAGCAAGGACGGAAGTCGGTGTTCGTCCGTCCCTTTCATCGACCCGAACCGGGTTAAGTATGTGATGTTGGGAGGCCAAATAAGACAAGAGTGGAGCCAAACACAGTATTTTCTCAGCAGTGTGTAAATGATGTCTAAGATAAAACTTACACACGTTTATGCCAGTATCTCCGGTCCTTACTGATCCGAGCTAGACGGAAACATTCATACGGCTGTGAGCTTGCGGGAATATAAACTGATTGAGTTTTGCGAATGAGGGGCAGGAAGGAGAACAGAAGACCCAAAGAAGGACAGACAAGCACAGACGGAAAGACTGAAAGTTCAGGCTTTTTACCCCATTAGGCTCCTGAAAGCAATCCAAGGCAGAAACCGAGGATGGAGGGGAAAAATGTGGGGGAGAAAAAAAGGGGACAAATACGCAGAATCAGCAACATATAAAAGACAGACAAGCATCAACTTTTAGTTGGAAAAGCAGAGTGACAGAAAGCAGAAAAAGTGAGAATCTGGAAGGAATATTACGACACGTGAAAACAAATGCGGATGTGGAAAAGCTGAAAGAAAAGAATTAAAGAGACTAGCATATCAGATTTGAACTCGTGAGATATATAGATATAGAGTGTGTGTGTGTGTGTGTGTGTGTGAGAGTGTGTTACCCACCCACTCACACACACACACACACACGCAAAACTTGTCGATATATATGCATTGTCGAGGAGAAGCATATACCGAAACGCACGTCAAAAGCATTAAAGAGGACGACTTACGAGCAGGCAAATGCCACAAGAGCGCCACTGACCACAATGAAGTCAAGAATGTTCCACAGATCACGAAAATAGGAACCGGGGTGGAGGAGCAGTCCTAAGTCAATCATCTTGAGAATAAACACCAAAAAAAAAAAAGAAAAAGGGGACAGTTATTTCATCATTTTTGCTTCATTCCCAATAAAATAATAAACGTCACCCAAGACTCTGCTTTTATTTTGACAGACCTTAATCACCATCTCAAAAGTAAACACTCCAGTGAAGACGTAATCCAGGTACTTGAGCACCTGCAAAACAGAGTTGGAAAAGATGCCGTAAAGGGCAGCGCGAGTCGAGCGTGACTTGCGACGACTGATCCGAAACGCCGGCGCTGCGCGCCGCCGCTTCGACGCCGCCGCCGCCGCCGCGCCGCCGCCGCCGCGCGCCGCCGCCGACGCCGACGGCGCAATCTGACTCACGTTGTTTAGCGCGCGTTGGATTGCACGGGATCCTCGGCTGCCAGGGCGATGCTGCTCATGGTGATCACCATCAGGATGCACATTTCAAAATAGCGCAGGTTGACCACGAGTGACACAGCCGCCGCAACCTGACACACCACACGCACAGAAATTCGACCGGTTTACACTTACTATCATAATTGAACAAATAAACTAATAGTTGACTAGTCGTAGAAAACTAGTAATCTGTCTTCTAATAATACGATGTGCTGATTAAACATTTATTCGGTTTCACTATCGTAACGGCCCTCCGAGGAAAAACGTAACAACAATGACTTTGTCAGCCTTGATCTACGGACATTCAATTTAACACCTCTTCAAAAATGTGCCCTTTTTTGGGGGGCATGTGTCATTGTAGTTTAGTACGGTTCAATTGTGTTCACCTGAATTACGCCGTAACAACGTCTATAACGGCCGAAAGTGTAGCCCATATTCCCGCTGTCATTGATTAATCCCAAATTAATCAATAATTTAAAAATTAATTAATACGATGTGCTGATGAAACATTTATTCGGTTTCACTGTCGTAACGGCCCTCCGAGGAAAAATGTAACAACAATGACTTTGTCAGCCTTGATCTACGGACATTCAATTTAACACCTCTTCAAAACGTGCCCTTTTTGGGGCGGGGGTGGGGGGCATGTATCATTGTAGTTTAGTACAGTTCAGTTGTGTTCACCTGAATTACGCCTTAACAACGGCCGAAAGTGTAGCCCATATTCCCGCTGTCATTGATTAATCCAAAATTAATTAATAAATTAAGTTTTCAGCGTTTTTTGGCCACGACATTCGTCAAAGGAGAAGAATCTGTGCTTGGTGGTGGCGCCTTCTCGGCAGCACGCCTGTACCAGCACAGATTTTGATTGGGAGGAATGGCGGCGCCATTGACTGTCGGTGCTGGACAGCCCGGGCGCTTGTGTTTTTGCGCCTGTAATGGGCAGCATTTTTCACAGCCCCGCTTTGTTCAGTGGAGACGCCGGCGCTGTTGGACAGTCTGCGCTGGTGCGGCTGGATGGATAACTGCTGAAGTTGAGGATGAGGAGAGAGGAGCGCCGGCTTCGGCGCCGATGCGATTTGGAACCGCTTGGAATTGGAATGGATTTACATGGGACAGGAGAAGTGAACCAATCTCTTTTTTCGTCAATGGATGCTACAGCTTCTTGTTGACTTTGAAACTTAGCTTGTAGCCGACGTGTGCACATTTTGAACATGGCGTCTCTGATCCACTGGTGAAAGAACAATTTGATTCTCTCCTCTTTCATTTCAAACTGCTTTAACAACAAAGCGTATGTGGGAAAAGTGGTTAGGACTGCACGACTGTCCGTGTTTTATGTCATGTGTTGTGTTCATTATTTTACTTTTTGTTCGTGTTTTATGTTGTGTGTTGTGTTTATTATTTTACTTTACGTTAACTGCTTTGTTAAGCGCTTTGTTACAGCTGCCGCTGTTGTGAAAGCGCTATATAAATCAGCATGTATTGTATTGTATTGTATAATAAGATTGCTTGAACTTTCGATTAATCGCGCAGGAAACTGGGCACACTTTAGGAATGAATGAAGACAAAATAATGAGTAGCCAATGACTTACGGGTTTGTTTGTCCAAAGATGAACATGGAACTGTAAGGGAGGATCTGCCGAGGCCGACTGGCGGCATCGTCGTCTTCCAGAGCTTTCTTCTCCTCGCTGATGCCAAAGTTGCCGCTCTCAATGTTGTTCACTAGTGCGGAAAAAGATTCACGTATTTGCCGTCAAAGCTCAAAGGGCACACAACTGAACGACATGCTACGACCAGAGAGAGCGTTTGATTTCAGATCCGAGGTGCTCATTCCCATGACACGAATCACTTGAGTTGAAAAGTGGGCGTCACGCGATGCGACGAAGCGTCTGCTCACTGGGTATCACGGTGGTCTCTCCGGGTGGGGCGGTTATGGTGACAGGGATGTGAATCGTGTTGCTGTTCAGGCCGGCCTGGCTGGCCCTGGTGGAATTCTTTTGGTTGTCAGCGTCTTCTTGCTTGTCTCCGAGACTCAGAGGACTTGTGGCGAGAACGCCCTCCTCGCCGTCCGACTGCAACTCCCGCGGAAAGAATCAAAGGGAGGAGGGATTTTTAAGCGCCATTGATTCAGACGCCGTTTGTTGACGTTAGGACCAAAATCCTCCATCGGACGGTCACATTTTACGACGTGAGTCTTACCTCGGATTTTTCTTGCCTTTTGGCTTTCATCGGCATCCAGAGTCGACTGCGCCGAACCAATCGAGCAACGTGCTTTTCTGTCTCCCCTGCGCTCTCCGTGGCCCCTGGCCAACGTGCCATTGCCCTCTCTTGGCGTACGGTGCGAGTGGTGGTGGCGATGCCCTCTTTCCTCCCCCCCCGCCCGTACGTCGGAGCTCTCCTCTTCCGGCGAGCCCGCGTGATGGTGCCGCCGGCGCGCTCTGCCCTCATCCCGACCGTGGCCGCTCTCCCTCTTCTCTCCTTCGCCTGGGTGCCGTTGCCATTGTGATCTTTGCTCCGGCTGTGATGGGTGTGATGCCTCGCCGCCCGCCCGTCACCTGCGTCCCTGCCCTCGCCGTTCTTGTCCCGATGGCGGTGGTGCTTCCTGCCGTGCGAGTGGACGTTGTCTCCCGTGCCATCTTGTTGTCCTTCCTCGGGAGGTCTGTTAGCCAGGTCACTGTTCCTGGACTCCACCACAAGGGGTCTGTCCAGGTGAGTCTTCATGTCGGGATGGAGATGGAGGACGGAGGATAGTCGTAGGCGCTCTTCGGGGTCCAGCTCGTTAAATAAAGCCTCGCTGCTCGCTCTTATGTTGTGTCGCCTCAGCTGGTTGGTCCTCTGCTCCCACACTGACATGCTCTTTGACGGCCGTTGCTGTTCCTTGCTAGACACACACACACACACAACACACACACACAACACACACAAAATATAGATCCACATGTAAACGTTACAATGAACACGGCGTCATTGAAGGTGTCTCGGTTTTTCAGTACAAGGTGTTTGAACGGATTTTCCGTCACCTCTGGTTCAAACATGAGATCAGATCGGCTTCTATCACTGATGTTCCATTCATAATTATCAGTATCAACAGCGACCCCCCCGCACCCCAAACTTAAGCGTGGGTCACAAAATGATCAGGGATGTAGAGCACAAATGTCCATCACGATAGCTTTCACTAACCATGCTGATGTCATATGCATGAAACGTGACCACAGAACCGTTCAAAGTTTCGGCTTTGCAGAAAATACATCAAACCAGAATGCGGTGAAATGAGAGCATATCATGACACATTTTTTTTTTCCCCCAACTACAGTACAGTATATGCATGTACCCAGGATGCCATAGTCATGAATGCGCCTCTACTTGAACCAAAAGGGGATGGCTGACGTTTTGCTTTTCACCAGCAATGGAGCTAGCCACGCCCTCTTTCTTTATGAACAAGGTGTACTCAGGAGAACACTCTCCCTGATCGCCATTCCGCCTGCCCAGTGAGATCCACAGTCTTGTACAAAAACAGGATTGACTACCCGAGGGTCAAACTGAACGATGTGAACGTCTAGCATTGTTTTGTCCATTATGATTTCATTTTTGGGAACATTTTGGCTGTCATACCTATCCACTGCTTATCCTTTTGTCAACTTTTGCAGACATGGCATGCCTGTCTCCCCAAATCTATGACGATCATGAGTGAAGACACAAATGGGTGAAAAATGATTTTTTTTAAAATATTAGGTGCTTTTCATGTTTTCTTATTTCCATCTATAAAAAAAAACCTAAATAAAAATAATAATTAATGCTTATGGTATGCGGTGTCTATATGATTTATTTACATGGTCATTTATTGCTTAGTTAAGTTTGCTCCATCCGGTCACCTGTACCTCGAGAATCGTCGGGCAGGGGTAGAGTAGAGACTATAACTCCTAAGAGACAGACAGAAGACACACACGGACAGACAGAAGACACAAAGGAAAAGTTTGCACACGCACGGACGTGAGCGACGCACACAAGGCTGCGTTTCCCAGAGAGGGACGTGACGCAGACAAAGACACCGGAGGGAGAAAATTATTCTTCCTGCGAGATACATTGAAGCATTTTGAGTCACTTGAAAGTTTGGCGTCGTCAGCTCCCCTGAACTCGTTTCAGGAGCGTAACATGTTTAGACACCACAAAACAACCGTCGTGTTTACACAGACAGCAAGACGCAAGCTACCGGCTTCGCCGCAGACAGCGCTGATGGTAATAAAAGCGCTGTCAAAAATTAAAGCAAAAAGTTGCAGAACCGTGTGTTTGTGTTTCAGGCCTGTAAGACTGTTGAAAAGATATTTTTTTAAATTTCCATTTCAATAATGTGGCATTTGGAAGGAACCTTGCGTTTGTGATAGCTGCATTCGAATAACGGTCTACCATGCCAACAATCAGGACAAGACAGAGAGAAAACCATTTGGATTTTGGGAGCCCCGGTGAAGAAGAGAAGTAAGCTCCATTATTTAGGCAGTCATCAAGACTGAATGGGGAGGACAGAGAGGAGAAGGGCGGGGGGTGGGGGGCAAGGAGGGGAATATTGTAACAGAGAGTGATAACTCACAGTGACTGAATGCTGTTGATGGACGACCTGCGAGAGATTGCATCTCGATTTTGCTTTACAAAACTGCACATGCAGAACAAAAAACAAAAGAAAATTGAGAAACAAATACGAAGGGAAAAGGTGGAACCTCAATCCGTCCACCTGTTCCCTTCTAATAGACTCCAAGGCACACATCTGTGCAACTACTTTGCAAACACCATCACATCATTTGTAAGCAGACGTTTTTAGGAGGGGGAGAAGCGAGAAACTGAACCTGAAAAGTAGTCAAGAGTTTCACTCCAAAGACATTTTCGATTTGAATTTGTAACACGAACAATTTTGAACGGTTCGAAAACACTTCCGATTGGAATTTTGCTCTCATTTTTGGTCCAGAAAATGCCAGGCCGTGAAACCCTGAGTTTGCCAACACAAACGCTACGTTTCAAACACAAACAGTTGCTGATGAGCCAGCTCGCCAATGTGCCACCACACTAGTCACGAGTTGGAGAGCGCTGGATGCTAATGCACAAGAAAATAACAGCGATGACAGGGGAAAGGCGGGAGAGATGAGGCAGCTTGCCAGCGTTTTGTCCAGTTGAGCAATTCAGGACAGGCTGTGGGCCAAACATCAGTTTGTGCAGCGTGTGTGTGTGTGTGTGTGTGTGTGTGTGTGTGTGTGTGTGTGTGTGTGTGTGTGTGTGTGTGTGTGTGTGTGTGTGTGTGTGTGTGTGTGTAAATATATATGTGTAATATGGACACTTACAGCGTATGAAAAGATTCGGTAGTAAAGCTTCATGTTTTCCAATATTTCAATAAAGGTTTGACTGCCCCCCCTTTACTGGGTCTTCAAATGACGCGATAAGTCTACAGGTCTACACTCCACCTTTTTATTGATTAAATAATTTATTTTTTTTAAATGACATAGTCCAAAATACTGTTTGGGGTCTATATCCCAATCGCTCTTTTGCTTTTTTTTCTGCGCAACAAAATGAGACAAACTGGCAAGTATGACGGAATGCCGCTACATTGACTCATTCGCTGCCATTGACGGCTATTGACGTCCAAAATGCACTTTCGCTGCAGCGACTGAGTTAATTCTCTGTAATTAAAGGTGAACTTTGGAAGGGGGCAGGAGGGTGAACCAGTCAAAACAGCAGGAGCACTCTCCGAGGCGGAGAACATGAGAGGAAACACAAACTCGCACAGAATATTCGATGGAGGAAGAGGCTGACAACACAGGCAATGATAAAAGAATGCGCCATCGGGTTTGTGTAAGCGAATGATCGTAAAAGAGGAAGGGGAAGCACAGGAAACTTACGCAGCTATTGAGATGTTGGCTGCTGACATGGGACTGACTTCCTTCACCTCCAGAGCCTTCTGGAGAGCAAGCTTCTTATTGGCTGCTTCCTCCTGTTCTTCTTCATCCTTTCGCCAAGTGGGGAGAATTACGCGACCGCATGTGTTGCGTTAGCTTAGAACGGCGGCGCTTACCTTTGTGAGCTCCTGCGCGTTTGCAAGATTGTCAACGGCGATAGCCAAGAAGACATTCAGTAGGGTGTCTGGGGAGCAACGCGACTCAGGAGAAATAAACGTACTCGCTGACGAATACACGCGTGGAAAAACATTTACAGGAAGGTGTATGTGGTAGTTGCGGGTCACAGCTTTACCAGGACCAGGACACATTTTGCAGCATTTCTCTCTGCCAAACTGTTTTGATTCAGCAAACGTTTGGGTGTCTCTTGGTGTCCAAAAAAAAAAAATCGCACTCAGCTTGAGATCCGGACTGTGACTTAGCTAACCCGGAGAGCTTATTTTCTTCCAATACCGCCTTTCTGTCGTTGAGTTATTTCTGTTCTCCAGGTCGCTGTCGCCCACCATCCACCCTGTGCTGAGCTTCAATTGGCAGGCAGATGGTCTTGGGTTTTCCTGCAAAATGTCTTCACAAACTCGGAAATTTTCAATTTTCGGCCGCCTCAAACCAAAACCATGACGCCAAAATGATAGTCGTAGCATTTTTCAACAGAGAGGATACAGTTTCCAAAAAGTGTCAGGACGATGAAGTAGACGGAAGAGAACATCCCGCGGCGGACGCCTCCTTGCGACTCGATGCCGTGGTACATCACGGCATTCCAGTCCTCCCCGGTTAAAATCTGAGTGAGTCGAGAGAGTTCCGATGACGCTTGGGTGGCTCGAGTAGTGCGCGGAACTGAAATTAGCTGGCAGAATCGGGGCTTTGTGAACACAGACTAATTAAGGGATTAAAAGTTTCAGGAGGCACCGAGCAATCATTTCTTCTCATTAACATGACTGATAATCATCTTACATCTTCCATGCGGTCAAGTTTTTCTCATTTTCAAGATGAACCGTGTGGAGTCTTATATTTGGGCTGTCCCACCTGAAACACCGTGAGGATGGCCGCCGGGAAGGTATCGAAGTTTGTCGTCGGCGTTTCGTCCTCAAAGTTAAATCTAAATCAGGGCAGAAAGAGAACACGTGTCACGAGGGAGCAACTCAACTAGCATGGCACCAAGTAGGGCGCAGATATCTGCCAAGGCCAAACAAACAATCGGAAACGTGTTTTTAAAGGTTCGCATGAGATTTAAACTGGGTCACTAATGAGAAAAAGAGCAATGGTGATATAAAACATCCCATGTCGTGATAGAATTGTTTTTTTTTTCTGTAGCACTAGACAGTCAAATGGTTCTATATGCGTGTTGCGGATGAACCCAAGTCTATAAAAACGAGGAGAGGATGTGGTGCACTTTGTTACCGCCAGACCACTCGGGCCATTAGCGTCATATTGCGGCCCGCTTCTTCCTCTCAAGAAGATCATAAAAGCATGTTAGGATGTGAGTGCATACATTATAGACATGCCAACGACGTTCCGTCTCGTTTTTGTCAACATGCTAGGAAACACCGTACACACACGCAGACTTGGAGAACAGTGGCAAATCCAGCCACCGAAGCTCAACCATGATCGGCTTTTGCTCTCGTGCGCGTCATACATGCATCGCGCAAAGGAAATGAGGGGAAAGGGGGGTGAATTCGAGGAGAGTGGGGAAGGGCATTGAGTGGAATTCAATAAGCTTTGCCTCCCTCGGGATGGCATCGTGTTGTCTCTCCGCACGCTCTTCGCCTGTCGCCATCGCCCCGCCGGCGTGATCACGGCATCCTCCATCACGCCGCATCCTCGGTCCACGTCTTCGCTAGCGCTCCCCGCGCGCCTCTCCCACTTTCTCGTGGATTAGCGGGTCCACTGCGGGCGGTCGCCGCTGCTTGCTTGTCAGTTCTGACCTCTGTTTACCACGATAATGGCGATCGGAGCGCTCATCCAAACGGCACCCACAGAGACTTCATTAAATCGACTCGAGAAGTGCGACTCGCCGCTAATGTGCTCACCTCGAGTGTATGCAGGCCACGGTGCTCAAACAGACCTGATTGGACTTTATAAGACCTTTGGGTTGTTGTTGTTTTTTTTTCCTCCCAGATTTCAGAATTGGCAACCGAAACATTTTTGAAAGGTTATAGAATGTCCTCCATCGCAGAACAATCAAGATGTGAGCAAATGCTCACTGGGATTTATAGAAATAAGGAAAAAAAAAGTGTATCACCGTACGGTGTCAATACTTTGAAGCAGCGAAACAAGTGAACATATTTTGCTCGTCATTCCAGTCAAGGCTGCATATTTGGTCAAAGCTTATCACAAACCGACACGATGTCCTTTTGAGTCTCAGCAGGGAGACGCTCCACTGCCTCAAGCTGTTTATCTTTTAATTCACAATTTCACTGACACGTTTGGTGCGTCGTGAGCAAGCGCATGACCGAAGGGAAAAAATAAAAAAGTCGGCATTCGGGATTGGCCGACATCAAGTCATTGATTTGCCTTCATTTTCATTTGAGCATGCCTTCGCATTTTCTTGAGGCTTGGAAGCACACGAGGAATTGTCAACCTGAGGACGTTCGGCGTTTGCTTGGCTGGTGATGATAAACCATAACGCCCTTCTTCCTAAAAGATTTTAACTCAGCTGAGGCTGATTATTTTGTTAAGTTAAAACGAACATCGCTTGTAGCCAGTGCAACCAACGTGATGCGCCCCGCCGGCTAAAGGCAATCTGTGCACGTCAGGCTCATCTCACACTTGTCCATCACAAGAGAGCGACGCGCCGCTAATGATGGCGTTGACTGATATAAGGCTCGGTGCCATGGCAACGGCCGGCTGCTTTCAAGGCGGCCCGACGTGGTGTTTGCGAGGACTGGAAGGGAGCATTGAATACGAGCGAAAGGCTGCTTTACATGTACGAGACGTGTCAACGCCATACGACTCGGGTCAAAGCGGCACGTGGCAGCATACGCGCTAGCTAGCGAGTGAGCAGGTGGCAACAGCGTTAGGCTAAACAAACGCAACTTTTCTATTCTGTGTCTGGCGGTCGAACGTCCTGCGACAAATGTGGATGCTCCTCATTTCGATGGCTGCTTCTGGAGAACATTTCATTTCAATTCACCCCCCCCCCCCCCACCCTCAAATTAGGTTTAAAAGTCATCTTCCAGTCGGTGTGTTTTGTTTTTGGCAACAATTGCCACAATTGCGTATACATGCTAAACCAAATCCATAAATGTTATTTTCATCAAGGCGCTGGGGCGGGGTGGGGGGCATTGCTCTTTGCCGCTTGTAGTCCGTCCCCTTCTGACAGTGCATCACTTAAAAAGGATATTCATGCATTATGTTGCTTCTTTAAAAGGTCGGCCGAATGGCACAACGAAATATTTGTCTGCCGCTGATGATAACCGCCCATGAAAATCAAAACAAACCGAATCAAGATTTGATGGACGGGAGGCAAATTTGTCTGGGAGAGGCCCGCCCGCTTTGCATGCCGAAAAGGTCGACAGACGCGGCAGTGAAGATTTTGATTGCAAAACTCTTCCTTCTTCTCTTTTATACCACTCCTTCAAATTCACCCATCCATTTTCTAATCCGCTTTTCCCTCGCGAGCATTCTTTCCAGCTGAACGCCATTTGTCGTTTCTGCAAAAATGTTTATTCTGTAGCGGTTGAAAAATATAACAGGAGGGGAATATCATGCGAGTCGGGTAGTCAGGGCGAAATGCTGGCTGAATTTCCAAGCGCTCCCATCATTAGAACAGCCCGGGACCCTTGCTGAGATTGATATCAAAGAGCCGCCGTCACCGCTGCTACTTTGCCAGCGTCCCCGCTGCGCCGACATGTCTGGCAGCGAGCGCCACGCAGGGCCACTGGCTGCAGACAAAGACGACGGGTCAGCCGGGGGGAACGGATTGTGGGGAATTTGAGCAGCTGTGTACAGTCCGCGTGCGTGCGTGGGGAGGGGGGGAGGGGAGGGGGTACTTGCGCACGAGGCAAATAGTGAGCTTTCTTTCAAGCTAACTCCAGAGGAGCCAAGCGCAGTCTGCGTGTTCAATCAAGCGCTGGATGGAAATGAGACGAAAGAGCGACCGGGGCTGTATTGAGTGTGGGACGGGTTCAAGCGATGACTCACTGTCCTCCGAAGAGCTGCATGCCCAGCAGAGCGAAGACAACGATGAACAGGAAGAGGAGGAACAGCAAACTGATGATGGACTTCATGGAATTCAGAAGGGAGACCACCAGGTTCCTCAGGGAATTCCAGTACCTTAGAAGGGACAAAAGGGACCAAATAAAAAGCCGGACCTTCAAAGGAGAACAACGCAGCGGGAAGCTTTTGCTAAATGTGTCGTTTATGTTATTCTCAGCCTAAAAAGCACGTTTTTCTGAAGACATCCAACCTCAAAGTCATCGTATTGCCGCCGAGAGAAACTCACTTTGTGACTTTGAAGATTCTTAGGAGTCTCAGTGCTCTCAGGACACTGATGCCGAACGACGCTCCGGGTTTGATCATGTCCCAGATCACCTCAAAAATACTTCCCACGATCACCTGGACATGAGAGAAGAGGGAACGGGTCCCGCGCTTCAGTGCTCCTCGATTTCAGCGAGTGGCTTTGTAAATAAGCGCCGGCTCCCTTAAGACCTTCTCATCGATCTGCGCCGGCGTTAGAAAAACAGCGTCAATTTACCCCAAAATCAAAGCAGTTAAAGGAGGAGTGGAAATAATTCCTCGGTCCGAGGCCGTACATCTTCAAGGTCATCTCGGTGAGAAACAAACCCAGGAACACAAACTCCGCCGTATCTGTTCCAGACGGGGACAACACAGCGAAATCACGAATGGACACGGGCTTTCATTTGGAGTCCAAAGGGTATCGGGGGTGACTTACACAGGGCCGTCGTCAGCCACGCGGGTTGATCGTAGTGGACGATGGCCACGCACAGCGTGTTCAGTCCGACCAGACACAGAACGATCCAGTAGAAGCTCTGCGCTTTGACCATCCGCCGGATAAAGAAACGAATCCTCTTCTCCTTACGCCGAAAGTATGACGAGCTGTCCATCTTGGTGCTGCTTTTGACACTCGCCCGACCAAAAGGGGAGCCAGGAGGAGCTGAGCGACATGACACCAAAGAGTTAATGCGGTGCTTCCACTTTTGCGTTCGACTTGTGAGTTTCAAAAGCCACCAGAAGTACTTTGTTTTTATTCCCGACAGTTTCCTCCGACTACGTTGGCGAGTGCTTGATATTTTGGCCATCCACTTTGTTTGCTCTCGTTTGTAAAAAAATGTATATTTGTGAGTCCGAGGCGGGAGCAAAAAACATTGATATCGAGCACTTTGGAAAGCATGTCTTGATGAGAGAGCTCATTTTAATATTCATCCGCCAGCATCATAGCAATGCACTCTGCAGCAAGCATTTTAATCGTGACGGCACTAAAATCATTTTGACCATCGTGCTTTCACCCGCTTGCTACCCACGGACAACAAATGACACATTCTCTTTGTTTGTTCCCGTGGAGTCAATTAATTTCTATATTCATATTCTAATATGCTGCAGGTGATCGCCTACTCCAGAAAGTATTTTAATCAAACAGTCTAATTAAAAAAAGGTAATTAGACTTCCTCTCCCCCCCTCCCCCCCTCCTCCAATGGTGATCCAGATGGTGTTGAAGCGCTTGTGTGACGCTCACAGCTTTGGCAAGGTGGATATTCAGCCATGTTTTATCGTGTTGACGTGACATGCCGCCCTAACCCGAGATCTGAGTCAGCAGCCAGCACGGCTACATTTATTGTCACAAGGCGGGCTTTGACGCTGGCTTTTATTCAAAAGGTCAGCTCTGGGAGGAGACGGCATGTGAAGGTCAGAGGTGAGCCGCCGGCGGACAAAAAAAAGAACATCAGGCTTACCGACGGAGGAGATGTCAGCGAATGGATCTTCTCCTTCTTCAGCGCCAATCAGGTCATTTTTACCCTTCTTGTTTTTGCTTCGTTTCAGGACTGGAGAGAGAGAGAGAGAGACGCACAGAACAGGAGGAAAATAATCCGAAGATATGAGTTTTCTGTCCACAAACAATATACCGGACACCTTGGCGTATGTGAGTTAGTGCGTGCGTGCGTGCGTGTGCATGCGTGGCAGAAAATTCATTCAAAGTTGAAGTTAATGGGCAACTTTGATTAGAAGGCATCAATCTTGTTTTCATGTTCTGCCTTCCTGTTGCTGGTTTGAAATGGATTATAATTGGCACGTGCCCCCTCTCCTCACCACATGTTGTCACGGGAGGTTGTGGGGTTGTATTTTTTCCATCTAATAAACACCTGATGCTACAGATCAAAATGTTGAGTTTACCACTGGATCCAAGTGATTAAAATAATCCAGCATGCGGTGAGGCTCCAAATGGCAATCATACGCACACACACTAATAACGACGTGTCGGGGGAATCATTTTCATGCAAAGCACACAAATGTTATGCACCGCTTTGATTTGCACTTAATATTTCTGAGAGCGAGGGAGGGGAAGGGGGGGGGGGCTTAAAACACACCAAGGGAATGAAGAGTAAAATCCCTATAAATCAATAAATCATTTCTTTATTTCTACGGGAGCTTTCGGACTTCAAAAGCAACACAAGATGCTGCGCAAAACAGGGAATCAAGGACAATGAAAACTCATGGCTGCTGCAGAGGCGGAGCCACCCCGCCCCCGAGTCCCAACCACAAGCAAAAGACGGAGAACGCAGCCACCAACAAACATCGCCGAGAACTGAAGAAGCCAACAGGACCACATCACGTGCAAAACTCCATCAAATTGACACCCCCTCAATGCCACGGCTGGGCCTAGAAATTTCTCCAAGAAAGTTTGTGACCAGAATCGATGAAAGGTTCGCTTTGGCAGAGTCCTGCCCTCAGTGGCAAATTCATTTGAACTGTTCTGCCGGCGTCTTCCAGCGGGTTTGGGGATCGTTGCCACGACAGGCACTGACTACCTTCCGGCCACAGCTCCCATCGGCCGCCTCAACAATGGAGGTGCGGAATATGTTCCCCCCCGCCCACCTACCCTCATCCACTTGCCCGCCCGCTCGCCCGCCTCCTCCGAGATGTGGGCGAAGTTCTGAATGCTCCCGTGCATTTCAAAAAACACGATGATGGCCCCATCATTACACTGCGGAAAGCACCCATCCGCTTTTCGGATCATCAAGGTAATGGTCAATTTGAAAGTCCACATACTGCAGGTCGTTTTGACATCTTCAGGCAACCGAAAGGGGCCCTTGTCATCTCACGTTCCCCGATTCCACGCCAAAACACGAGGCAGCCGCCACCTTGCCGACGTCGCGGATGAGGTGTGCTTCTGCGTGTTTCATGCCACTCCGAGCACAAATTTGAAGATTCATGTATATAACTCGAGGCTGCGGTCTGAATGCCAAACCAAAATGGGCCGAAACATTTTTGGGGGTCCCAGAAACGAAATGTTCCTTGTAATTTTGGTGTGAAAGCAAGTTGTTGTGATTTTTTTTTTTTGTAGTGTTGCTGTCACCTGGCAGATTTTGTTTCCTCTTGTACCACGCACCATCCAGTGGTGACTTCTCTTCTGCAATCTCCTCCTCCTCCTCCAGCAACACCTCCTCTGCCGAAGGAGCAAAAGTGACCTTTTCATTATTCGGGGGGTGATTGAATCATTAGCACAGGTTGAGGGATGCTGCCAACCGGCTTTGCAGATCCATTCCAGGTATCCCGTGAGCTCTCTCTCAATTTGTTGCTGCCTTCGAAGCTTCAGGAACTCCTGCCTCTTCTCCACACGCTCTCTCTCTTTGGCAAACTCTCTGTGGTATTGACAGTTACAAAGGGGGAACACATTTAGTATTTGAGATCTCTTCGTCATAAATTCAGCCATGTTGGAATTGTGCCCGAGCCTTGACTCGGGGATTTCCATTTTCTTTCCTATGAGGGATGAATTGGACGCAGCCTTAGGGGGATAAATTTGACCACGAGTCCAATTTAGAACTTTCAGTTTTCAGCATTGGTGGAGCCCAAGTGAGATTTTTACACCCCAAGGATTATGCGACATCGACATGATTCAAAAAAGCAATCGTCAAGATAAAAGTATATCATGTGGTACTTTGGCAGCGATTAAAAAAATAAATAAGAAGTTAAAAACAAATTCTGGTTCTCGAGCATTCTCCATTCAGGCACCAGAACTCTGGAGTGGCCTCACCACGAAAAAGTTTAACGGTTCTTGATTATTTGCCAAAGTCGTTGATGCATATCCACTTTTTTTTTTCCCTTTCCTTTTCAGCGCCGTGAAACGACTTACCCGGATAGGACACCGAGCACCAAGTTGAGCATGAAGAAAGAGCCGATGATGATGAGAGGGATGAAGTAGAGCCAATTCCAGGTGTTTCCAGCCACATCGTTGGTCTGCACAGACGATCAAATCATTTGGAGGAATTTGTGAAGTGGTCTTCTGCAGTCGCGGTCAGGCGCATCGCTTGGGCCTTAGAAATAACAAAGGCCTCGGAAGCCCGTTGAACATCATTTCTTGTGCGCCAGTCCATCCCCCCAGTGCAGATTTTTTACTCTGCTGAACAATGTCAACATAAGCTGTCAAATCAATGATTCATTTTTTTCCCTCACCTGTGCTACATTTTTTTCACATTTTTTTACATTTCACTTTCCTCACCCTTTAAATCAATATATCCAAACTATGGCCTGGGGGCCTTCTGCGTCCCGCCATCCATTTTTCAGCGGCCCGCAAAATGACCCAAAAAATATATCACACTAAAAATGACATTTGACATGGGCCGCAAGGTTAGAGTTAAAAAAAAAAAGGTGAAGGTGGGTAGAGTGTATCATGGACTCTCAGTATACATAAAAAAGAGATATTCAGTATTTCAACGAGGAAGGCAAGACAAGAAGGCATCAAGGAAGGACAGACGTCGGTCGCTTGAACTCCTCATTCTGTCCGTCCCATCTGAACATCGAGGGAGCCAGTCTTCCGTTACAATCAGCCTCTGGCATTAACATCTGTGATTTTGTCAGCATCTAATTGGTGCGTGCGCGTGCATGCACGTCGCCATTTGCCGCAACGCCTTCCAACGTCTGCGTCATTATTTTTATGCTCTCAGGGAAAAAAAAATGCTTTGTAATCGACGTGCCAATGTGCACCATTGCTCCGCCCGCGTTCAGGCTGCACGACACGTCGCGAACAAGCGTCGCCTATTCTGGAGAGCAAATCAAAACCTAGAGGACAGAATCAATGCCCCGTTTTACTTAGCTGTGTACAAAAGAGAAAAAAAGAAGGCGAGGAAAACCAAAGGGCAAAAGTAGCATCTGTGTCATTTAAACGGATTTGGTCTAATGAGCCGAGTCTCCTTTTAAGTGCAGGGGCTGTGAAGTCTCCGTACACACTGTGCGACCAACCAAGAGGAACATACGAAGCATTTGGCAAAAGAGCCCACCGGCGACACTCGCGCAGTTCATTACCAAACTGCTCATGCGCTACGTTGCCTCGGGCATGCTACTTCAAATGACCCCGTATGTTGTTCAAGCACGAGGCCGAGACAGAAGTCAACAACATCTCCTGGAGATATTTTGTGAAAGCAAGAAAACAACCTAGCACAGCGGTGATACGGGGTTTCCATGTCAATTGTGACCGCGACCATTCAGGGTCCTCGGGGCTTCATTTGAGAGTCATGTCAAGGTTTGAAAGAGGATGATGGACATTTTTTTGGGGGGTTCACTGGCCTCTGGGCTAAGTCTATTACATAAATAAGTGAATTGCAAAGATGACATCATTACCCTGGACAGTAATCAGGTCTGTTTTGGATGTGACTTTTCAGATGGTCTAAAAAACTCATCCATCCACCGCGTCTAATTGCGACACGGCTTGTTCTCATTTGGGTGACGAAGCGTCGCGAGCTGTGATTTTGTAAATGTTTGGGATGAGGTTAGTCTGGGGGTGTCGACCGCCGATATGAACTCACTCAATTACCTCGCCGACGTGTCCTTTATGTCAGCTAAGAGTCAAATTAGAAACGCGTTTTTCTCTCTTGTCGAAAGGCGCTGTTGAATATCTTGGAACACGACGCGGCAAAGGTAATTCGAGGCGCCTCTAATTGTTACGGCAGCCGCTGGATGGTAAGAGAAAGTCATAAAATTACAAGGCGTGAAATGAAGATTGGCACATTATCTGCAAGGACGCATCCCTCTGTCGCAAAAAGATGGCGGCTAATTTGAACGCTTCGTGGTCGAAAGCAACAGCATCCGCAGACATCGTTTGTGCGGCTTTGGCGGCTAAGCGTCATTTTACCGAACGGGGGACTTCATTCGTGATGAAGAGATGATGCCAAGACGGCACTCGACGCGCGCCTCTTTCGGTTCATCAGCGGGTTTGAGTCTCGCGAGGGGAACCCGCGTCAATAAATATTTGTGGATCGCTAACGCGTGTTAACTCGGTGAAAGGCGGAGAGGCAAGGCGCTTCGGGCCAGACACAGCACATGGAGACAATATCGAAGCGCGTGACGGCTGATGCTTCAACGGTCGCTCGATAACACGAGATTGCTGCCGTCGCACGGTAAGCGATTTGGGAAGGAAAGCGAGATGATAATGCAGCCCGTTTCGTTTAAGCCCTTTTGCATGTTACATTATCAAAGTTGAGTGTATTTTATGAGGCACAATTAAACTGTCAAGCAACTTCCCCCCCCCCCCACGCCCCCCAAAAAGTCAATGGGTTTTCAATTAGCAAAATCTTAACTCGCTAATTAAAGCATTTAAAAGAATGAAAAAAAAATGCTAATTTGGTGAGAGTACACGAATCTACACAGCAAATACGTCGACTGCCGGAGCGGAAATGATAAATGGATTATTCCTTCAACTGCCGGATTTTACAATTTACATATTGCGAAACCTGGAGACGTATGAAAGCAGAGGCAAATTATAGAAATATGCAGAAAATAAAAAATGTCTGACAGTTTAGGAAGGATACGAGGTAATCTGTGATAAATCCCCTGCCGGGAAGGAAAAAGGATGAAATATTTCTCCGAAGCAGGAAGAATGAAATAGTACGAATAAAAGGCAAACGTATCAAGCTTAAAGCAAACGCTGTCCTCGATGGAAGCGGCGAGAGTTTGCAAGCGCTTAACATAATGAGCCTGGAAAAGCGACAGGAGATGTTTGGAGTGAAATGAATGGCGCAGGGAGGAAATGGAAAGATGACTCACGACGCGGCTCGCAACGTGTCGCAGGGGGAAGGAAAAAAAATCAGGCACAGGGAAAACGAGGGCTCTGAATGTGTTCAACTAATAATAATAATCCTCATAATACAGTCAACCCTCTTTTCAGCGTACCCCTGTAACGTTCACATTTCAAAGTCCCGATTTCACTGTAGCAAATCTCGCCTGTATTTATCATTGCTATTCCACAAAAAAAAAAAAAAACATTGTATGCCTTTGTCAAAAAGCTCTCAAAAAACATTCTGAGCTTATAAGGGCACGACGCGAGAAATGAGTCCAGGCAGGCGCTACATATTGCGCAAGTACAATTTTCGGGCTAAATACGAGCGGGAACAGGGAGCGCGTCGACTTACGCTGTAGAGGATGTCGACCCAGCCCTCCATGGTGATGCACTGGAACACCGTAAGCACGGCAAAAAGGATGTTGTCGAAGTTGGTGATGCCAAAATTGGGTCCGGTCCAGTATTCTCTGCACTGGGTCCCATTGGGACACAACCTGGCGGGGGGCTCCAGACCGCAAGGCCACTCTGCGGCTTTTTCACCTGAAGGAAAAAAAAGCCAAGGCAAACATGTCAGCGATGGCTTCTTTTGCGGCCCGTCGGCTACTTCGCAGGTGGAGAAAGTCAGGTCGGAAATGGAGCGGCTTCCCGCAGCCCCCGAATGCTGCTCCGGAGCGTCCCGCGATCTGCGCGCTATCCGTTTATCATCAGTCAAGCCCTCGAAAGGCATCCATCCCCGGTAAGTGCTCGGCCCACTTCAACTGATTTCTCTCTGTGAACGCCATTGACCCCGCTGACCCCGTCATTCGGAGTGGCTGAACTGTTGTCAAGTTTCTGACCCGCAGGTTCAAGTTTGCATTGCACAGGACCTGCGCGGAAGATGCTGAGAGACGATTTTCACGGTGGCGCGGGCGCATGTGTCAAATAGTCCGCGATGAAGAATGAATGTGCTGAGTCTGCTTCCGAGGCCAACGTTTCTTTCCTCGATCAAGTTTGAACAATGACGCGCGGAGCCACTCTGCACCGCCAACCGGCCTCTCCTGCCACTCCTGGAAGAGGGCCCCTTTGCTACCCACTGACAGATGCTGCGTCAGCCAGACTCAGTGGCCGAGGACGATGCCGCAACATCTAAAGGTCCCGATTTGCATTTCAAACAATTAGTTGTTATCAAAGATGAGACTCGGAATCAATACCGGCCAGAAAAATGATCTCCTGGATCTCATACAGAGCAGATGTCTTTCTCCTGCGCTACGTCCACTGATCGGGTATCTCCGAGGTTGTCTCCATGGCAACAAGTTCACGTCATCAGACAACTGAGACGATGTGTTTTGGGAGGCACAGACATACGCACAGGCACTCATACGAGAACGCAGCGCAAACACACAACGCCCATCAACGCTTTTTTGTGGGCCGCCCCCGAGCCCCTCCCTCCCTCCCTCCCTCCCTCCCTGCCTTCATTGCGACGCAGTTGTGCCCAGGAACACGTGGAGCGCCTATTCAAGGCTGCCAGTGCCTGCTCAGTTTGTCACTCCCCGCCTGATACTCGCTCCTGTGCTGCAGATTTCTTCAGATCCCAGACTGAGCGTAGTTTGGGAGTTGCCCCCCCCCCTCCACCTTTCTTTTTTGTTTTCAGTTTCATCTCCGAAATTGGGTGCTCCTCCTACCTTTTTAAAGGACCTAACATATTTATTGTACAGAAGCCTTAACTCATTCAGTACCAGCCAATTCTGGACAAAGTCTGAAAAGACGTTTAAAAACGTCTTTGGGAGTGATTGAGTTAAGCAGGCGGGCCTTCATTAGCAGCTACGGGTGCTGACCGAGGCTGCAGGCTGTTGTTCATGACCCGACTATATCTGGCTCGCGTTCGCTGATAAATTCCGGCGCTCAGCACAGGATGCTGCTGGTACAGCTGGTAGAAACCACGGCCGGCGGACACGGCATACCAACTTTGGGGAGGTGTGTTTTGCTGTGGACGGCATTTCGCCACGGTATCTATGCCGCTGCTTCCGTGCCGTGATCTGCTTGTGGATGTTACCGCCGTCGTATCGACACGGTCTCTTTTGCTAATACTCTTTAGCTAGTACTTTGAAATATTCATCTGCATTTATGACCCACACTATATTGAAACAAGACATGCAAAGTTAATTTCCGCTCGCCAAGGTGCTGACCTAAGACCGGGAATCTGTCCCCCGTGCTGGATGCAGTTGTGGCCCACTCCTGCTCAGGGACGGTTTCATTTCACAGAACCCATTTCGTTGTACGTGCGGCAAAGTGAAGTGCTTTCACCTTCACTTGTAGACAAGACGAATGAGGAAAAAGAAAACTCGATTTCCTGGAATTAAAATCTACATTTACAATGTCTGTTTGTTAAAGCCGACCGTGGTCCACGCTCAATCTACGATACGTGATTTGAATCCAAAGAGCTGCCGCGCACACACAAACAACAAATGAAAGCGCTCGGTGTGCACTCGCGAGACGCAGTGTCAGGTTTTAGTGCGGCTGTAATCAGGAGCGCACATTTCTGATGCGGGAGAGAAATGGATCGAGTGCAACCGTCTGAAGTGGAGTTCTATCATGAGTCTCAGCACAAGCTATCAGTCCACGGCTGAATAATATAGTGTCGTAGATCCAAATCAACTTGTGACAAAAAGTTGTCAGAAATGATGCTCGGTGCCTGTTTATGTTTCACATATTCTGCGGGAGCACCTGCAGAGGCAGTCACCTGTACCTCGAGATGCGAGAACTATTTTTTTCTGGAAATATTTGATTGTCGAGAGGAAAAAAAAAAATCAATCAACGTCCTTGAAAAAAAAAACACGGCGGTTATTCCTCACCGGTGTCGATGTTGAAGCAGGTGGTGTGGAATTTGCCCATGTAAAACTCCACCCCGATGATGGCAAACATGACAATGGCGAAGAAAAGCAGCAGGCCGATCTGAAGCAGGGGCACCATGGCTTTCATGATCGACTTCAGCACGACTTGGAGACCTGGAGAAAACAAAAGCCATCCTCGCTTGAAAAGCGCACTGGCGCACACCTGCAATGTTTGTTCGGCATGTAAAATTCTGTCCAAATATTTCAAGAATGACTTACTGGGAATCCCGGACACCAGTTTGAGGGGTCGCAGCACTCTCACAGCCCGCAGGGTTCGCAGGTCAAAGTCGGAGCCCACTTTGGCCAGGATCCTGTGCATGGGGACGGCCACATGACATTTGTGGTTTTTTTCCAATCGAGTCCCATCACGAATACTGTACATCAAGTCCTCATCCATCAGTACGAGTGGTAAATGCATTTATAGCCATATGCTGCATTTGTGGAATACCTGAAACTGAACTGAAAATCATTTATGCCACCAATTATAATGGGTAAAATATCCAAGACATCAATTATGTGTGCCTTTTGTTGGAAAAAACAAACACTGACCTCTGGTACTGATGAGGTCATATTAAAATCCAAGAGAGAAATAAATGTTGCTTTTAAACACGAAGGTCATGTGACCTGAACAGGAATGTAGAAAGTGGGCATTGTCGATAAATCAAGAACCCGCCCCCAGCCCCATTGCGCTCTTATGACTTGCAAAATCAATAACTCACTTAGCTCTGTTAAGTGCATGTGTGTATGTCTGCAATGTTAGCATGCGTGTGTGCGTGTGTGTGCGCACAGGTCTGATTTGATGGCTGTGTAGACAGACAGTCTGAGCAAGGCTTTGTCAGAAGGAGCTACAGTGTATGACTTTTAATATTCCTTTATCATCACTGCAATATGTCCATGCGGCTGCCAGACAGCAGCACCGGAAATACGCCGTGTGATTGTATTGTCTATCCAGCTATAAGTGTGTGTGTGTGTGTGCGTATGCACGCGTGTGTGCACACCCATGCTGTGGATGCAAGCGAAAGGCGCGTATTCTTGTGCGGCTGTGTGCGTGTATGTTGCGGGAGGAATTTTTGACAAGGTTGCCCCAAAGTAGTGCAACATGTAGTCCAAAAATTAAACACGAGATGTTTTTTTTTTTTTCCTCTCTCAAGACAAAGCGTAACACGCTGCAGAAAATCAGCCTCATCATTAGACAAGAGTCATTTCATGCCAATTAGACCTCCAATCTTGTAAAAGGAAACGAGCAAACTAATCATCAGTTCAGTATGTCACATCCTGTTTGTGATGGGCTGCGCCTGCGTGCGCGCACGAGTTTGCTTGAGTGCGCATGTGCGTGCGTGTGTGTGTGTGTGTGTTGTGGCCCTGTCTTAATGTGATCCAAGCAGACAGCTGTGACAGAGGCAGGAGAGGCCACAATGCACACGAGGATGGTGGAAGTGGCTACACATGAAGTCATTGTAGGTGCCAGAGTCGCTCGCCGTCAAACGCGGCTGCTGCTGTACGGCCACGGTTCCAAATGGACACACCCTGCCTGGAGGATACGCAGCCGGTCGTGATGATCAGGCCCCGCTATTCATAACAACGAGTTCACAAACATGTTTTCAGAAAGCGAGAGCTTACCGAAAAATAAAATAAAAAAGCCATTAAAAATTGGTTGTTTAATTTCATACTCCAGACGATTCGTTTTCCATCCTAATCTAAGTCCCATTTAATGAATGGTCCATGTCCAGTGAGCACTTTACTGCTATACTAATAAAATACAATTCATGTTACTCCAGGTACACTACACACTCCTCAGTAATGAAGTAAAAACAGTCCAATGACTAAAGTAGGAAAAGCTCTGCGTGAGCTGGGAGGGGACAACGTCTGGAAACGCGTGGATGTTGTGTTTGGAGAAGATGTCAAACCTCAGAAGGAAGAGGGAGAAACTTGACGGGCGATAAATACGCAGCATTCAGGAATTGTTTCTCATTACGAGTTATAATGATGCTCAGGGAAAACGTGCTTTGCGGCTTTGATTTTTACAAATGAATTTCAGCTGCGCGGTTCATACGAGGTCACGTGCTCAGTATGCAAATGAGTGTAAATGAGGAATAATTGTCGTGCTAGACATTGTAGATAGCACAAAGGCAGCGCCATTTAAAATGATTTGGTTTTAATCATGATAATCGTGTATCCGTGCATTTCGTGCCCAGTACGAGTCTGGCACGAGGCGCGGTGTGAATCTATGCAGGGGTGCAATCGACGAGGTTTTGGTATTTTTACAGAGCCGTGCAAGTGGGCGCCGCGTGGCACGTTTCATTCTTTCAATGCCAGCCATTAAACAAAAACAAAAAAAAAGAGAGTGAGTTCATAAAAGTCAGTGACAGCCCCACACCAAACTTGGTGTTTAATAATATAATGTAGTGTGCCCCCCATTGTTCTTAACTTCTATTAAAATGGGTCGTGCATTTGCAACGGTAGAGTAATGCAGGTCCCAGGGTGGAAACAGTGAGAAGAAAGTTCGAGAGACTTTTCCAACTGTGTTCCTCTCAAAATGAAAACAAGCAATAAAAGAAGCTGGGATGCCAACACATACGTACCAACGCAAACATACAAAGTTGGATTAATATAAAGCCAGACAGGAAGGATATTGCTCTTGGCGCTTTGATTTATTTATTTATCCACGCCCAGAGGCAAGACATTTTATACGCAACATAAGATGGACAAAGAAATGTGACATCTTGCCTCTTCCCGAGCATCAAATCAACGTATTCTCAGCGTGCGTGCCACTCAATAGAAATGTTTGACATCTGATCAGTTTTTACTTGCCTGGGGAGTCATCACATGCAATTGAATGGGTAGTTTTTAAATAAAATATTCGATATCGTTCCGACACATTACTACCCAAGCGAAGCCATAATGAAGAAACAAGATTCGAGATCAGCATAAATCGTGCGACAAATACTCCCTTGTACTCCCCTTATTTTATTTTGAAAGGAACATACTTTGTCATCCAAATGGACCGCTTTCAGTTTTAAGCGGTTTTAAAGGCGAACGGACAATACGCTTGTCATGCAGCTAAAAACCTGATTAAGCTACATCGTGCACCACCAAAAATAATGTATCAAATAAAATAAACTACCTGTGGAGAATTTATTCAGAGGTGCCATGGAAATTCCAGACAACCAGGAGCGGTTGACTGGCGCAGGACACACAATAAGTGACCGACAGCGGAGAGGAGAAAGAAAACTAAAAGCAAACTTTTCAAGAAAGAAAACTTTCAAGACTGTATTTTGTAAATTGACGGAGCAATGTTGCATTCGGTCCCCATTGCGGGGATGCAAACATTTTGTCGCATTTTGCCGATTGTCTATGATGCATTTCCCGTCTTTTCTGGCCCTGAAAAATAATTTTGCTCTGTATTGGAGATGAAAAAACAAACCCAAGCGCCGATGAATATGGAGCCGCAACCACCATCTCCTGACAAGAATTTGAATGGCCATCTTGCTCATGTTTTCTTTTTTCAGTCATCAAAACGAAGGACTTTTGTCTTAACGTGCCAACAATGAGGGTATTTACATAAGGGCTCTCGACAACGACGAGTGCCTCATGCTGAGATCATAATCGTGTGCTTAGGTGCGTTAAATTGCGCACTACATCCTCAAGGGGGTGGTCCTGGGTATTTATCTTCCCGGAGAGATTCCAAAAGCTTCGAGTTCACGCGAACTGACGGTGACCGACCATCTTAAATGCCCTCCTAAGATAATGTGCAATGTTTGGTCTTCAGCGTGTTGAAATTGCCATTTCGTGAAAAGACGGAATCGGTGTGGAGGTCACGTGAGGAAGACATCGACTTGATGTTTAAGTGTCCTTCGGATGGCATCCGTCCGTGGGGGGACAGCCCGTAGGCTTCAGTCAGCGGTCGGCCACGTTTTGAAGCCTCGGGAATTCCCGTTTCCCAGAAACCCCACACGGCACGTGACTGAGAAAAGCCAATTAAGTGAAGTGAGGCCAAATGAAATTTGCTCGGCTTCAGGCATGCGCTGTTTGACGGCTGACGGGGGATCTGATCTATGCAAATTAATTTAGTCACCGTTGACAAATTGGACTTTTCAGCACACGTGGCAATCGGCACATTTCACCCGAGTCCTCCGGATATGCAAAACGAAGAAACAAAAAGGGAGTCCGGCTCATTTCTTTTTCACCCGCTCATTGAAAGCTTGCAGAAAAACGATGCCTGCAACACTGTCGCGCTCCCAAAACATGAACCGCACACACACACACACGACAGCTAATCAATGTTGAAAATTAACAGGTGATCAACTCCGTTGTGAACATCACCCGCTCATAAATTTCAATGTCTATCCAAGACCATTACTGGGAGCTCTTAACAATGCGGTAATCAGCCCCACGTACACGTGAGCACAAGACAAGACAGTCCTGAAGAAAAACCCGGGCCCGCCGTTCACATTTGCTCTTTTTCCAAGATACTCTCTGTTCCGTTACTTTTGGAGAACGGCGGAAAATATCAGCATCTTCTGTGATGTCAGGCTTCCCCCTTGCCTCCCGCTCTTGTGTGGTTTCATTGTGTTGGTGAAGTGGAGCTGAAGAGAGAGCGGGAAGCCTCACCGCAGAGTTACTAATGCGCGGCGTAACACGGCACGTGCAAACGCATCCCGAGACAGCGACGCAGGCAATGTTCACGGTTCACTCTTGTCTACAAACGGAACGGATGTTCTCAAGTCCCGTCCTTCAAGTGTCACCGTAACGGTGGTGGAGGGCTTTGTGTGTTTCTGCTCCGATCGCTATGGACATGATTTGCACCGACTCGGCTGGGTCGACCACTCTGAGGTGCTGCTATGAAGATTTTATTTTTTTTTTTCCATCGAGCAACTGGGCCGGGTTTGTTAAATGGACTTTTGTATGACTCCAACTAACATTGTATAGTCCAATATTGTGTCCAATGTTGCCCAATTGAAACCCGAAAGGGGGATTCTCCCATCTGCGGCCCCTTCTCAAGGTTTCTCACCCCCCCCCTGATGTTTTTTTTTTTCCTTGCGCTCCTGGGGGTTACGTTCGGGGGATGTCGTTCATATTTGTCAACTGTCAAAATAAATGTGGCGTGACTCTCACTCTCAATTCACAGCATGGGACAAGGTATCAGAAGTCCAAAAACTGTGATCCCCGTCTCGTATGTGTGTAAAAAGAAAGCACTTGCTTCCTTTTCCTCAGCCACAGAATCACATTTGCGTCTTGGAATCTATCCATCCATCTTCTCTCCCGCTTAATCTGTTCATCATTCTAAGAAAGCTGACGTAGGGTGTGCGGTTGAGATACACTAGTTGCTTCTCATATCAATTGCAAACAACAACAAAAAACGACAACAACTATTCGGAACATTAAACAAATGTCTCCCTCGCCGTTTCCTCCAAACGAAATTGAAAAAGTCATTATCTCCCGCTGCAGCCACCGGAGACGAGTGAGAGCAAAGAAGAGGGCGACTGATGCATTGTGACTCACATCAGCTGATAGAGGGAGAACAACAGGCCTCATCGAGAGAACCAGCGACGGAACACAAGCTTGCGAGAGTGAATCAAATCAATTAGCAGCCCCCCCCCCTCCGTTTACCATCTGGCACAGTGCCCGGGAGCCAGTCTACGAGAGAATTTGTTTCAGTATGTTGGCCAGGCCGTGTGAAGAATCGCCGACGTCTGTGCTACGCGTGCAGCGGGACGTTTTGGTTGCGCAGAACCATCAAAGGCTAAAAGAAGACAGCGGACTTTCCCCAAATGCGCAGTGGAAATAAGGATGGATATCATTGCAGGCAACATTACATGGAAAAATAGCTGCGGGGAGCATAAACAGTGTTTAGTTTCAAGGGAGGACTATTGATCGTTGCAATGAACTTGATTGAATTACTCGCAAGCGGGCTCCGTGCAGTGACATGCAGCATGATAACGCATCGTTGTCACTGGGCCTCGCCATTGCTGAAACACGTCACCCTATTGCATCGTCTTGTGACCGTCGGTGCTCTCAACACCTGATTTCTCAGCGGGGCCCGCCCACTGGAAAGGCCGAGGCAAGCCGTGTGACGTCACCTGAAATCCACACGAAAGTAGGCGAGGACTTGGGAGGAGCACGCCTGAAACACACATTTGGCTCCTCAAATGTGGACGCGTCTGTTTTTCAGTTAGAAGCAAAACAGGATTGTGTCGTGAACTCACACGTTTGTGTGTGTGCGTTGATGCATCATGTGTCATGTATCATACTGTGACCCTCGGGCTCGGTGAGAGCGTTTGTGCACGTGTGTTGGCACGCTCGCGCGGTGCTCCACGATAACGTGCGTATGTGCCAATCAGGTGCGCCCAGCTGCCTCGGGTCCGGCACCAGCTGGGCAAGTGGCTGGCTGCGTATGATGTGCAAAAGTGGTTCCAAGGCCTCCTGTCTGAGAGGGAGAGCAGGTGTGCCAGATGGGGTGGGCGGGGAGAAAAAAATGGCGCATGTTTGGAAATGAGGGACCAAAAGGATTCATTGCAACAAAGCTAGCAGAAAGGAAAAGAGAGAATCCAAAGTGATGGTTTGGCTTCCTACACTGGGTGTCCGATTTTGACTGACAATGTCAGCGCAATGGTGACACTTCCTGTTCATGATTGTGGCGGTCGTTTGCGGGGCGGGGGCTACGCTGCCTGCGTCGCACTGAGAATTTGTTTCACTCTGAGCTACGCGATGTCGCGCAGCTCAAAGGGCGCAGCTCTTAGGGTGTGAACGCACACTACATGTAAATGTGTCTCAGGTAAGAATGGAAGGCCTTTTTGGTCAGGATGTGTTTGCTTCGGATATTCCCCAACAAGGTGGGCAGTAAGATGAACGGCAGTGCGGCCATCTTGGACCGCTGACAGGATCTTAGTTTGGATGACGACCACTTGGTGTACGTGACGCTACGTCAGACAGGCGCACAGTATGTGGGCGCCTACGACGCAGAGGTTGACTGACAGCTCCTCGTACGCTGCCCGCTTTCCAAAAGCAGCGAATCATTCAAAAGTTTCCAGACGTCATTCCAGAAAGAATCTCCATCGACCTGCAATTTGAGCGGCCGTCCGAGTCACGCGTGGGCAAGCGTGGCGCGTGATCCGGCTCACACCTATGCCGGAGCGGATATGCTTGAAAGTCACTGGAGCAAAAGAGGAGTGCCGAGGCGAGAGACTCGCTGGAAAGAGATCGCACCTCGTTACCATAGAAACAGGAAGGCGACATGACAATGGCTCCACCGAGCCCGTGGAAGAGCGCCGCGGCGGCGGGGAGGGGGATGATGAGTCGGAGAGGTGCCAGTGAGAGAAAGAGAGGAGGGAAGAGGCCCCGGTGGGAGGGGCTAGTAATGACTCACGTTGTTTGTTTTGTTAAGTGGTCTGGCGACGCATGTGGGAATACTGTAGTAAACAAATAGAGTGTGATGAATCCAAGAAATGACGTTCCAAGTTGCATGCGGTCGGCGAGGTCGTAGGGGTCAAACTCGGGTCTTCGAGGGCCATTTTTCTGCATGTTTTCCACCTCGCCCTTTTGTACCACGATGGAGGGGGGGGGTGACATCAAGCAACTCGCAAGTCACAACAAATATCGGAGCGATAAAATTGCTTTTTTTTCCCGTGATCATATACATACACACACAAACGATCAATTCCAGTTCCAATTCAGTACCGTAAAGGGACGACTGCAAAAAGGAAAATCAAAGCAATGATGAGATTGGAGCGCTTTTGGGAGGGACCCAACTGTCAAATGACCTGAAGAATGGAAAAGAACTACTTCAATGTAACAGCAATAAGAACAAATTTCCCCAGGAACCATTCGCCAGCCTGCGTTGTGAATTCTTTTTCTCCGCCAACACGACGTAGCAAAACGATCGGATGGAGCTCGCAAAAGTGGCATTTGAATACATTTTCCAATTCAAAGGGCGAGCCCATTGGAGAACGAAGCTCGAGCGTGATCGTGAACATCGCGGGTTGTTCTAAATCTCGCAGCGGTCGCAGTGATCATTGAGACCCCCTCCCCCAAATTGAAGCCCCGCTGTGTTGGACGGTGAATCCTTGTTGAGTGCAAGTGCCGCTGTGTTACGTTGTGTTTTTGTCCTAAATGAGAATTTTGTGACGCAACCATCTCACTTTGTTGCTTTTGTGACCTTTTGTGACCTTGCGCTCTCAGATAGAATCGCTTGTCATGAAGGAAAAGCTCTGACGTCAGAATGCAAAGTTGTCGGTCTGAGAAGTGACCTGCGTGCTTTATTGTCTGTTTAACTCAAACGCTTTTTCGGAGAGCTCAACCTTTTCCTCGATAAATTACAACCGGCTTTCTTTTATCGGCCGGCAATAGATCAGCCGGCGTATTTGGCACGATCGGCCAAATGTTTCAGGCTGAAGTTCAGTTGCGCCTGATTACAGATGTATCGTGCGATTGTCGAGTCATCCTCTTGTGATGTCTTAAGAGGCGTTCGTATTTGCTAGCGGTGATCGGCAGTCGGTCCAAGGTCCAACTCACCTCTGCGTGACACGATACGAGATAAGCGCAACGTTCCTCTCGTTTGCGCTGTATGACTTACGGGTGGATGAAAGAAGATTACGGCCATAACGAGAAGACAACCGTATAAATATTTAGCTGCTCCGGAAAAAGAGCACGCTAAGTGACATCGACACCTGAAGAGCCTTACAAGGCAAACAAAACGATGGAGACTCAATCGGAGACAAGCGACTGTTTGTGATCGAACCTTCACCTTTCCTCAAATGCAGACTTTTAGAACAGGTCCTAAACACGAAACATTTTGGACACCCCCGCCGTCAAAGAACCCGCTAAGGCGCGCGTTCATGCCTCTATCTGCTGAAGGACAAATCACAAGGAGCGTTGACATTATTTCCCATTTACACTTCACGCCTCTGGAGAGATCTCAGAGAGTTACAGATCACAAAGCACACCTGCTTCTCGCAGACATTTCAGTCTCACAGCAGTATCCCCCAAAATAAATAAAATCTCATCTTGTCACTTTTGAACCAATCACTTCTTCTCGCTTCTATCTTTGGAAAAGAAGTCACGCGGGTCAGGTGTGACAGGAGAGCTGTTGGGACAGAGGAAATAACTGCAATCATATTGGTGTGCGCCACTTAGTTGGCTTTGATATTTTCAGCATCAGATACCAAATAAATGCCTGCCAGACTCGAAAAAGGGACAATGTTATGGCCATCGCTAACGGAGGCGACAATAGCGACATTCTGGCCGAAAACGCACCATTGGGTCGGGCCAATTTGTGCACCGGAACGGATCCGAGGAGGCTCTTCGTGAGCCCACGCAGTTCTCCGCTTCGTCGCGTCATTCGGATCGGCCTCTTCGCGCGTCGCCTTGTTATGCTCTTAAACGATTGATCTTGACAGCGCAATCCATCGATATGGCGACCGCTTTGTGTTTCCTCGAAAGATTCCTCGTTATTCACACACCCAGCGACCAGAGATCGACTTCTCCTCGGCTGCTTGAGCGTTTGCAAATTTGGGATGTGTTGGCGTTTCATGAACACAACTATTTTTTTTGTTTTTTTTTAACGGTTAGGCGAGAACGATGAACGTGACATGTTCATAAATCGAATGCGGAAGAAACAATTTGTACTTGTAAAATTCAATTATCTTTCTTCAACCGTGTTTTGAAGCGAAATAGAGAGAAAAAATACTAAAATGACCCCATTTTAGTTGTAAAAGCTGTTCAGAATGTGTATCCATTTATTTGCAGTAGTGGCACCTTTTTTTTTTTTTTTTTTTTAATTTGACACCTTTCTTTCTCACTCTGCCCACCTCCACCCTCTTTTTTCTTTTTTTTTTGTTTAAACTAGCCTTGTGGACCATTTCAAATGTCATTTTTAATATATGCCACGGACCACTCCAAAAAGGATGGCGGGCTGCAACTGGCCCCCGGGCCATAGTTTGTATACAGTCCATACACAGCAGTCGTGCGTGTTTAATGTGTGTCTCTGGTAGTTTTGTGGAGGGGGCGGGGCTTCACGTCTCATTAAGAACAGCCCAGCACAGCAGATTCCAAAGCATGCTGCTTATACATTTAAAATCGGAGTTGTTCATTTTGTCGGCGCTCTTTGTCATCTGCGACACGAAACTGCACCAAGGTTCCTCGAACAAACAAATGCCTTTTAGGGCCAAACTTCCTCCTCGATATTTCTTCGAGCGCCAATTTGCTTCCTTTTGCTACTTTTGTGTCCACCTGCCAGCCGCCGTACAATCGTGTCGGCCAACACTTGGGCCTCTCTCTTATCTCATTTCCCTCCTCGCCGTTGTGCTGTACACCTCTTTGTGCGGGACTTTCCACGGTGAGTGCGCTTTACGGGGGGGGGCGAATAAACAGAGCGCCTCTCCACTGAGGCGAGACGAGGAGAAGCCGCGTCGGAGAGGAGGAGGAGGAGGAGGAGAGGTGACGAGTGCTTGAGAAGCAGAAAGCAGCATCCTCCACCTCGATCCGATGTGAGAATGAAAGGAAGAAATCGGAGGAGGAATGGCTTTTCTCTTACTACACATAATTAACCCCCCAGGCCCCCTCCACGCCCTTCGCTTGCACTAGATTTCGCTCCATTACGCAGATGCTCAGAAACAGGAGGGGGTGCCGCAAAAAAAGCCACTTTCCAGGACTTGGTCGGGACGGGAGATTCAGCTTTCGAGGAGGCAAGAGGGAGCCAATCCAGGCGTTCTTTTTTTTTTTTTTTTCAGATCCTGGTGCCCACCAAAAAGACAGACTGCTTAGCTCCTCGCCCTTCTTTATTATCATGTTTTTTTTTATCAATTCAAGATGCACACCATTGCAAAATACAACCATAAAAGGCAGACACGGTATATTAAAATCAATACCTCTTTGACAGGGATGGAGACAAACTGAGCGTTATTATCTTTGTGTTTATATTTGCTGGTCTGAGGAGCCTGTGTAGATTGGAACGGAATGACGGCGCGTTACACAACCGTTATCTTTCTCCATTTCCTACAAATGACAAATTAGCGCAGGGGCCGAGTCGCGTGTGAGAAGATGGAAACGTGCCAGTCTGCCACATCGGCCTTGGCGTCGTGCTGCACGAGTTGGCGCGGCTTGCAGGAAATGACAAGCATTACTTTCCTGACAGCGACTCGAGTAGCCCGAGTAGCCAAAGCCAACGCAGACACAAAATGTCTTTTGTTTGTTTGCCAATTTCCCACTCAGATAACGACAAGTCTTCTGTCTCAAGCTCTCAGTCAGAATGGCACACTTGTCAAACCTCAATCTCGGTGTCACATTTCAAGCAGATGATGCCGGATCGTCCAAATGTGCAATACAAAAAAAAAAAAAAAATTCCACTTTAGTTTTGTCTTTTCAGATGAGACTGATAATTTTGGAGTATCAGAAGCTTGTGTTTTTAATCTGCCGCGAGGCACGTCATCATTGCTGTCCTCGTAGCCAACATCAAACGATTTTGTATCTGCAAATCTTTTGCTGGTGTCGTTAATGTCACTGCAGTCCTCGTTTTTTTTCCTTCCCTGCCTTATAAGACCCCAAGATCTCAATCAGCTCCACCACAGCTGACCTAAACACTCTCTCACTTTTTTTTTTAATGTCTCATCGTCATCCGTAGAAGTGTGGGGGGGGGGGGGGTAACGAGCCTTTTTTGTCAAGGTAAGGAGTAGAATGAAAGAATGAGAGCGCTTCAAATAAAAACATATGCAGCATTTGCATCTGCATATCAGACAATACAGAAATGGCGTACGATCATGTGCAGCTTGTCAATGTCCGTCTCCGAAACTCGCCGACATGTTTGGACCTGGCGAGTTGATTTGACAAGTCACAGCTGACGCCAAGCGGCAGGCGAGCCTCAGCTCATTAATATTTATGTAAATTGAAATTGCATGATGCCACGCTGTGATTAATGACCCTTTTCCATGGCGCTTGTGCTGGTGCTAGTTCCAGGCCGGTGCCTAGGTTAGCACCAGTTAAGCCAGTTAATCGCCCAGCTGGCACGCGATCCCCGACTTGCAGCCAGCCTCGTGAACATCTACGACGATTAAGAAAGATAAAAGCGTTTGCTGATCGCATGTCCCGAACTTTTATTTACTAGATCCAAGTATAACTGATGCTATGCTAAGTTGCCTAGCAGATGCTAACAGTGCATTTATATGACTAAGCTGATGCTATATTATGAATTATTAGCATTTTATGTTTGAGCATCATATTACTTTCGACACAAATTCAATTTAGCCAATCTCGAAGCCTCTGGCAACTTGTTCTTCTTCATGTTGCATGAACTGAATATTTGGGAGAAGCGGTAATGAGGTGCGTCCGCCGACATCATCACATTTTAAGCTGACGTGGTAAAACATGAACTGCTGATTTCCGTGTCGGTTCACGATACAGTCTCTTAAATTTAGAGATTGTTTGAGCAGCGGCGAAGGGGAATTGTTGGCCCGCTATTTGCTCAACGCTTCACAAGGTTTAGCTGTTTACAAACCGGATCGACCACTGACATTTTTCTGCCTCCCTCCCTCTCTCTCTCTCTGTCTCTCTCTCTCGCTCTGCTTTTTTTGCAGTCATTTATCCACTAAATGATTTAAGGATTCATTAAAACGCGGCGTATTTTCATGAATTATGGAGACCATCATTTGTTTCGATTCAAATCATATGTTGGAGGAATATCCTGATTTTCTCTCCAAAGCAACTGTGTGTTATGCACACCAACGTTTGCCTTTCAGCATCACTTCAAAATGCTCCCCGTATACATTTCGATTGGTTAATAATGCGTAGTACAGTCTGGTTTTTTTTTTGGGTGGGGGGGGGGGTCTCCAGGCACGTTACACGCAATCATTAGGTCGTATATACAGTATGTCAGTCAATATATGCAGCACTTGTTGGTCCAAACAAAAAACACAATCATCACCTAATGCTCGACATTGTTGTGTTGTTGACTGTATCGCATTTCACTCGTTTGTCTAATTCATTGGCAGGTATCGCGCATCCATAACATGACCCTTAAATTAGCCAGCCGATACACAAACGCGCAGCAGAGCCGGATAAGGATTGAGCGTTCCAAAGCATCCGGTTCCAAGCCGAGCTGAAGTCTAAATTGCCATTAATGAGCTTGGCGAATTTATTTCCTCATGACCTGGGAACTGCCGAGCTCAATGACAAAACCCTTGGGCGGTCGGGAGCCACGCGAGTTCCCACCTGCTCCCCGGAGCTCCCACGTGACGACCGACAGGCAAAACAAAACCGCAATCAGCGAGCTCCGAGGTGGATAACGTGCCATCGGCGGCACTTGATGTTCAGCTCCCTGAACCGGGCTCTGAGACATTGATCGGGGCGGTCCGTCGCGAGAACACGACTCCCACGGAGACGTCGAAAAAGCAACACACAGCTGACGCCTGTCAGGTCAATGACCAGCGGCCAGTTGATTCGATATTGAGAGATGCATCAAGAACGCAACCACCCGGGGAAGCTCTGAGAGGGGACTCAAACACCTGCGACACATTCGTGGAACAGTAACGGAAGGGGGCGGGGGGGTATGCAAATGCAGGATGCCTTTGTATTTGTGCTTGTTCAGCCCAACGCAAGACATTCAAACGCATTCACGTAGATAATTCTGAGTCTCCCCCCCCCCACGATAAACGTGGGTTCACTGTATATCATCATGTCAACCGGCATTCGAAGCTCAGGTCCGATGAGAAATCCCTTCAAACGCATCCACAGCGCACGATCAACAAAACGCATTTGGTCATAGTTCAAAAGGAGCATTTATTGATGTCGCCGGATGTAGAGCAATGCGGCCCACCTCTGCACTCTCAGCGGCCGTACTTTGAAGCTTCCTATTGTGTCGGCGCCGCTGCCCGAGATGCACATGAAAGGGCCGCGCAACTTTGAACTCAACAAGCGCCGACTCTCGCCTCGACCACTTAAGGCTCCCGAATCAAACATCCCTCGGAAATAAACAAACACAAATAGCCGCCCCGAGGAATAATATACCAATAGCTGCCCTGGCTTTGTTTCCGTGGTGATGACAGTGCGGTTATTGTTCTGGCTCGGTTAAAAGGCAGCCTTAGATTTCAGTTGTTTGTAGAGTCACCCAAAGGTCATGCGAGGCGCCGTCAATACAGCGGCAAAGGCTGCACCTCAAAGAGCACCGGAAGGGAACCGGAGAAGCCCATTCATGTTTCTTATCGACAAGTCTTTCAACTGCCTCGTTTTCAATGCACTTTATCAGAAAGCTCCACTCAGACGCGTAGCGAACCTTCCCTCAGTAGCAACTGGGAGTGGAGCGCAGTGTGCTCCTGCTGGGATTGGAATCCCACTTGATGAAAATAGGACTGATGGGACTGTCGCATCAAGGCATAATGTCAAAGGAATGATTAGGTCCACAGAAAACAAAACTCTTTTGTTTTTTTTTCTTCTTCTCAGGGATAATTACGAAGCACAAAGTTGAAACATGAACATAATAATCACATCGGGAAAAGGTCATCAGAGCTCCGTTGTCACGTGAGGAGCAGAGTGAGAACCCGGGAGCGGACGCGACGTCAACATCTATGAAAATACAAAGTAAGTACAGAGAGCAGGGCTGGATGCAGAAGACGCGGAAGAGCCGACCGACGCTCGGGTAGAAAGCTCGACGTACTGGCGACATGTCAGGGATTTGGAATGCCGGAGGATGAGACGCTTCGACTTGTTGCAAATCACGAAACATGGACTGTACAAGCTATTCCTTTTCGATCTCGAGCTTATGAGCGCTGGCCATCAAAGCTCACCGTTCCAAGTGCTGCGTGCTATTGATTAGGCCTCTGGCAACACGGGCGGATTCATTCTTTTATTAAGGGCTCCTAATGTCCGATCGGAAGGGATTAAAGGTCTGCCGCCGCCTCGGGCGCCGCTATCATTCCGAGCCTTTCATTAGGCTCGGATGGCTGTCCAAACCAAATTAGCCTCGGGACGAAAGCGCCGGCATTGGACTCAAGGGCAGAGCGGCTCTTCGTCAAGAGGTAAGCGAGTTGTCTCGCATCGATAGCGCAATAAATAGCGGGGGGATGCTGACAGATATGGCGGCATATCCATCGGAGGATCCGATACGCATGTTACGGCGATTCCCCCAGAGAAATACGTCCCCTCGGGGCTGTGCATCCAGAGCATTCCTGAGTGATGTCATCTGCTCATGCAGATTGACTGGATTGTCGAGAACATTTGCTCTAAATTTGTCGCATTCAACTTAACACCTTAGTTAGTTATGGCCGCCTTTGAGACTCCATCGGTGGAGATATTAGAGAGAGACAGAGATGTATTTCCTCTAATGGAGTGTCAAAAAATGGGGATGACACCAACAGATGTCAGGTTAAAATCCATCTAATCTCCCGTTCTGCTCTGTAGGGAGACCGAATGCCTCATAATACGGATAAATGACTTGGAGAGCTTCGATTGTGAAGCGGCCAAAGCTCCCGGATCACAACGGGAACGCCTTGCCGTGTGATTGCACTCACTTTGATCTGAGCTCACTCCGGAACACCTTTGACCCACGGCCGCCAGTCCCAAAGAGACACGCGCGCACATACAGAGACGGGCAGAACTCTGATCGCACGAAGGTACGTGAGCGACTGTGGTTGCCGAGCAACCAGACGGAGACACAATGCTGCATAATCGTTCGTTTGGATCCAGCTGTGTCAGCGATGCCTCGCCAAGACTGAAAAGCTGTTTCTCTCCCCATTCCGGAGAGGATGAATCCCGACGCACTGCCGTGTTTCGGACCACACAATGTTGGTGTCGGTCTCTGGGTAGATGATACACATTGGAATATAACGGGAGGAAACTTTAACACGAGTGCAAGCCAATTCCAAGGAGGTCTCCGGATGAAACGTGTGGTCATTTACAACCAAGCAGATGTCAGAATGTGAGGTTATTCGCACAAGCGCCGCGTAACATTAGCTCTGAGAAGCAGAAACCGTTCAAGAAACGATTGGCAGAGTCCTCTAATATTCTCCAATATGCAGTTCTTGTTCATATCCGAACCAGATTGAATCTAAAGTCGCCACGGTATGACAGAAACGATTCGATTTTGTTCCGAGGCATCTTTTTATCAAAATGATTCCCAAGATCGCGATGAATTCAAAATCTCGGGCTAAAGTGAATGCATCTTTTTGTCCATCTAAGGCAGTGGTCTCAAACGTGCGGGCCGCGGGCCAACTGCGGCCCCAGGATGATAATTTGCGGCCCCCGTCTTAACATGAAAGATTAATATTAGTGCGGCCCGCAAGATTGATATGAATGACTCTTGTTGTGCGGAGCTGAACGAACCAATCACGTGAGGTATTGACCCTATTCCGCCCCACCCATTTTTTAGAGGAAATAAAATCTGAATACGGGATGTGCTCTACTTCACTGAGGTTCGTTGGCTCAGGAGGGAAATGTATTAAAGAGATTTTTGAGTTGAGAGCAGAAGTAAAAGACTTCATGGAGAAGGACGGAGTGGCTTCTTTTAAAATTATTTTATTTAATTCATTATTTTGTGTTAAAAATAAAGATCTTTGAGAACATTGGAATGATTTATCAGCGCTTTTCTTGTGGAAACCCTGATGCGGCCCAGCCTCACCTAGACTCTGCCTCCAGTGGCCCCAGCTAAATTGAGTTTGAGACCCTGATCTAAGGTGATGATATTGAAACTTCAAACGCATCAAGACACGAATCCCAATTACCGCTTGACACAGACGGGAGAAAAAGCAGGATCCCAAAGCTTTCAAAAGTTGGCCTCATTCCTCCTTCAGCCTATCTGATTGCCACCAGCGGATAAAAGGAACAACATCTTGCTCTTGAGACAAAACCTAAATTGACATCGCGCCGGAATTGCTAACAACTCTTGACCTGATGATTGCTTCATTTGAGAGGCAACATCTTCACTTCTCGGATAATAGGAAACATCTCCAACTATGCGAAGACCTGCTCGGCAGCCACACCATAACAGAAGCTTCATGGCCACTCAAAGTTCAAGAAAAACAAAAAAATAAAGTACGACATTCCAATTTTTACACAAAAGCATCTGTCACGTGATCAGGCTTTTCGACCTGCGCTTGCTTTGCAGATGCTCAAGTTGAAAGGTCACATGGAAGAGTTGCAGGCGGGCTACTTGTTGAATACAGAAGATGCTCGCGAGGCGGCGGCTAACCCGTCCGTCTAAGGCGAGGCCACCACATTCCGTCACAAGGCGCGCAGCAACAAAAGTCACTCTCTCACTTGCGACGCCCATACACAGCCGACACCCAGCGGCAAAGGACTCACCCTGTGAGAACGACCACAAAGTCCATTACATTCCATCCGTTACGGAGGTAGGAGCCTTTATGGAATGCAAAGCCCAGGGCGATGATCTTAATGGCTGCCTCGAAACAGAATATTCCAATAAAGTAGGGCTCCGTGTCGTCCTGCGGAGGGAGAAAAATCCAAGTGAGAGAGAGACAGAGAGGGAGAGAGACCATGAGAGTGACACAAGAAGGGCATTTTTAAAAAATTACATCTGGAGGTGTGTGTGTGTGTGTTGTGTGTAAGAGGGCGGCACTTAATGAAGCATAAAGTGAAAGAGGGGCATGGAGGGAAAAAAAAGATGACCCCTTTCACCATCACAAGCAGTAGTGAAACCCTGTTCTCTGATGTTAGAAAAATAATAATAAATAAATAAATACATTAATAAATAAATAAATAAATAAACAAACAAATAAAAATGGAACACAAATATTTATGCCCATAGCAAGGGGAGTATTAATTAATCCTAAAGAAGAAAAAAAAAGGGAAAAAAACATCTTAAAAGTGTATCTTGCAGCCATGTTGCACAAAAATAATTTGGAGACCAGAAATTCAACTTCAATGAAAAAAAAAAAATGGACCCCAGAGAGATTCTTCCAAGTTTTGGGGGAATTATATAGAGCAGTGTTGATATGGATGCCGATTTAAATGAGCTCTTTGCCTGAACCTGAAGCAAGGGGGAAAAAAGTTAGACGTAGAGTCTCCTTAAAAAGTGGATCTTAATCCCAAATTTGATCACGTGCATGACAAAATAAAATGGAGGAAATTCAACACACATTTTTGTTCCACTATATACATGTATCGATATTTTTTTAATTGAAAGTACAGTATTTCAATTCACTCACATCTTTTCGTTTAGAATCAAATTTGACACAGGGAGGAAAAAGGTGCCGAGGTCTGAGGCGCACCCAAATGTTGGCAAGCAGGAGAAGCGCTGAACAAGACAATCGATTTCACAAAATGAATGCAGGGTACTGGAGGTGGGTGGGGGGGGGGGGAACACTAAAATGCCAAAGCAAAGTCTTAAAAAATGTTTTAAACACACACAGCATGACACGAAAGGGGGGGGGCCCTGCGTCATCAACAAAGACTGAACGCAAGCAGGGAGCTAAATGCAAACAAACTGACGAGACAACAAGGCACACCTGGACGAGACATGAGTGGTTGGAAGGAGCTGATTGGTCGGCTGGTGGAATGGGTGGAACCCCCCCCCCCTAAAAAAATGAGTAAGACAGGATATGGACCACAAGAAAACCAAAGCACGAAGAGAAGCGGCTAAGCTCAGCGGTAGAGCGTTCGCCTCCCAACCCACAGCTTCCCAGCCGTTTATTTCTCGTTTAAATGTCACAAAGTGTCTGATTTGAGTTCCACTTGAAGAAGCGGAAGCGTTCGGGTGACTGGCTGAATCGAGGCCCTTCTCTACAAGCGAGGAAGTGAGCCGGAAGAGGTGTGAACACCTCATCCTATGGTTCCATGTCGATGTGCCTGCGGCCATCTCACGCCCTGCGTCCACCCGCTTTGCTTTTCCTCACCCGCTTCTACTTCAAGCTGACAGACACTGTCCCCCAAACCCCTCCCGAATCCTCCCGCCGTCTCCGACATAAATAATCGCATCAAGGCAGCGTGACAGGCCAGCGCACTCTAAAAAAAAACACACAAAAAAACGAGACCTTTTCCATCGCCTCGTACGCCGGCGCCGAAGCACGAGTGATAAGAGCCGTGTTCGACAAGAGCTGCTGTATCATGAAGCAAGGCGCTTCGATACAGCAAGTTTCCGTTTTCATAAACCCACCCAAGTGTCTTTAGTTTCTTCCCAACTCTGGTTAATTAGGAAGATGACCACAAAAAACCCCAAAAAAAACAGTTGCGCCAAAATGAGGAAAATGGTTTCTCAGCAGTAAAAAGCGTAGCAGCTGCGACTCTAAAAGAAGCGCGTGTAGGAAGCCAACACTTACCAGGCGCTCCGACATGGGCGTCTTGTCGCTGGCAGGCAGATGCTGCTCCAGGGCCAAGACGATGCAGTTGGCGATGATGGTAGCCAAGATCATGTATTCGAATGGAGTGCCGGGGTTAAGGAGCACTTGAAAGTCAAGCGGCGATTCATTTCATTACAACATGAATCATTAAAACATCATCTAATGGAATCCAAAGTACACTATATGGACAAAAGTCAATTCATTCACCGGTCTGGACGCCACCCATTATTTCACACTGGATGTTAAATCTTCAGGTAGAGAGATATTTATGATCCTGCAGGAAAGTCAAGCAGACCAACACCCACACATCCGGTTTCTGGTCTACCGCATGTTGCCATTCAAAGTCGCGGCTGACGGACGTTGCGCAAGTGGGTTGCAGCGCACCCTGGACCGGTCGCCTATCAGTGGCAGGTCACATGCAGATCATCAAGCGTTCACACTCGCATTGATGAATCATCCAGCCACCTATTTTCGAATGCGCTTCTCCTCAAAAGAGCCTATCCCAGCCGTCTTCGGGCAGTAGGTGGGGTACGCCCTCAACCGGTTGCCGGGCAATCACAGGGCACACATAGACCGACAACCATCCATGGTCACACTCACACCACGGGACAATTTAGAGAGTCCCATGAGCCGGCCATGCATGTTTTTGGAATGTGGGAGGAAACCGGTGTACCCGGAGAAAACCCACGCAGGCACGGCGGAGAGCATGTAAACGTCACACAGGAAGGAATCGAACCCTGCACCTCTGAGCTATGAGGTGGACGTGCTGCCACTTGATCAAACTGATTTTTTTTTTTCAAACATGCTTTCATTTTCACAGCGCTCTTGAAAAAACAGGACATGATGTCAAAAATGCACAAATGATCATTCCGTTTCTGGTTTGGCCTGTAACATGTCGAAAAATCGGCCCAGCGCACTTGAGAACGTGCTCAGATTATTATTCCCGCTTTGTGTCCAATTGCACAACGCGCGATTGCGATGCAACGCACGGGTTTGCCGACGAATCCTTGAAAATGTAGCGGGATGACGAATGCCGTTGCATTTTGATTGGAGTGCAGTAAAGCAGAAAGCTTCAATCGTGCTCCGGTTGAAGGCTTTCGAGAAAGAAAGAGAGAGAGAAAGAAAGAAAAAAAAAAAAAAAGCAAGCATCCTATACATGTGCTCATGATCTTTCCAGATGGTTGACCATTTCAAACTATTTTCAATGGCTGGCTCATTCTGCGTTCCATTTTTCACGAGGTCATTGCCCACGGGTCACGGCTCCTATTGAGAGGCAATGCAAATGCAAAGAAATAACACGTTAATGGCCCTTTACGCCAAGATGGCGCGTTACCGCTCGGAACACACTGGAAGCCGACTGACGTTCAATTCTGTCGGGAAGAATTGAACGTCGAGAGAATTTACAATGGGGTCGATGTTATTTGCAACCATTCAACGTTCTCGATGATTGAGCTGTTCATGGCGCCGTTTATGACGGTTAAGATTGATGGTTTGCGTCACATCACGCAGCGGGTTGATGCTGTTTGACAATCGCATTTCTTTACACAGATTCACGACAACAAATTTGAAAGGATGTAAATAATTGAATGGTAAGACGGACGCAAGAGCTCCAAGTGTGGGCAGGGGACTGGAAAAAAAATAGGCAGGTGTGACTGATTTTGAACGGAGTGATTTTAGAAACCTGCATTAGCGAATCTGTTTAGCGTTCATTCATGTTTCTATACTGATAATCCTCATGATGCTCATGCTTGCTATCCATATGGCTTTTTGAAAGGGCCAAGATTCTCATCAGTGATTTATGAGCAAACATGCAGTGTTAATTCTGTATAAAAGAAAAAAAAATGAATTCCATTTCCATAATGTAGTGTATTTATTCAGAACTACACACCGATAAAAACAAAGGTAAGCATAATTTTGTTGTGGGAACGGATCATTTTTTTTCCCAGTACTTTCAATGGGAGATATTGTTTTGGTTCGCAACTACAACCCAGCGTCCCACTGTTACTTTGATGACAATCTTAAATGTGTTGATGTCTTTTTTTTTATAATCAAAAATGATTTTGAGAAGGAAGCAAATCTACCGCTTGTTTAGAGTTGGCAAAACAACAAGACTTGCTGAGTGAATGGCCATGTTTAGTTGCAGCCTTCCCCAGCGTGGCGTGGAAGGCGGCGTGGGCGACTTCAGCACCATGGAGAGGACTCGCAACTCATCGCGCGTGTGCCTTTTTTTTTCCTCCAGTTTCCACCCACAACACGACGACGTCACGGGAGGGCTGACTCGTTAACGTTGCCCTTTTCCGCACGTTATCGCCCATCGTTTGAAAGTATTGGACAGCAGCGGAACACGTATTATCACATATTGATCGAGCAAAAGCCAGAGCAGTGTGTGTGTGTGTTTCGTCGCGCGTGCTGCTGCTATTCAGGCACCATCGATGCTAATCGGAGATCAGCCCTGGAGCGACAGGTGCAGCCAATGTTGCGCGGACAGGAATCAAGGTATAGATAGACCCCCTCCGGGGCGGGGGGCATCAGTGGTGGTGTTGCGACACATGGGAGGCGACTTTTATCGTCTTGTGTTAGAGAGCATTATTAGGAACCTCTCTTGGCATTCAAAAAAAGAAAATAGCCCGTATGCTTGTAGATTTCTATTGAGTGGTGATGTTGCACAGACTCCCGGTACGTTCGCAAAGGATATGGCCACTCTGTTATACGTTTGGCATACTTCCTGATCAGGTTGTCCTCCCGGAAGATGAAGAGGGAGCGGTTGACGGTCAAGCAATTTTGCTTGACGGGGTTCGGGTTGTAAATGGCCATCGTCCGGGCCCTTTGGGCCATCGACTGCTTGTACATCCTCTGGCCGGTCGGAGCGCCTCCACCGCGGGCTCCCCCTCTTCCCGCACCCGGCGCTCCTCTCCCTCCTCCTGCCGCTCCTCCGCCACCGCCGCCGCCGCCAGCGCTTCCTCCATAGCGGGTGGGGAGATCGTCAGTGAAACGAGCCATTCTGGGAACGCGCAGATCCAACAGGGAAAATCCGAAGTGGTTTCAGTGGAAATGGAGGAGAGACGCATCACAACAGAACGCACTTCATCCACCACAAGCACAGTTGTTGTTGTTTAGCTTTAAGAGAGCATTGGAACGTGTTTAATGCTCGATTCTTTCCGCTGATTCATCCTCCTTCAAATGTCAAAATATTAAAGTTAAGAACAACAACAACAAAATAAAACAAGAGGAGAAAATGACTCCAGCTGTCGAGATGGGATCACTTCATTGAAGCTGTTGCATCCACGGCGAAGAGAAATCACGTCTCCACATCATGTCAGCATCTTGACTGCGGCCAAACACCAGTTGAAATGTCGTTCGCTTTTTTTTCTCTCTCTCTCGACAGAGAGGGTTAGGTCAGTCCAACAACACGACCATCCCTCTTGCGCCTTCCTCCTGGCTGCGAGCAACAATGACACGAGCAAATGTGACGCGAGCGTTGTCCTGTGGATTGTGTTTGATCACTCCCTGGGAGGTGGGGAGGGAGGGAGGGAGGGAGGGGGGGAGGGAGGAGTATGGGGCGGCTCAGGGCTCCACGAGTCCCCCCCCGGTGGAATAGGGAAGAGCTCACGTGACCAACGCGGGCCTATCGCTGAGCGGAGCGCTCAGTCCTCCTTCCTTTCATCGGTCTGCTGGCTGACTCGGGGAGCAGACAACTGAGGAAGTTCGAGCATCGGAGGGGAAGCAGCGGCGATTCGAGGATCAGAACAATTAAATGTTCTCCCACTAGAGGGCAGCACTTGAATTCCAACCACAATGATAAACATGTCCAATCAACACCTGTTTAATGCGCAAGACAATCAAAAGAGTCGAATCCGCAGATGTGTCCATTATGGCTAGAGGAGACAATGCCGAGTGTGTTGTTGCTTCACATGATTAAAATGCACTCAAAACACACCACCACAAGCCAGTCATGCTTCTGGAACACTAATTACCATTGGGATTTGCTTTATGCACACTGGTTACCGGAGATTACGCTGATGTTTTTAAAATTAGATTGGCTTAATAATAAATCTCATGGAGCGATTGCGGGAGATCCGCTGAAAAGAATAGATACGCGCAAATGCACCAATAGTTTTTTGTGCATGCCACATTTGCATGTTGCCCCCCATTACCTAAAAAGTGTGTCAGCAGCCATCATCGCTTTACTACGAACTGCATATCACGTTTCAAATTTGCAGCGGCAGAAAGCGTTGACACCATTTCACAAGTTTTTGCGTGACAGCCATCTAGTGGTTCATTTGACGCACTGCAACACCTTTAAACTGTGTGCCGCGCAGTACATGAACATGCAGTTTTTGGTTCACAGGTGTTGTAACAGGCGGCAATATTGAGCCATTGGTTGCCATGACAACTAATATATTATAAATACATATTTTTGATGCTGTTGATTTGTAAAGGTGCTTTGTTTCTATGTGAGCCCTTCATATTGTTTTATTTTCATGTTATTTGGGATGTTTTGTCGGTAATCACTTCCGGGTCACGTGCCGCGGATAGGGAGGAATTAAAAGATCGAGAAGTCAACTTACGAGAGAAAGAGAAAAACGATATCGTCTGGTCAACGTTGTTTAAGTTTAACTACTTTCGGTTTACAAGGTAAACACGGTATGTGTATATTTTTGATGATTTATTAATGCCTTTTCGAAGAGAATGTTGTAATGTTTATTGTTGTTTGAAATGTGTTGCAGTTTTCACGGTGTTCCATGATTAAACGTTTTTTGGACATCAGTACGAAGCGTCATCCTTGACCGGGGTAGTTACAGGTGTCATTTACCTGTCTGGCCAACATGGCTTCGTCTCCATCTCGTGCTTGTGCACAATGTGAGACAACCCCTCGCCGGTCCCCACTCTGCTGGCTCCATCCAAGTGTATGACGCTGTCGTACTTAGTCGTGTTGGTGGTCTCGCAGTGTTTCCATGAAGGCTCGACATCTGCGCCAGGCGCCCACCCGGGAGACTCCTTCGGCTGTTGTCGCAGTGGACGCCTCTTGTCACGTGCCAGGGCCCAGGTGTCCTCGTACTCGGCCCCCAGGGTCAGCATCCGCCATGAGCTAAACGTGGCTGAACGCAGTGCTGAGGAACACAAGATATTCAATAGTGGTGGCAAATAACTAATACCATCTTTGCACTTCACAGTGTAACGGAGGAACCGAGTCAGAACTTACCTTAAACCACAGTAGATCGGGTCTCTGCCCATTTGGAGGAGTGAGGAACTTTTCTCTTCATGGCTGTTCCAAACTAAACCGGCACAAGTGGATGAAAAGTGAATTGGTGGCGTGTAGCAAAGTTCTGTCTGCGGCAGGCTCCGCTTCCAGGGGAGGGCCTCACTCGGAACAGACACACACCGGTTTCTCTCATCTTGGAATGCGGAAAGGCAGCTTCCTACTCAACCGTGTTTTGAGGACCTTATCGTCGGAATCCTCGCAGAGAATTTCCTCTGGGTTTTCTTATCAAAGGCTTCCAAGTGTTCCTTTGGGTAGCCAGGAAGGGAGCAATCATCGGCCCATTTGTAAAAACTGAAAAGCGTAAAAAGATCATGTCTATGCATTTGTCACTGCATTTTGAAGCCGATTCACTTCTCGCTGATTATAATTTGCACTCCGGCTGAGGACATAATTAGTACGTATCCCTTATAATGTCAGGGACTATCAATCAATTGGACTCCATAGCAGTAGCGTGCTGCCTTATCTCTGTACCCTTCTGTCATAATGCCAATCAAGCAGCTGTCTTCTCAAAGTTTACTCTTTTTAGCAGTCAATTGCGTTCAGGTCATTTTCACAATCGGAGCGAGGCAAATATCTTCACTCTCTCCCAACTTTCCGCAGGCTCTAATGGAAAGATATTTCAGTCATTTGCGTTTGAAGAAGAGCAAGAAAATCATCTCCGAGAAGGAACTTTAGATAGATGCAAAAGCAAAACTTGGTAGTCGACGGCGTTGCCTCCCGAGAGGAAAGGCGACAAGTGAGGCAGCGCAGAAGAAATGCATTAGTAGTAAATTTATTGAAAAAGATACAACCAATTCAAATGCTGCTTCACGGTCCATGAATGTGTAACAGGAAAAAAAAAATGGAACTGCATTTTTTTGGTAGTCTTTTTTTTTTCTTTTTTCAATTTGACGTTTTGCACAACTGCACTTCACTACTGACGCTTAAAAAGATATGTTGGAAAAATGATGGAACAAAATTATGAACAGAATCACTACAGGTACGATAACAAAACTGGAAATAAAACCGAACATTAAAAAAAAGCGCAAATGTGTCTTATCTTACAAACCATGCTCACCGAGGTATTGAGCATCTTTAAAAAAAAAAAAAAAAAGCACCGTTTTTGTTACTCCTTCTTTGTTAAAATCAGGTCTGCATCAATTGTGGGATATTTTACCACACAATTAAGTTGCCCTCAACAAACAAGCATTATAAAATGTCACTTAATTTGCCTTATCAAGGTAGGACACTGCATCCCAGTCGAGAGTACACATCCAAATGAACTTACCCTGGCATGATATGTCTTTGTCCAAAATGTTTCGGCAGTCTTCAAATTTTGGGGGTGACAGGATGAACTTCAATGTACACATACGCTCAATCTGGTGGAATGGCTCTCGATAACTGACAGCAAAAAAGGACAAGTTTTTCCCTTTCCGGTGATGTTAAATATGAAATGTGAAAAACTGCTTTTAAATTGTCCCTCGTCGCTGTTTGGTGAGACGGCTCATTTTTAGCGTGGTGTCAAACCGAGCAGAACATTCTTCAGGGGCGGGGCGTCCAACTGTGCATCTCGCAAAAAGTGTCATCGGTTGGTGTTGGGCCGGGCGTCCTGGGGTCCGGGAGACATGACGCGTGGAAATAAGCTGAGCGCGGGGCAACGTTTTAAGAGGGGCTGGAGGGAGCGTCGGACGAGCTGGTGTCTGGGGAGGCACTGGGCTGCTGCTGGCTCTCTGGCGTGCTGTCCGCCTGCAACGACGTCATGGCCGCGGACGAGTACTTGCACTTGGAGGAGCCGCATTCGCAGCTGAACACCTTGCTTTTCACTTCCCAAAAGTGGTCGCCGTAGTTAAATCTGAGAAGCGAGCAAAAACAAGTCTTTCACGCGGACATCACTCAAATGTTTCCTTTATTAGCTACGTGATGTAATCAGATTCCGTATCAGAGCTTCATACAACCCGCTGTAATGGGGGTGGGCAACTGGTGGCCCGAGGGCCCAATGTGGACCATGCCCATACTCTGTGTGGGCCTCAATTCATTCAGGGGACCCACCTAGTTGCCACCCGACATTTAAAAAAAAAAGTTTGATTTTGTTTTTGGGGGAATTGATGTGAGTGAGTCCACAAAAATGCATATTGGAGGTTTATCAGCATTTTTTTAAAATGAATTTTCGGGGTATAATCTGTGTCTTCTTAAAACTTTGAAACTCCCTTTGTAGAATAAAATACAGTTAAAAGAAAGGTCAACATAAAAGAAATCATGAACTTAATTATGCAAATAAAAATAATTAAAGTGGCCTTTGGCATCATCGTCCAGATATGTTCTCCAGAAGAGATCACTAACTTGAAATTAAATAAAAGCAGAGACTGAAATAAGAAGTCTTCTTACCCAAGCTCTTCTCCCGCCTTGATGTTTTCACTGGCAAAGAAGGCAATGTGTGGGAAACGCAGGTCCTGGTGTGTGGTGAACACTCGGCAGGCAAACAAGTTGGGCTCGCACATGTGGTTGAGGAACCGACTGATGTTTCCATAGAAACGCGCATCGATGCAGTAAACATCTTGTGGCTGAGAGGCAAACAATAATAATGTCAAACAAAAGATGTATTCAGAAGGCCACGAATGAAAAATACGATCAACTACAACAACACGACTAGTTATGGACTGTCAAAAAAAGCCATACATCAGACATGACGGCTTTACTTTTGGAAACCAAACTGATGGACAATCAGAGCAGCAATTTTACTTTCAAAAGCAAGATCTTTTTTTTTTTTTAAAGGAGGAATTGCGAATGTACTGCACCTTGTCATCCAAACTGAAGAGGTACGCATCATTTTGCCTCATCTCAGCTTCGGCCGAGATGATCTCACCGGCGTACCTGTTGACAAGCAGGAGTCAACTTCGCCGCATGCCAACGCCGCTTACAAGCCGCACTGCAAATATTGCGACAGCTCCTCTCTTGTTGAACCCGGACGGCATTCTGTGCGACGATCACAACGAGGCGCGCTCGTAAGTACTTGTCGTTATGAAGGGCCAGCTTTGCACGTCAGTCGGGTGGGGGATGAGTGAGGTAAGCATAAATTCAAATCTTGCCAGCAGATTGAACTGAAAACTTCCCCTTTCAGTGACAGGATTTATTGAAAGACTTACTCGCATACAAATGTCCCTTGCGGTATGTCTTGTAGTGCTCGGACTCCCCAGCCCTTCTTACTGGTCCGAAAGAGCTCAAGTCTGGTCCTGGGTAACATGACATGTTATTGGTTAGATATTTGAATAGTCTCCTCATGCAACAATCTACTGTATTTTTCGGACGACAAGTCGCACATTTATTTCATTGTGTGGCCGGTCAGTGACTTGAATATAGAATAATTAGAGCTCGGACTGACACCCGTTTTCTAATCCTGTTCTATCGCAAATACTTCATTACCGCTGGTGGCCAGAAGGAGGCAGAAATGTACCAATAGTATTGCCAAGCGTAAAGCTTGTCGTTCAGTAACCAGAGGCCTGAGATCGCTTTTGCAGTTGAGATACACGCATACTGTGCTTTTTTTTTTACCTGAGTCCGTTTTGCACCACCCTGTTCTTGCAGGTCCTCCAACAGGAACAGGCGTGGTTACACTCAAAGATAAGCGGGGCTCCTCACGGCAGAATTCAGGGAGAAGACAACCGCCCTGAAAGTTGATGAGGATGAGAAATAAAAGCCAAGTCTACAGCTGCACTTAAATTGTCTGGAACCATCTTCCACCTCAAAAGGTTCTCTTTAACGTGGTCTTACCGCATCATACCAGCAGCGCAGACTGAGCTGTCCACACATGCAGACGCTTGAAGAACAGTCTTCCTTGCAAACGCAGTACTGTGTTGTTTAAGGACACGCAGAAGAATGAGAAAGCGGCGATTTGAAAATTGAAGTGGGACAACTCGCTTGAATTTGGCGGGGAGAGCGTTACCTGCAAGTGGGTTATGTTTCTATCGATGTTCATCGGGGAGGTGACGCAGTTTTCAAGGATGTACTTGTAGTCGTCCGGGTAAGGTTCGCCGTCGACGGCATTGACACAGGGAAGGGGAACTCTCTCCTGCCCGAGGGCAATGTCACTGTACAAAAAGTACGCACGCACCGTTGGCTGATTGTGCAGTTTGCCGCACAAAGCAAAGACCCTCATCTTTCTGCACTGCATTTGCCATGTCATCGTCGTAACAACTCCTAGTTAGTGTTTCATCAGCTCCGTGAAATCTTGCTGAAGACCTTGAATTAAAACAAAAACAAAGCACAAATCAAGTTGAACCTGTGAAGGCTTTTATCCATTCCTTGAATGAACCCGACGTTCTTGGCATCCTTCTGCCTCCTGTTGGCCTGCAGGGCCGCAAACGTTTTTGAGTTGTGGCTGCAGCAGTCCGGAGGCGCTTCTCCTTCGCGATTCTTTTGGGAAACATCTGCCCCTCGAGATAGGAAAAGCCTGGAGGGCAGGATAGTTGACTTTGTCAATTTTTTTTTTTGACAACGCCATTCAAAGCATGTATAGCATTCACGCCCAATGACCGAGAGAATTTTCAAAGACCGCTGCTTGTGTAGTGACATGACAGCAATAGCAATGACGTTGGTTTACTCTTTTGGTCATTTTTTTTTCCAACCAGCCTGTCAAACACGAGCTGAGAAAACACCTCCCAGTAACAACAACGCAACCACACGCGGTGAAATAACAATTCAGCGAGAAAGAGGCAATGCCGGGATTCACAGCAATCCGTACGCACCGCGAAAATGTAACAGCTTCACACAACTGCAACTTACACAACACAGTCCAGGCGATTTTCCCGAGCAGCGATATGCAGAGGAGAGTCCCCGTGGATATTTACAGCGTGGAGATCACAGTGCGCGTCCAGGAGCAGCGTGGCAATCTCAACGCTGCCGGAGAACGCTGCCCAGTGAAGAACGATGTTTTCTTCCTGAAATTTTGACCGCCAGCCTATAATTACATGTTTGATTTCTTTGTAAAAAAAAAAAAATCCAAAGTGCGGTGTGTTTTAGAGCAACCTTGTCTCTGATGCTGATGTCAGCTCCTTTGGACAGAAGCAATTTGACCTGGTTCACATGTTTGTACTCTGTGGCCCAAATCATGGCTGTCCATCCTCCATCATCCTGTAGGATGGGGGATGGGGGATGGGGAAAAGGAGCAGGAGTGCAACGTTTAACACCCAAGACAGCTTCTCCTGTGCTGTTCTGCTGACCTTTCTACACCAGACCGTGGTGCAGCTTTTGCCATGCGTCATTACCTGTTTACGCGCTCATCATGATGAATAAATAATTACAAAGTGTGTCCCTCATTAAAACTACCAAAGAGAACATGTTAAGGTTGAACAGAACGTCCTTGAATGTTGCAACCACTCTGTATTAGATACAACCACTCAACTCAGTTTTCCAGCAGGTAGCGCACAAGTATCAGGGTGGATTTAACTCTCAGAGCTTATTCATCCCTTAACTTTCCAGAAACAGAGCAATTTAAAGACAGAGGGGTTCTAAACGTGTAAATGTAACTTCTGGCCGCTATCTATTCGGGAAATATTGCCGGGCAAAGTCCCAAAGTAACTCAGAATTGCATGCAGAAGTGTAAACTGACCTGACAGTTGATGTTGACGTATCCTGTACACAGGAGGTACTCAACAACGTTGTAATGACCAGACTTGGCCGCTAGGTGGAGACATGTGAACCCTTCAACATCCTGAGTGGAGTGGAGAGTTTAGTCCTGACCAGTTATGTGTCACTTGCTCCAAAAAAAATAAATACATCAACAAATTTGAAGGTGACTGACAACAGCGTCATCAAACTCAGATGGGCTTCTGTAATCTTTCTTTTGCAAGTGATGGCGACAGACCTTGTGCATGGCGCTGGCTCCAGCTCTCAGCAGGTACATGACCGTCTCCATGTGGTTGTTTTCGCAGGCGTCCATCAGCGGTGTTCGATGGTCTTCGTCGCAGCTTTCCAAGTTTGCGCCGGCCTTTAAGTGGAGAAGCATCCATTCATTTGTAACTATGGCGAACTATGTGACTGCAAAAGGTGTCATGTGAAAAGAACTCAAGAAACTAAATCACCTGCCCCTGCACAAATCACATTGCACATCAAATTTCTTTTGAATCGGTTCAGATCCAACAAGTGGGAGATATTTTTAAGGGGCTGATGGGAGGGATTTGACAATGCTCCGAATTTAATCGAAAGTATTCCAAACAGTTCTGGTTGAGATTTAAGAACGTGCGGGCATGACGTTGTACACAAAGAAATTGGAACGCCCAATCTGGTGGAAACCTCATCTAATCCTTGGTGAAAGTAAGAAAGGCGAGTTCGCGAAGTCAGTAGGATAACGCACTCTATAAATAGCAAATACGAGCTAGTTATTTAAACGACATGAAAGCACGTAATTGCATCCACTCACCATAAGAGGACTAAGGGGATAAGTTCTTACTTGCACAAGCATGTGGCAGATTTCCTTTTGTCCTCCCTCGGCCGCAGCATGGAGAGGGGTGCGTTTGTTCTGAGACTCCATCTTAAAGTTGGGATCGATACCGTCCACTGCATACGACATGAAGATGGAAATCGTTTCACCACATTTCAATGACTGTCCCAAGGGAGTGGATGAAGGTTAAAACTTACCCAGCATGAGCACGACCTTCTTCAGCTCTCCCTGTTTGGCCGAGAGGTAAAGTTGCTTTGGGTGAAAACGCAGCTTCTTGGGTCTAATCCAAACACACTCATATGAATATTCCAAATTGCGGGTCTCGCATTTGACGTTGGCTGAATTCATACGAAAGCAATGAAAACATACTTCTCCGTGTCAAGAGCAACTAGGATGCTTTCAAGAGTTTCTCGAGGAAGAATCGGAGAAGGGGCTGTCGCTTCGACGTCGCCCAGCTGTTCCGTGCCGCCGGAGGATCCCGAAACAGCGAGGGAGTCGAGCCCCGCCGTCAAACCAGCGCAAAGCGAGCTGTCTGCTCTCCCGTTGCCGTCACTCGCCACAGCCGGCTGTAAAGAGCTGGACATCAAAACAGCAGTGCCTTTAATTCAACTCCGCGCTGCTTATTTAGCGCAATTAAGTCAAAGGTCACACGCAGATAACATTGTACTACTTGTATTCCTTTCAAGTGGGTGTGGCCTATTTGATTTCATTTTATATTTGCGAGTTTGACTGTTGTAATTGAAAAAAACGTGTACATTGGGGGCACTCATGAGCAAGTCAAGGTTCCACCGCCTTTGCTAAGTCAGAAGGCAACGCGGGTGATTTACCTTCCGGTAGTGGTGTCCGCTCGGCCCTCGTGGGCCCCGGGCGGCGCTGGCCCGTGAGCAGGCGTGGGGGGTACAGTGGAGGTGGTGTCAGCCTTGGCGATGGTAACCTCCTTGGCCTTGCCGGCCTCCTCCCCGCAGTGGGGGCAGAAGCTTTGACCTTTCAGCACTGAGGCACAGGCACGGTGAAAGCGATGCGAGATGTTCATGTCTGGTTGGCACTCCATGAAGGTTCCCTGGGAAAAAACACAAAAACAAAAAGACTCAACTAATTTCGTTTTGAACAATAAGTGCGTCACCTCAAAGGAATTTATCTTGAAGTCCTTTGTCAGAGGTCAGCATTCAATTTCTTGACTGACTGAGTTTTTCCTGGGTAAGACGCTCACCGGTTACTGTCCGATTTAATGGCCTTTTTGCCATTTGCCCATAATGCGACGGCATAATGAGATGACAATACAATCTATTTCCAAAATGTGGATCCCAATGAAGGACCACATGTTTTTTGCTTGGCTCTCGAGCTGAAGCAAAAGGACGGACAAAAGGCATGTTGCAAAATAATTCCCACGGAGGAACCGGCTGCAGATGTTCGTGGCAGTACGTCCCAGCTGATATCCTGTCACGGCGCGTACTCACAGCCCTGCAGAAGAAGCCGCAGCCGGGGCAGCACTGGTGCTTGACCATGCCGTTGCGGTGGTCCTCGCATAGAACGAGCAGCTGAACAGAGTTGGAGGGACGCATCATTTCTTGTTTCAAGACGGCGCCCTGGCAGCGGGTCAATTGGCCATCAACACTCTCCGTAGCCATGCACTTCCTGTCAGCCAGAATGAGAATCTCCCGACTCTTAGGGGTCTCCATGCGGCAGCTGCACAGTGGTAGCTCCTGGGCCTCCTCCACTGTAGAACTCGATCTCTCTGCAAAGACAACGTGTCAGTTCTTGATATCATATTCAAAAATACTTGAGGGCGTATTGGCTGCCAGGGGTGCATAAATAAAAAAGTTTTAGGATGGATATTTCTTTGATTTTTCATACATTTGTCAAAATGTTGTCATGATGGGATGTGCCATGTAGCACTTTGACAGAAAAATACTAAATAAATAAAACATTGAATATATCATTGCTTTTCCTCTCTTAGGAGCTCACCTTTGCTATCTGAACTAGCGTCAGGCTCATGGAGTGAGAGTTTGTCGGGTGGTGTTATCTCGGAGTGTTCATTACTGTCTTCTGAGTGCATCAGAAATGCAGCTGGAGGCTCAGCCAGGGACTCTGGGTCTGGGCAGAACAATAATAGTCGGTTGAAAATGATCCATTATGAATCCCTTGATATTGGCCTTTGGCATGTCATTGTTCATACTCGCGCAAAAAAGCGAGCACACAAACAACAAAGAAACCACAGACAACATAAGCGTCCTTTGGAAAAACTTTGGTCGGCACGGAAGATCAACCGATGCCGGCAGCCGACAAGTTGATCTCTGAAAGAGAATGAGCTGGGGGAGTGGACGCAGTGGGACTTGTTACCTTTCTCCATCGCCATCCTCTTGCATTTCCTCGATGGCCTCAGCCAGGCATCGTCTCCTTTTGTTTTCCTCTTTGACTTCTTTAGACTGGACTCTGTGCTCTGAGGCAAACAGAAGTTCAGTGATGAGACTATTTCGGTGTCGGAGAAAGAGAAAACGGTTTGAAGCTAGTAGATAAAAAAGCATTTTGTTGCCTCCTAGTTGGTCTTACCAAGTAGTCTGAATCTGTGCCTTCCTCCTCTCCATCTTCTCCAGATTCGTCAGAATCCTGCTCATTCTCCGCCTAATGACAAGTTGAACCGCAAACATTTAGCACACGTGACCACTGAGTTGGTTACTATGCAAAGGTTAATTCCACAGCTCTTGCGCAAGTTCCGTGCATTGAGATTCGGCATTTACTCGGCAAGCCTGACCTGAGACGGTGACTCAAATGTTGGACTTGCTTGCGCGATATCAGTGCCAAGTTCCTCTCCTTGCGACTGTTGTTCCTCCTCCGAGTCCAGCTCATCTGACACGTCCTCTTCCTCAGATGCATGATCCATCTTCTCCCCGTTTATGTTTAGATTTGTCTGGGAGTTCAGAGAAAATTTGGAAAATATAAAATAAAATGCACTATCGGTTCTGCAAACATTTGCTATGCTCGCTAGGAATTTAAAGAGCGTAGCGAATAGCACGAGATTATGTTTTGATGACTCTCCTCTCATATTGTTTTGTGTTTTTGGTTATTGTAAAGTGTCCTTGGGTGTCTTGAAAGGCGCGTATAAATAAAATGTATTATTATTATTATTATTACGCGCACAACATAGTTGTTTCAAATCGGAGCAAAACTAGTGAGCGGCGGTCAGCCAATAGTGTCAGAACCACGCACGAGGCGTGACAGCTAACTGGCGTTTGCTCGTGTTGCTCAGTGTGCGGCAAATCATGGACTGGTGGTGAAGTTGTTCAAATTTCTGCACACTCTTTGCACATACCTCAGGGCTCTTGGCATTCGGGTGTACCACCTGAAACATTTCCAACATTGTTGTCTGCCGAAGAATTTTAGCTTTCTTCTTAGGAACCAGGCTGTAAATTCCCATCCTTCTCTTCTTCTTACGGGAAGAGAGCCCCGCTGTGAAGAGGCCTACATCAAGAGACAAACATACACAATGATGACTGGTTATTTTCATTCCAAGAACCCCCCCCCAACCCCCAAAAAAATCTATTTGGTGGTGTATCGGTGCGTGTTGATTGCATCTGGAACCTGCGAGACCATGTTGAAGCGTGGAGGGCGTCGACGTGAGCGGAGGGGAAGAAACGACAGGAGTTGCTGGTGAAGTCGGCGAAGCGGTTTGTGCTGAAGCTGGCAGATCCGAAGGATTCTGAGGTAGATGGTTCTCTGTTGAGCACTGCTGTGAAGGATTCGGTGTGTCGGATGAAACTGGAGTTTCCATCGTGGCGTTCTTTGCTTCTCTTAATTCCTTCTTGAGAAGCTGTCAGCGACAAAAACAGAAATGGTGAGTGTCCCGAATAGAGGGGGTGAAACGTGCCTGAAAATATGGAGGCGGTTTTTGGAGTGAATGCACTGTTTTTCCCCAGTAGTACCAAATTTGAGTGCCTATTTTTTTTAAATGTGATTTTTTTTTAAATAGGAGGGAATGATGATAAAGGGCTCAGACTACTAAAAAATAAATAATTTGAAGGAAAAAGAAACATTCAGAGAAAAAAAAAACCCAACATTGAAATCATTTACCTTTTGTTCCAGAGTGACAGCAGGCCTCGACATGCTTTTGCGAGCTCTGTGTATCATGATGGTTGTTGAAGCTGTGGTAGTTGCAACTGTGCCATTTTTAGAGTCTATTGTCTCCAGCCCTGTTGTAGTTCCTGTAATAGGGTCTGTCCTTAGTGCACCTAAAGTCTGAGGGGACCCGGAGGCTGAGGAAGGGGGAGATTTGGTCAAGTGTACCCCTGCGGGGCTGTTTGAGGGTGGCCGGTTAGTCCTGTTGGGGGAATTTGCCATATCAGGCGTGGCTTCCGAGCTGTCCTCCTGTTGCGGCTTAATGAGAATAAATCCATTGCTCCCAGTAACAGAACCGTGTGGCGTCTCCATGTCCGACGTTCCATTTTCATTGACCAATGCTAACTCCATGCCGTGGCCTGTTGTGGAAACGTATGTCGGGCTGTTGTGCCTTGCGTCGTCACATTCGGTGCCATTAACGATTGGTTCTGCGACAGGAGAGGAGGCCAGCCTGTCCGCTTCTGCTTTGCGTTTTTCTACGGGTCACAACCAAAAGAGTATCATTAGATTGGAAAAAAAAAACATGTTCAGCATTGATCATTTTGTTAAAAAAAATCATTTCAACTGGCTCATTGTCCTTCATGCAAAATACTTTATAACAGCCTCGGTTGGCTTTTAATATAGCTTAGTTGTATTTGTATGTCATGAATAAATACGAATGATACCTGCGCCCCATTGTTTGCCAGGTCCAGTCCCTCCTGATAAGATGGTTCTTCACCTTTGTAAACGTTTCCTTTGGCAAGACCAGTGGGCTAATGGAAGAAGAGAAATATCAGAGTGGCCTTCTAAATGTGTGGAATTCAAGAAAAACATTTCACTGTATACGTGAATTATCATGAATACCGGCCACCGTCGAAAAGGAGTGATTGCTGGAAAAAAAAGCAGCAAAGAGAAAAATGGCATGGGGTCCACGTTGATGTTATCAAATGTGACATTCTATGCTTTGCTTCGTCGTTATGAGCCTTTTTCATATGGAATGAAATGTTTTCACCTGAAGAGCTGCCTTTTAACTAAACCATTTCAGTCAAACCAGCTGTTCCCCATAAAGCGATGCTGTCTGAGGCAGCAAAAAACAAGATTGCTCTTGAATGTTTTCTGCTCTTAAATCGACAGAAGCCCAATCAAATGACCTGCATCCAAGAGAACGGGAATGCTGTATTTCATGGCTCATCCAGTGGATGTCTGCGCACCAAGGACTCAGATAGGACAGTCACCAGAAAGGTAGGCATTCTGTCAACAACCACAACACAGCTCTCGAAGACTCCACGTTCCATTTACAGAGCCGTACTCCAAAGAGTCTCTGAGCCAAGGGTGAACAAGCTCCATGTCAGACAGCGGCAAGGTCAGGCCCGAGAGTCAGACTTTAACGTGGCTCCCAGAGAACATCTCGACTGAGTAGGGGCAATTCTCACAGGTCAGTGGTCAGAAAAAACTTGGTCCGAATGTGTGTGCCAAGGAAAAATAAGCGTTGGGTTCATTCTGCCCATGGACTGGGGAGAACCAGTTATGAAAGACTTTGTGCTCTTCCCTCCCCCTAGTGGTGGACAGTTGAATATTTGCCATATCAGGAGCAAGAGGGAGGGGGAAGGGAGGCAGAGAGGCCTGTCTGCAGATCTCCGCCATTTCGCGACTGGATTGTTTACCGCCACAATGCTGCCATCGCCGCGGTTTCCCACTCGATGGGGAACGTAGGGGCCCGGATGCCAATGCTCACCTTTAGGGAGGCTACTTAATGAAGTTACAAATGCCAGTCAAAGATCAAAAGTACATTTTTTAGGATGACGTCAAAAAGGGAGAGGTCTCTGAATTCCACATCAGAATTCAGGTTTCAAAAATTAAGACTTTCCAAAAATGCAGGTCCCATCAAATCTAAAGCGAACATGTTTGAAAGGCTGATGATGAATCTCCCTGCTCCGGGATGGTCAATGAGATTCCTTGACTGAAGATACCTATCAATCCTTGGGACTCGGGGAGACAAAAAAGACAAAGAGGGTAAAAGGATATGATGTCAGATTTTCAACCCGGTGCGTGCGCTGAGCCAAGGGCTGGGGGGGCTTTGAAACAAGCCACAAGCTGCTCTTCTCCCAAAACGGGATTCCCAACTGTGCAGGCTCCATTCTGCCTGTGAAACAGTTGCCTTACTGCCAACACGATGACTGCTCCTCGAGAATGAAGTCGCATCACATATTTCATGAAAGAGGAATCAAAAGCAGCAGCAGCATTTCTTAAAAAGCAACACTTAGCAGAGACCACCGCAACACAAAAGCACAGCAGCAGTGGATTCTGGTATGAAAGGTAGGACAGTGCATGGCTCCCAGAAAGAATGATGCAAGGCAATGAATCTGCTCAGTCTATTCCGAAGCAACCAAGTACAAAGAACAGAATGCAACCGAGCGTGCCTTTTGCGCCTCCATGAAGCATCATACCTGCTTTCTTCTCTTGGCCTCCACCGAGAAGAGGGAGCCAGGAAAAGAAGGGAGAGCAAGGTTGACTGCGAGCGAGAGAGCATGCGCAAGCAGGCAGATCGTTCCTCTTCCTTCCTCTCCCCCATACACATTCACCTCGGCATCCATGTGGCATGGTGGCTCCCTCTGTTGGTCCTCGTCTTCAGACGTCCCCACAGAGAATACCCACTGGAATTCCCAACATTTCTATGAGACCGCAAAAACCCAATGACTTCTGTCTCCGGATGAGTCACCTTAACTCACTGACGTGTATCAAAGAATCAACGGAGTCACTCATCGTGTTTCTTCCAATCGTGAATCAGTTATGGCTACATCCAACATAATCTACGGATTTCACTCAAAATGGTGGCCAATTATTATGAGGTGTTGTGTTAGCGAGAGTTTGTGTCACAAAAAGGAAAGATTCAATTGACTTTTTGAGTGGTGCTACTTCATTTGACCTACAAAGAGGAAGGGGGAAGATGTGTCTTCTTACTTAATCAAGATAGAAAACTAATTAAGGCAACTTTGCCCTTTCTCAAATACCTACTGTGCCACTATGTTTTTGGTCATTTCAAGCGCACTTGAAGGGTTTTTGAGTGCATGAATATTTAAGCCTATCCCAGCTGTCTTCGGACAGTAGGCGGGGGACACCCTGAACCGGTTGGTTGGCTATAGTAAAGCAACCTCATAAAAGCTAGCGGGATATATCTCGTCTGAGACACCATGGCAGCAAACACAGACGTACTTGCTCCTTCCTGGCCTGCAGGAAGTGCAATTGCTTACGGTACCTGTTCCGCACAGGATTCTGGTCTTGGAAAAAGCTATCCGAGCGGAATGCAAAGAGTATGGCTGTCTCAAGAACGAATGAAAAAAACCTAGGTTCAGCACCTCTTTTGTGATCCGAAACCTGTTCATCCAAAATGCAAATTGAACACGGAAAAATGGCTGTATAATTTGGGCCAGCCCAGTCAATGGCGTGACGTCACATTCATTCCTACCATGATGCCTTGCAGTAAAATTAACCAAGGGTATTGCAAATGCGCAGTTTTCGCGAATACAAGACTAGACAGATGGGAGCACCAGATATTCATCAAAAGTTACAATAATGCTCTGTTTCCTCATCAATACCTCGAACCGCCGGAGGGACCTTTTATCGGTTCAGAAGTGCTGACCCATATTCACAACCTCACTCCTAATATTTTCTCCATGAAACCAAACATATAAATCTATTTGGTTCGTAGCTTTTCTCTTGGTTGCACTGATTTCCAGAACATGAATGTGGATTTTATGTCACTTTGCACAGGGACTTCAGAACCAGTCGTGCTGGCCTTTGCAATTTTAAACTGCGTGAGCATAGAGACTGTTTCTTTAACTAATCAAATTTCCCCCTCAGGGCCAGCTGGCTCACGATAATGTCAGCATTTTTTTTCGTCCTTTGATGAGCTGGTCAGAGCAAGTCAAGTTCGACTAGCAAACAATGTCTGGAGCATTCTGCACACATTTAATAATCAGCATCTACAGTGTGATGTCTATTTATACTTTGGTTGTTCAATAAATATTGATTCTGAACGGCTCTGGGTGACGTATGTGGCACAGTTGCGTGTTACTTTACTGAGCTTTTGTAAACTATTGACGGTTTCTGTAATTGTGAGGCGATAGTGGTTGTATCAAGTCGAGTACGGTACAATAGCACTGAAGGCACAGGTACCAAATGCACAGCCCGATGACGATTCAGTGAAAAGAAAATAACACAAATACAAACAAAATGTAGTCTTTTGAATGATGCATGGTTTATAGAAGACCAACAACTATCAATGTGTTGCAGAAGACCAAACCATGACCATCAACAGATGACGCCTTCACCCTCCACCTTTCAAGTCAGTCGATGCAATCACAACGCATAATAATAATAATAATAATAATAATACATTTTATTTGTGGGCGCCTTTCTAAAAACTCAAGGACACCTTACAACAAGCAGTTAAAAATACAGATACAACGTTAAAAACAACATCAAATATAATAAGATAAATTAAAACAAAATAGAGACAATGGATTTATGGTCAGAGTGAATAAGCTTGTCTAAACAGATGAGTTTTGAGGCTGGATTTGAAATGTGTTAGTGAGTCTATGTTGCGAAGGTCAGCGGGGAGTGTGTTCCAGAGCTGGGGAGCAGAGCGACTGAAGGCTCTGTCTCCCATGGTGACGAGGCGAGCAGAGGGGACAGTGAGGAGGAGAGAGGAGGAAGAGCGAAGAGAGCGGACTGGTGTAGGAATATGGATGAGGTCAGACAGGTAAGGAGGGGCAAGGTTATGGATGGCTTTAAATGTAAGGAGCAAAGTTTTATATTGAATGCGGTGTATAATGGGGAGCCAATGGAGATGTTGGAGGACAGGTGTAATGTGGTTTATGGATGGTGTGAGTGTGATAATGCGAGCGGCTGAATTTTGAACCAGTTGAAGCTTATGGAGGGTTTTTGAGGGAGACCGAGCAGGAGGGAGTTACAATAATCAAGTCGGGAGGTGACGAGGTGTGAACAAGTATAGCAGTGGAGTGAGGGGTGAGAGAAGAGCGGAGCCGGTGAATGTTTCTAAGATGAAAATATGCAGAACGAGTGATATTGTTGATATGTGACGTGAAGGAGAGGGTGCTATCAAGGATGACACCCAGACTCTTGACCTGAGGGGAGGGGAAATGGAGGAGTTGTCAAAAGGAATGGAGAAATTGTTTATTTTGTTTAGGTGGATTTGGTGCCAACGAGGAGGAGTTCAGTTTTATTGCTGTTCAGTTTGAGGAAGTTTGAGGTGAACCATGACTTTAATTCATGTAGACAGTTGGTTAGGGAGGATGGTGGAAGTATGGTGTTTGGTTTGGTAGAAATGTAGAGCTGGGTGTCATCCGCGTAGCAGTGAAAGTGAATGTGATGTTTCCTGAAGATATGACCAAGGGGGAGAAGATAGATTAGAAATAGCAAGGGGCCAAGGACAGAACCCTGAGGAACACCTGAAGTGAGGGGAAATGAGTGAGATCTAAAACATTTGAGCTGGATAAACTGGGTGCGGTCAGAAAGATAAGAGCGGAACCAGGAGAGGGGGGTGTTGGTGATGCCAATGGAGGAGAGTCTGTCAAGGAGGATGGAGTGAGAGATGGTATCAAAGGCTGCACTGAGGTCAAGCAGGAGGAGGATGGTGAGTGAACCGGAGTCAGCAGAGAGAAGAAGGTCATTGGATATTTTGAGGAGGGCAGTTTCAGTACTATGGAGGGACGGAAGCCAGATTGAAATTGTTCGTATAGGTTATTGGAGGAGAGATGGGTGTGAAGTTGAGCAGCCACTGTTTTTTCTAGGAGTTTGGAAATGAAGGGAGGTTTGATATGGGACGGAAATTGTTCAGGTCGGAGGGATCAGAGCCAGGTTTCTTAAGAATGGGAGTGACAGCAGCAGTTTTGAGATGGGAGGGTACATTGCCGGTAGAGAGGGAAGTTTGAATAATGTTAGTGATGAGAGAGGAGAGGGCCGGGATAGAGGTTTTGACTAGACTAGTCGGGAGAGGGTCAAGTTGACAAGTGGAGGTTTTGGACTTCTGAATTAAGATGGATATTTGGTGGACAGATGGAGAAGTGAAAGCAGAGAACAACTGGGTAGGAGCTGGGGAGAATAAGCGACCCCTGCCCCCACCCCGCATCCCAAAAGGCAAAAAATACTCATAATAATAATACACGAACGCTTATGTGGATTAATGCATTCCGTGACAGCTATTTTTGTCACAGTAGAATGACGGTACTGTATTTTGTTTTCTGTTTTGAGTTGAGTTAGCCCGGAGTGTTTAGCGAAGACAGAAAGCCATGACAATAACACGCCAAACAAAATATGTATTACACAGGAAGTACACTAAGGCACTACAAAAAGAAGAAATAAAGTGATGCTTGTTTAATACGCGAGGAAGAACGAGTCTTATGAGACAGTGCCATGTGTTTACAGTGGAAGCTGCTCATCCTTCAATGTTGATGTAGCTAGCATAGTGCTGTATATGAGCCATAGACCAACAGAGCCAAACATTGTAGGGTATTCCTTCAACTATTAAAACGGACTTTCACTTAATTTTCATTTGAATGAGGCACTAACCAAGCGTCTTCAAAAACATCGCGTTGCTCGTATTTATGCACAGTCTGCTAACTAGCAAAAAGCTAAACGGCACTCTGCAATTAGCCACCACTCGCCGGTAAAATTCAACACCGCCGAATCGTGAACGGCGTTATTTCAAAGGGCCAGAATGAATCCCGCTGTGGTTTATTTTGAAGGCTTAACGCAGACAGGAGTAAGATATTGCCTTGGACATGGACCATGTATGAGCAAGACCGTGAGCTTAGCACAAAACGCGCCCGGACACACCATTCAGGTTCCGGGGCGCGGGCGCAGCATCTTCCTACACGTTCAGCAGCCCTCCGGTAAGCACAAAAGCAGCAGAGCACAGGCTGGCAGCGGGAAATTGACACAAACAGACGCCTACATTTAGACAATTCTCCCGCTTTGCCACGTAGCCACTGCAAACGGTGGAGTAATACGTTCTTGGCAAGTGGGAACGAAGCGAAAAGTGAAGCAATCTTGCAGTTAGATAAGATTCACTCACTCACCTCGGTCTCTGCCGAAGCCATGGTGCCTGGACCTAAGCTCCGCCCACGTGCGATGACGTCCCTCAAATAGATTTCCCCCCTCCAAATGATGTGCTATCACACCTGAGTCTGTCTTGTCTGTCTATCGCGATATCACACCTTAGTTGGCGACCAGTTCAGGTGTAGTCTGCTGTGAGAGGCATATAAGGGGTGGTTGCAGGACAACTGTGGGTGGGCCCAGCCAGAGAAATGGCTGTGCACTGATGCTCACCATTCCTCTCCAAAGAGGAATGGGCGAAACTGCCCAGAGAGGTGTGCTAAATGCCACAGCATTGTATTAAAATCGATTGGAGGCTGTAATTACTGCTGAAGATGCACTCAAGATTTAACAAAAGAAATACCTAATTCAGATCGTCATCTTGGGTGGTGGTGTGTAGAATTTTGTGGGGGAAATGAATTCATCCCCTTTTCAGATGAGGCTGTAACAACAAAATGTTGAAGAAAAAAAAGTGAAACGGTATGATTACCTTCTCACTCACTCTCACGTTCACGGCTATCGATTTAGTCGAGTTATTGTCAGTGAGGTACTAGAACCACGAGTGGTAAGCGCCCTCCCTCTGGTGGTTAACGAAATAATCACTGCCCAAGTACAATCTAATACTGTAGTTGTATTCAACTTTTTAGTACAATACATTTGCATTTAATAGATAACAATGGTCGTGGTAATGCTGGCTGATGTTGAGTTTTAAATTCACATAGGAAGTATGGTTTTAGAATGTGGGAGGAAGCTAGACTAGAGTACCCGGAGAACATCAACGCAAAGGCGGGTGGATTATGCGAACTCCACGCAGGAAGGCCGTGCCCATGAAATGTAGAACGTGTGACGCAGAGTGGTTAATTATAGTACTGTGTGATGAATACAGGATCCGGAGACCCTGCAAGTAAAGAACGATCTCGACAAAACACATCAAAGTTAAAATCATAGGGGGAGGTATATTTGTTCCCCCAAAATAATGTCAAAATCTAAACTTTTTTTTTTGTTTTGTTATCATTTATCTTATTCATTGCCCCTTTAATGTAAACGACCTGCTGAGTCCACACTCCACAAGTCAGCAAACTAGTAGTTACCATTCCAAGTCAATGGGTGGCGGAAATGTACCAACTTAGTTTTCAACCGCCGTTAAACCACGAAGAAGTAAAAAAGGAAGTAGCAGTCACTAAAAATAACAATGCTGTGCGGTACATAGGCTGGCTGAGCAAAACCTTTTTAATTTTATATTTATAAAATCACACATTTGTCTCGTTGCTTTCCGCGCGAAAAGTTATAGGTTTGGCGCACCTCAACCCGGTGCTTTGAGTTTATAGTTTACAAGTTTGAGAGACCTTAACAACGGTTGTCAGCTGACTTCAGCATGGCTCAACAAGCTGCTGCTTTGCAGACCTACAACAATGAACTCGTCAAGTGTAAGTGTTTTATTTATCGATGAAGCTTCTGCTAAAAAAAATAACATAGCAACGGCATCTCCATAATATGAGGTTCGCTCTTTCTTAGGAATGAGTCCACATTATTAAAAAGCCCAACGTGTGTAACAAACATGACTAATGTAATCAGTATTCTGTACAACTCATGACTCCGTTCCATGGACATTCTGTAAACTATACAGCCCAATATTTTCAAAAGGTATTGTTGGGGTCAGAGCGGCCTCCTCTTCCCCGCGTGTTCGTTGTCTTTCGGATGAGGAGAATGTTGGTAATCCAAATAAAGGCTGGAGGCGATGAACAGTTACTTCGAAGGGTTTTAATTTTATTTTCTGCAGCTTACAAATCGATTCGGGCTCCTGAGGGGTCCAGATTTCAATCAGGAAGCATAGAAGAAACACATACATGAGATTATATAGAGACAATATGATAATGAGAGGCGGGGAGGTACGCCTCTCATGCAAATCCCGGAAACAAAGAAAGTAACATGTCATCGGACCCGGTGTGGCTGGAAGAAGGTGGGAGTGGTGAGGTGAGACCAGACCACCACTACCCACCATTTGGTGTGATGGCAAGTTCCAGAACCCCCGCTGTGCATACATCCTAAGATAGGAGGTCTTCCCAGGGGGGCTTAACAACAATCAGGGACCGACCCAAGGTGGAGGGGAACAACAGGAGACACTTAATCAACCAAGGAGGAAGAAGATCAAACTTATCACTACATACGTTGTTTTACATGTGAAAACAGATGTTCAGGAAGAAACCGAGGTCAATAGTATTCATAGTAAGGCGCAGTCCCTCAATAGCTGCAACACAGACACGAAAGATAACAGTTCCTCTTTTGATGTTGGCATGTCCTCTGGAGGGGTCCTAAAAGTAGTGGGGGTCGCGGATCACAAAAGGTGATTGTAATTCTTTCTTTCAAGTGTAAATACCTCCAACAGCATTCTACAGTGTTTCTTTCAAATGTCTGAAAAAAGACACAACTAACCAAGAGAAACAACACATCAAAAGAGCGGAATAACACAGAGGAGAAGGAATGAAACTTCAACAATGAAATCTAACTAAGAAGAGAGGAATGATACTATACTATAACAAAATCTAACTAAGAAGAGAGGAATGATACTATACTATAACAAAATCTAACTGAGAAGAGAGGAATGATACTGTACTCTAACAGTCTGCAGCAGGCTTTTTCCATCCAAGAGCTGCATACAGAAACCCACCGAAGGGCGCAAGGGCCACTTTGACTTTCTTCATCTTTAATTATTTTTCTGTACACTGAAACCAGCCAATACATTATTACATTTTGGGGTCTTCCAAATTCCAATTCAGTATTGGTTATCGTATTTACCCTCTGTAGGTGTAAGTACAGGTATCATTAATTAATAGCTTTAAAGTTACATTGTATCGGAAATTAGTTCCGGAAATAAGATGAGAAGAAAGAAAATATTACATTCTAGCTTGTTTTGAGGCCGTCCAGACGCAATATTTTTCCCCCCGTTTGTCCATCGCAGGTTTTGATGACCTATGCTCCCAGCGAGAAGAATTGAGCCTTCAGATCAAGCTGGAGGAGGAAGAAAAGGAACGACTTCAGCATGACATCCGAAGCCTCTCGGAGAAGCTGAGCAGAGTTAATGAAAGTCTGGCACAAAAAATGGCCGCACACAACACCATCGACCGCACCATCGCAGAGACTGAGGCTGCATACACCAAGGTGTTTGTCCTAATTCACGTGCATGTCTTGAAGTTTATCTCTGGACTGTTCTTTCACACTTTGCCTTTTTTTACTATTTAATATTTACTGTTTCCAAGTTCGAAGGATATGTACTCACCGGAGATGCTGGTTATGACATGTATATTTTAAGACCCAAATTCAAGACTGTTGGTTTAAAAAAAAATTGTAATAACTGACCCAAGTGTTTAAAAAAGTTTTCATTTGTCCATAAGGAAAATATTTGAGTAAGGCCCACCCTGTTGATGCTGACTGACCTTTTCAACTGGCCTCCCTATCAAGTCAACGGCGCTCTTATTAAAGAAAAACAACGCACTCCGCTGTGCAAACGCCACCTTTGATCTGCTGATTGTTTCATGTAATTTCCTGCTCTCCTCCCACAGATCTTGGAGAGTTCACAGTCCTTACTGAGTGTCCTGAAGCAGCAGGCGGGAAACTTCAGTAAAACCTCAGAGCACCGGAGGAAAGAGCACTGAATTTGCAGAGGAAGTGCCTCGTGAAAGACTGCACAAGGAACTGTTTCAAGAATTTGGATTTGGTTTTAAGTTTTTGCACTAATAAATGTGAAATATTGTCCTCCATCGTGTCAAAGTTGACTCAATTGCTAAAACGCACTAACGTTCCTTCTCTAAATTACTTGTTTTAAATCATCTTGCCAAATCTTTTTTTGGGGGGTTTCTGTTCCCACACCAGATAATAAAAAGTACAATTAATCAAAATGTATTCTTTTTTCCTTGTTATTAAGAACATTGACACAAACGCCAAAATGCATGCACTTTGCTACAATTCCCCTTTTAAAATAAATGAAGTAGTTTTTTAAAACTGACTTGTGATTTCAGAAATTCAATCCCATCATTTAATAACATTTAGTTTCGAGTACCATTGTTGTTTTCGCCATTTTATTCGTTTCGGATTAGCTTTGAGCTAATGGCCGAGCGGGTTGATTCAAAAGGGGCGTATACCTGTTTCCACAGCAACGACAACGTTGGCCAGTATCACCCAATCAAAATGGCTCCTTGAGCCAACTGCAGCCCGAACAGGAAATAAGCAGTGAAAAATCGATCGATGGATGCATTCATAAACAAGCGAGAATTTTTTTTAAATCTGCGAGCCAGATGCAATCATAAAAAGAGCCATATATGGCTCGCGAGCCATAGGTTCCCGACCGCTGGGTTAGGGAGTCAAAGTAACACAACAATACCATTAATCTGAAAAGGGATAACCCCTAAATAATGTTACTACAAAATACGACAGCCAAACTTCAAGCTGGTCTTGACAAAAAAAGCATTTCAACCAGTCAGAAGTTTTGAAACACTTCCATGCGATTGAATAGAAAACTGTCTCCAAATCTTCAACTGGCGTTGTGTGTCCTTCTGTAGGAATAAAACAACCAATTTTTTTGATGACCCCTACCGACTACGTGTAAAAAGTTGAGAGAACGGCGTAATTGCGCGATGACATCATCACGCAACGGCAACGTCATTTGGCAACTTTGAGCAACAAATCGCCCGTTTTGAATGACCCGACCACCACAAACCGTTCCGTATGTAGTCGTTGTTCAATGAATACCTGCGTGCGGGCAGATTTTTCTTGCGCAGCTCTTTTCTGGGCAGGGATGGATCGTCGCTGATTCCAAGATGAAACCCCGCTCAGCGCACTGGCCACACTTTGCGTACTCTTTGAAAAGTGACATCAAAAAGCGGTGTGATTTACGTCAACGTAACGAAAGACAATGCGGGACCCGCGTTCCGTTCACACGCGGCTGAAGCGACCCGAGAGGACTCCGCCATGAGCCAACAAGCTGCTGCTTTGCAGAATTACAATAACGAGCTCGTCAATTGTAAGTCTTCCTGCTCTTGATCAGCGCCCCTTGCCGCAGACAGAAGGAATTCATTCAAAATGAATGAATGCCCTTTTTTTCCCCTCTTTTGAAAATAACACGCGTCTTTCCAGATGGGTAAAGGACAGCATCCATCCATTTTCTAATCTTGGCGCTGCAAAAGACTGACAACCATCCTGATCATGTTAATCATGTGCGCTGGAAGAAGGAAACATTCTAAAACATGCCAAATAGTGGCCCTCGAGGACCAGAGCTGCCCATCACTGAGTTAGGACATTGATCAACTTTCTTTGTCCCCATCCCCCAGGTATCGAGGACCTGTGCTCCAAGCGGGAAGAGTTAAACCGTCAGATCAAGCTGGAGGAAGAGGAGAAGGAACGACTGCAGCATGACATCCGTGTCTTCTCCGGAAAGCTGAGTAAAGTCAATGAAAGCCTGGCACAAAGAATGGCCGCACGTGCCACTTTCGACCGCACCATTGCCGAGACCGAGGCTGCATACACTAAGGTGGGCTATTTTTCCAACGATACTGGTTTTACTCACTCAGTAGCCACTCTTGGGATCACTACTGTAGAGCCTCTCACAAGTGAGAACACTTATCACTTTTTTTTTTTTTTTGCGTACTATCATCCATAGTCCGTACTATTTGTCAAAAATAAGACCTCATCACTGACAGATGACTAGTCGGGGGTACAGGGCCACTGACAAGAGTTTCAAGAAGCGGGACAGTCAACCATGAGGCCATTTTGAAAGACTGGTCGCTAATTCCAGAAAGTTAACTAACAAGCCACTGCCGCTTTTTCTGAAAGGAGATGAATCTGTTTGAGCTACTGTATGTTTACACTATGATTTGCCGCTTCTTCTCCGACAGATCTTAGAGAGCTCCCAATCTCTGCTGAGCGTCCTGAAGCATGAGGCCGAAACCTCAGTAAAGCCTCAGAGCCTCGCAAGAAAGAACACTAATGCAGGGAAGGGGATCTTAACTCATTCACTCCCAAAGACGTTTTTAAACGTCTTTTCAGACTTGGTCTAGAATTGGCTGGCACTGAATGAGTAATAAGACTGGACTGGGAAAAATGGTAACATTTGACGACATGTATTTTTAAAGGTAACAGAACAGGCACACGTTGCAATTGTTTGCTTTGTTGCTTATTTCTATTAAACGGATTGTACTGAAAAAGTTCAATCCAACTGAAATGTGACTGCAGACTTTGTGGTGAGAACACTTTGAGAATTAGAGGTTCTCTTTGGTGTGATGTGGTCGCCCTGACACCGATCAAAAACTGCACGCTTGGCAAATGATCTTCCCACACAGTGTTTAACATTTGTTCCAGTTTTATATTTATTTAACGTACATCTGTACAGGTATGACATCACTGAGTTGTTTTTTTTCTCAAATCATCAACAATAATTTTACACACCGGAGGCAATGCAGATAAAAAAAAAATGTGGACAAAATGGAGTGTTTTACCACCAACTGCTCATTTTGCAAGAAGGGAGTGGAAAAGCAACATTGCTGGTTTTGCGTACGCTTCACAAGTCGGATGTTTTGGCTGTCTCAGTAATCGCCGTTTTTGGAACGTTCTTGCTGGTGTTTCAAACGCAGGTGTCAAACTGCTGGCGACGTGACCGCGTTGGTCGTTTTGCTCAGAGACCACAAGAAACAAGCCCACCAAAAATTCAATGCGTCTTTGTTGAAGGCGGCGCCGAGCACGGGCCGGTTCGCCTTAACGACACAATACGTGTCCTCGCATTTGGGAAACGTTTATTTCCCAACACATTCTGACTCATAAGAGCACATTTGTTTGTTTTTTACATTTTGAATGTTGAGTGCGGCGAGATGTATACAAAACACCTGACGGGGATTTGACAATTTCATTTTGGCAATGCTCAAGGCTGACACTGGACAATATTTACTTTTGCGAAAGACAATCCTGTCGGATAGCCTCGTTAGAAACTCCGTTCGTTCGGAATGAAGATTAAAAATACATTCGGGTAAATTGGTAAACCGTCACGGGTGAAGTACAGTGGAACCTCCAAAATCCAATGCCACTCAAGCTGACCGTTTGGAGTTGCACCATCACCGCACGCCAGACGACGGCAATAGCAAGAAAATACTGTACCAGTGACGCAACGAGTTAAAGAGCACAACATTTATTGGCGCAACGCAGCTACCATCAATGGCGATGCTCCTTGTTCCCTTGATTACGCGCCTGTCAAGCGTTTTCCAAAAGGTCTTTGTTTGGACCGGATTTCGTCTTTGTACTGTACATACTGATTTTTAGACTTCCGTGGATGAGCGCTGCTCAAATGTCAATGACAACATCGCCTATAAAGTGAATTTACTTTCAAAGTAAACTTTTTTTTTTAAAAGACAATTTGACTTTGGAGCTTCTACCGTGTAAGACGGCTATTTTTCCAGACTATAAATTCCAGGACGAACACAGCCGTGGCGTCATCACGGAGGCCGACAATCTTCAGATTTAAGCGGCAAGGCTGCGGCGAGCGTACAAAAGTGGACAACCGCATCCATCGGCAGTGCATTCAGCGTTGACGCTTTCAGGACATTTTGACAACCCCTCCCACACCCGTCCCACCCCACCAAAATATCAAAACGTGAATTGCTGCACTCCAGCCTGTAAAAACAGTCAAACGGAATTCTTGTTGATGGTCAGCGACTATATGTGACATACTGTCAAGTAAACAACTTCCAACAGAGAGGAGAACGGCATCCCGTTGCAGGTATTCTGCCACCGGCTAGTCCTTGACACGAGGTGCAAAACAAAAGCCAAAAGCACGACAGTGCAAGCACATTTCAACATCCAAGACTGTATACCAGCATGAACTTGTCATTGGACGACGGCAAAGTCTCTCAGCGGCATTGTAAAAGGTCATCCGCCGGGGGGACGACGAGCAGGAAGTACACGTTCATCATGATAAGCTGGCGTTACAATGAAACTGCACAACAATACTGGCCGCGGTTGAGTGTAAAGGACTGAGGCCATTACAGCAACACTTTAATCACTTGGCATATTGAGTAAAGAAAATAATAATAATCATCATGGAAACGTGGTGAATTCCTGTCCATGAAAAAAAAAAAAAAACCTTCATTAAAACTTTAACTTTCATTTTGAGCGGACCAGCTTTCCCTCCGTGGAATGTGAGAGCAGATGAGGTCCGATACGGGCTGATCAGTCGAAACTCGCCCTCCTGCTTCTTTGTACATTGACACGGAAAACGTGATGTAAAAATTGTACATGAGCAGGTTTAGGACATGCAAACTTCAACACTGAGAAGCAATAAATACCCAAGAAGCTCAGGAGGAGGATGCAGAGACATTCGGCCGGGCGACACACTGTGCGTCGCTCAGCAGCAGTCCAGACTTTTTTTTTTTTGGCAAAAGGTCACTTTTTCAAGCATTGATCCAAAAAAAAGTTGCTACAGAAAACTTCCTCCAGGGTGCACGTTGATGCCGTTTCCACTTGGCCTCCACATCGCATCAAAGTTTGCCTGCTGTTGTACCAACCGTCCAGCAGCTTCTATACGGTTTGCCACGACATACAAAAAGAAAGCAAACGGAAAAGGCATCTGGAAGCTTGACCGTAAGAACTTAAGCCGTTGCTTCGACCAAAAACAAACCACGCGCGCACAAAAACAAAACAATGTGGCACCCTTTCAGATCGTTCTTTTGTTTTGTTTTACTGCGAGCGAGGAGACGCAACCTTCATTTGACGGACTCGTGTCACTGTGGTGTCGCCTCCACGTGGGCATTGGCGGCTTTTAGTGGCAATTTGCACTTTGAAGCCCAGGTCGCCCCGATGCAAGCGTCAACCACGGTGGACGAAAATCACGGGCGGCTTGAGAAAGCGACGCCGCTCCGAATGCCGACGAGCTATTTAATTGGATCGGATCAACTGCCCAGCATTTTTTGGGGGGGTGGGGAGAGAGAAAGACAGCCCAGCTGCTTTTTAGGTGTGAACACGACCGACTGTACGACTTGGACGATCTCGTGGCGAGTGGCAATAAGTACCGTGGCTTGTGTTCCCCGAAGGCGTCGGGGAACGTGTGCTCGGGCCCGGCAAAGTTACAAGTGGTTCAGGTCCAGGTGTGGCAGTCCTCGCTGGCGCCAGTCCCGTTGGTCCCGCCGATGAGGTGCTACTTCAGTGCTGTTCAGATCAGAAATAGAGAGCGGGCTCGCTACTGTAGTCCGACAGGGACGAACTGTCCGCTGGCGTCAGCTGCGGACCAAAAAAAAAAAAAAGACAAACACTCATTTACAGTGCATTTGTGGCAATCCAGGAATGATGTCGCGAAAGTTGAAAATGTGTATGGAGGACGCTCAACAAGGCAGATAAATGGAATATAATTTGTCATCTGAGCTACTGTATGTTTTCGCTCTGAGAGAACATTGAAGGAACGAGACAGAGCAAGAAGCAGGTTTCTCCAGATTTAGGGCCGCAGCTAACGGTGACACAAATCAAGCAATCAATCAAGTTGCGATCCTCTCACCATGACCTCCTCTGTCAACTGCGTCTGCTGGGAAGTGGCTTCCTCTTTGTTCACGTTGTCCTCTTGTTTGTATTCCTGCCAGGCGCTGAAGTCCATCGAGTGTTTGGGAATGTAGTTCGAGAGGTCTGCATACATGGTAGACCGCAGACATGTTATTCAAATTGACGATAGTGGCGGGTGCAGCTTTATACGGAAAATGTTTGCCTGACTCAATTATTTTGTAAATAGGTTCAAGGGGGTGATCCGTTTTTCCTCTTTTAACCCTGAACATACACATACGATATATAAACAGATTTTCAGCGAAACAAAAAGCACATGGTGATCGTTAGATACAAATAAGAATACGATCTTTGGGCTTGTGGGTGAACTGGATCAATCAACTCTTCGACCATTGGCATTTTCAGAAATGTAGTTCAGAAACAGTCCACTGGGGGTCGCTATTCTCCCATTGACAGCCTTTCGACGACACGAATCTACAACTTGCCATTTGAAGTCAACTGGTATCAAAACCGGGCTCCTCAAGGGCAACTCGTTTTTAGATAACAACGATACAACGTATTAAATGGTGAAATATGTAAATAAATGATTTGGACATTGGTAGCAAGTGAAAAAGCGAGTTGGTTGTCATCTTGACCTACAACAGGTTCCACTTATTGTTTTTGCTCTCATAGTGATTGGAGACGAACTACAAATTGGAATGGCATTTAAAAATGAATCTATTCATGCCTTTATTTTATAGGTTAGCCAGCGACGGCCTACAAGTTCAGTCGTCAGATTTTCGTGCAGGCAGTGTTGGTTCCCGTTCCCTCTGTGTGACCTTTCACCCCAAGTAAGCTGGGAGAGGCTCCGGCCCTCAACAGGATAAGCGGCATAGAAACGGGAAGGATTTGGGGCATTCCAAGTCGACGCTTTTTCAGACTTTTTGTCCCTCAACAGTATCTCACCGTTGCTGCTGCTGGTGTGCGTGGGCGAGCTCGTGAAACTGGGCCGAGGGATGTGGATACGTCCCACCATGCTGGGCAGTTCTTCAGCGAGCTTCCCTCCTGTTTGTCCTGCTCCGCCTCCCGCCGCTGTCCCAAGCGCTGCTTTCGGACGGATACTCGTACGTGCTGTGAAGACTTGTCTCATTGAAGGAGATCTTGAGCTAGAGGGGGGCACAGTTCAAGAAGAATATTCAATTCATCGATGGCCTTTAAGTTCTAGAAGAGAGGTTTGGCACCAAAACATTCCCGATCGTGACAATGCTATGGAAAAACGTGATCCTTGTCTGAAATGACAAGGGAGTCAGCTGATTGCTCTCATGGGACCGTTTTTCGCTGCGACCGGAGCCTAAATCTGCTCTAATCTCCATCACAAGGCCACAGGCCAAGAACGGTCCTTCAGATTTGACACCATTTCGAGTTTGGATTTAAGCCAAACTGCCTAATAGCATATGATATGGCAAGTATGTTAGAAAGTACAGAACCTCCAAATTTGGCAAAACGTCAATAATATCAGAGAGGAGGCGCTTCCTCAAGATGATACAAATTTGCTGGATGGTGCAATGATGTGAAGCACAAACGTGCCAACAAAACTTATTAGTCACTTACAAATGAAAAATAGCAGGGCTTCCTGTTCGAGGAAGGTACTGAATGACTTCCCTGAATGTTGCGGTGTCAAGCGGTACCTGATATGTGACTGGGTCTAATAGGACACCCATAAAGATAAAAATATCTGTTGAGACAATCGATAAGAGACTGTGTCATTTTTCTTCCATCTAGCTCTTTTTATGGCAAACAATTGTTTGGCAAAGGGTAAAGGTTCAGTCCAATACTTGCAAAATCACTTTTTTTTACCAAATTACGCAAGGCACATAGTGCGAAGCTTTTTTTTCTCACTTTTTAAAATACACTGATGAACCATGTTTATTCTGTCATCGTATTCGACACTCAAAAATAGCTTTGCGAACAAGTACTTTAAAAAATGAATGGAATCACAAATAATAGGAAAAAAAAGTTGTAGTCCCTCTTTGCCAATCCATAAGCACGGCGGGATCACGCTGATGGCTGCCCGCCGCCTTTTGAACCCAACTCTTTCCAAAAATACATGCTCCATCCTCTCTCTCTATCTGCCTCCTCTTCAGGGACGCACTGGCAGGCTTTCCGTGAATACTGATGGGACGCCCACCTCACTTGAGTTTGACACCTGTCAAGTCAGCTATCGACAATCCAATGGCAAAGGTCAAGCGTTTTGTTGTTTTCATGAAACGACGCTGATTGAAATCAAAGCAAAAATCAAAACGCAACATTTTTAATCGGACCCGTTTTTTAAGACCGCACCATGGCGTAGTTGTTGCCTCGCTTCTGACCGTTCGCGAGCTTCATAGGGCTGACCCAGTGGCATCCTGTCTCGGAGGAACTCCAGAGCAAACAGCCCGTCTATGAATGAATCAGGCTCTCTGCTGACACCACTTCCTCTTTCACATTTCCTTTTATCTGTTTTGCTAGTGCTTCTCTCAATATCGTCAATATTATATTTCGCCTGCGAGACCACACTGGGGAAGTAAATAATGAGATAATATTGCCGAGTGTTGCTCGGCGTCTGCCTGACAAAATCTGCCTGATGGAGGCAGAAGCGAGTTTCGGTGCCCTCAGGCTGTGGGACACATCAAGCTGGGCCCCGACTTTGAAGGACTTCTTATTCAGCGCGGCGTGCGAAATCAACGATCTGGGCCATGGGCAGACTAACAACTCGTTCATTGTGTTGCTTCTGTTTCATATTTATCAAAGACTGGCTGCCCCGGAATGAGCATGAAAGCTAACGTGGCAGTTCAGCATCTTTTTGAAGTGAGTTCAAGAACGGCACGTCCAGCTTCATTCAGACCCCCCCCCCCAAAATAAATAAATTGCCAACATAGGAATTTCCAATAGAGTAGGCGTTTAAAGATTGTGCAAAATAATACAGTAAACATGGCCAAAGCGCAAAACTGCTGTGCAGTTCATTTTGCGCCTTCGTGAGGTTATGCAAATTGTTCGTATAACACGTACAATGTGGCTGGCTGGGCGGTGGCTAATTACATGCAAGCATCTCGAAGGCAGGTACTGTATGCTACACATCAAAGAGAGCAGCGCCAGCATTTGCAATCCCATCACTTCACACTTGACTTTGCTCGTGTGGTGCAAATGTTCACATTTGACATGAGGACAACCATCCCAGCGACCGAGGCCTGCTAAACGTACGCTCTCCACCGCTTTTACAGATGTTGTCAACAGCTCGCCAATCTGTTTGAGCGAGTGACCGTGCAATTTAGCGCCCACGGTTTGGAATGTTAGCGAAAGATGGCAATCTGAGTAAATCACGCACAACATGCCCAATAAGCAGCACGCATAATTTATGAGCGCAAAGCAGCACTTTAGGACGAGCTATTGGGGGGGCGGGGGGGTGATGGGTGCTCAGTGTTTTGTTGTTGTTGCACTCAAGATGTTCTGGAGAGTAACATAATTAAGAGTACATTTGGAAAAAAAAGATTGTGAGCTAGCTTGGTGCTGCTGAAAACAAAACAAAATGCTTGATTATACATTGCGTCACTGCAAACCAAACAGAATGACCCCGGCAAAGATGAGGTGTGAATGCGGGTGTGGGTTTTTTTTTTTGTCTATAGGTGCCCTGCGACTGACTGACTGGCGGCCAGTCCAAAGTGCACCCAGCCTCTCTCCCATGACTCCTGCTTTCCTCTGGCGTAAATGAGAACAAGTGCTATAGATAGTCATCTTTGAGTTGTGGGCATTGCTTTTATGAGCCTAATAAGGAAATGAATGTGAAAAAAAAAAACTATCAATAGGCACGATGAGAGCTGTGCAGCGTTTTGTTTTTTTCCAGGCCAACCCGTGTCGCATGTCCTAAATTAGAGAAAGGTGGTTCCTAATAAATTTGTGCACGTATGAGCACACGCTGGCTCAGATTCCTTGCTAATCGGGTTGAACTGCAGAGTTAGAATCTGTCACACAAAAGCGGCTCTCGTTGACGACTGGCTATTGTATTGCATTGATGTGATTTTTTTCCCCCCCTGGGCTAACTGGGTGTGCACCGCGTTCGAAAAACACGATTCAAGATGACGAGACGGATGGAATGGGTCTTCACGTCAGAACCGGAAGCGCACGTGGACAAGTAAAGAGTCAAGTCGAAGTTAGCCGTGCCTCTGGCATATGCGGCGCATTGAAACCGAAATGTCTCGCGCTCGATGAAGGTGTATGGCGGCTTAGAGGAGATGGGCCTCGTCAACGTGATTAGAGCTAATCTCCTTTCTGCTCGGTAATATTAGACCGGCAAAGCATGTACACCGGCTGAGGAGTTCAACTGCAGCTGCGTGAATGCGCCAGGTGGAACGATAGTCAAGCATGCGTGAGCTCACATGAAAGGTCTGCTGCAAAATTGACCCAACAAGCTGAACGGTAAGATTACGGCTGCGAAATAAAATAAAAAAGAATGATTGACGGATACGTTTTTATTCAATGACCATACCCTCATCTCTGCACGTTGAACGCTTTCGTCTTGAACACTCTCTTCTTTTTTGGGCAAGTACAAAGTGACCTTCAGAATATCCTGTGAAATTCAGCGGCAGCCGCACCTTTGCACAGAATCAAACTGTAAAGACGCACCTCCTCCCTGAGCACTTTATTAGTACTTGTTCCCCCCCCCCCCCTTATTTTGTTGTGTTATTTTTATTCTCAAGTTTTGGGATTGACTGAACTAAATCGTGAAAATGTGTCAGTCAATCATTGGACAAAATTGTATTTTGCATGAAAGTGTATTACAAAACCATTTCTTTCTTTCCGTTTACCAGACGTGTTTTCAGACCATGTGCCCCGTGCCTCCGAAAGTACAACAACGGACGGGAATCCTGCGCTGTACACTTTTTTTCCCAAGCAAGGCCGCGCATTTATCCCAAGATTGGTTGTCACCAAGGCCTTATCACTATTTTGCGTGGATTTTTTTGGGGTGTTTTTATTATATTAAATCAACCCACTATATGGCGTTACATCACTGATTCTAGTGTGTGGAGGCTCACTCGGGCACGTAGGCGTCTGATGTTTGCAGATCTGACACTCGGCGGAGTCCGTGAGCATCTGTGTTTACACTGTCAAGTCGCCGAGATAGTGCGAGTTGACGCTCTTGTAGTATTCTCTGCGGAGACGTGTGCGAGTATGTGTGTGGGTCTTTATCTGGATTGGATTAACTGGTTTACGGAGCGGAGGGGGAGAAGGATGGGAGCGCTTGTTGATTTGTATCCTCAACCGAATGCGTTTTGCCACCACGGGAACCTTCAACCCAAATTTGGCCTCAGCTGAATAGTGTCATTTTGTGGTCACAGATTTCCATTCCCACCTCCACTTTGTCCGATAACTACAACAATATCTCTGAGCGACCTCACCTTTGCACAAGGCCGATTTTGGGCCACAGACACGGAACATACTGCGAATGAACATCAGCACCAATTCGAGCACCTTCTCGAGATTGCAGCTGTCAATCTTCGTCAAGTCAAATTGCCAACCGTGACAGTTTTTATTCTTTCATGGCGACGTCGACGCTGACGGACCGGCGGGTGTGAGTCAGACGGGGAGAAAGTGCGCGCTAATGACAGGATAGAATGGCCCCGGCGTGTGTTGTCGTGGCGACAGGCGCCATGGTTATACGACAAGGGGGAAATGGGCGGGTGGAGGTGCAGGCAGACCCTCGGGAGGAAGATAAACAGCAGAATAGGGGAATATCCTTCGGAAAACGCCGTTTCAGAACGCGAATGTTTGACAAGAAACTGAAAACAAACACAGAAATCTGATTCACACAAGAACGATGAAGGAAGACTTTCGGGGAGATTTGCCTCAGCGGCTGACTCGCACGACGACAGAACCGACGGAGCGTTTTGGTGTCATAAATGTCCGAGGGAGGCGTTCAGTATGACGACGGCTGTTGAACCTCAACATCTGACATTCAAATGATCAATAAAGGGATTGAAACAGCAGTCGAATGTGTTAAATCAGAAGTGTGGGCGTTGGAGGGGGGGGGGGGGGGGGGGTCAGAGACTGCACCTTCTACCACTCACGCAGTTTCTCTTTAGAAAATTCCCCAAAAAGCCTCGTTTGTTTGTGTCTTGTGCTTTTCGTCTCTTTTCCTCACTTGAGCGCACACACACACACACACTGAATTAAACATGTCTATAACAGAAGGACTTTGCTAGTTGAATTCTAATTACATCAACATTGCCAGGCCCTGCATTGGCCTGAGGACTCTACGGGGAACCGCTGTCGTCTTGTGAGAAGAGCAAATCATCATTGCTGCGCGCGTGCGTCTGCAGAGCCCAAAAAGACGCAAGAGAATTTACCATGTGAACTGTTTGCACAGAATATGAGATCAGTGCTTCCTATTGGGGCTCATAGTGGCCCGCGAGTGTTGTCAATTCAAACGAATTCCAGTTTCGTCAGCCACAAACCCAGGCGATTGCATTTTACCGACTCGGTGGTGACAGACAAATGCGGCCGTGCAACCTGAAAGGGTTGCAGGAGCTTCGTGCAGGGTGAAAGGAAGAGGTGATTTGTAGGGGCTTTTAAAAACCATCCCTTGTGTCTTATGTTTTCACCGTAACTGCAGATATCATCGATATCACTTCTTGTATCATGTGCAGGGGTGTTGGAAGGTGCAAAGACAGGTTTCAGATGGAATCGTATGGCTTTGATCTGAATTTGAGCGATCCAATGCAACCTTAAATGAGCATCCAATAAGTGGAGTATCTCGGGCATTACAGAAACACTAATTCATGCCTTTGTCACATCCCGGCTGGATGACTGGAATGCACAATCCTCCATGAAGCCTTTCCAGTGGGTCCACAATGCTGCTGCTCACCTCTTGTCTGCTAAGAGGGAGCACATAAATTGTACTCTGGCATCCCTTCACTGGCTCCCAATACATTTTAAAAGTTCTTTTGAGGATCCTATTATTTGTTTTGAAATCTTGAAATGACCTGACCCCACTTTACTTCTCGGAGCTCGTCTTCAAACTCATTTTTATTCTTTGGCTTTTGACTCAAACTCCATGAGGAGAATTTTATGGAAACAAGAGGGGTGGGGTTGCAACGTTTCAGGAAGCGTATGGGAGGAGTGATGGCGAATGTCTACTGAGTGGTAAATAATTAAACACAATGGACTTTCACACCTGTAGCCCTGGCGCGCAACGCAAGTGCATCAGCGTGCCCTTTTGTTCGCCTTCCTGAGTTACACGAGTTTAAAATAAAATGAAGCTTATTTCTATTTTTAACCTGGTGTAGACGTGGCATTTAAGTTCAACTAAAATAACACATACGCACGGACACAATGGCCTCAACAAACACAGCCGAAGACCAGACATACCACACCAGCAGCAATATAAATCAATGCGCGGACTGAGTCACTGGTACAATATTCGTTCTGTAGTTGGTGAACAACGCCCATCTTTGGACTGAATTCTTTTCAATCTCCACCATAACACACATGTACACGTTTTGTGACTCAAGCACATGTTTATTTTTTCCGTATCTCTTGATTTAATGTATCACTATCATCAATTTGGATCAACTGGCTGGCACTGTGGCTGAAGTGCCTCAATGGTGGTACAAAGGGACACTATCTGAGCTTCAAGTTTTGTTTTGTGGTTGTACCATTTTGTGAAGGCTTCAAAGGGGAAGACGACACAAAAATGCTTTGCACCTTGACACCCTTTAACGAGGGAGGGGGGGGGGGGGGACTGTGGTAAATTAAAAAGCCCTGAGCCCCATCCAATCAATAATATGCAGATGGAAAGTGACTCAATCCCGCCATCTAAATTTCACTGGAAAGCCCAAGTTGATTTTATGCAAACGCAAGCATGCTGATGTTCGAGAAGCTGCACTTGACCTACATAGCTTCCCTTTCCAATAAAAAGAAGATCACAGGGAGCTTGAAGCCAGGGGACAGGCTCCTACTGCGAAGAGAAGAACGAAAGCAGGGTGGGGGGCGGGGGCGTGGAGGGGCGTGGATCAAAAGCGAGACATCGCGAGCTGGGCCAGCATCCCAGACAGATGGCTCAATTTGCTTCAGACGAGAGGCGTACAGCGGGGCCTGGACGCAATATGTGGACCAACATAAATTCTGGAAAATGTACGGGAAGAGCTTATGTTCTTCTTTAGTAAAGCCATAATATGTGGAACATTCTTTTTAAGCCTCATAAAAAAAAGGTTGGTTTTGCTGGAAAAACCCAACCCAACCCAAAGCCCTCAGCTGAGGCAACGTTCAGTGGCCGCTTCAACGCAGAGGCCGCAATGAACAAAAATTCCACACAAATTATACTGGTCAAAGGGAGCCTTGATGCTTTTGTAATTGCTTGTGCAGTCCAGCCCGCAAAAGAAAAGGATTGGGGGGGTGGGGGGGGGCTTGACCAAGAGGACAAGTGAGTCAACAGGGAGAGAATGTGACAATGAGAGAACTCGGTATGTTTTCGTTTCGCACTGCCTGTTACACATGAGGTCTAAATGTGTCAATTATGGCAACCTCGCACCAATCGCCTCCATTGTAAAGTTCCCATTTGTAGCCGAGAATTGTTGCAAGGTGATCAAACTGGATTGAAGCACAACGCTTCCCATGTGAGACCATTCCAAATTAGATTCAGAAACAAGTGGATGGGCTGCCTTTACCGCATTCCCCTGCTTGGAAGAAACTGGCATTGGAAAGCAGCGGATTACAGCATGCCAGGTCAAGGAAACGCAAAAGCAGGTCAACGTCTGAGAGGCTGAGACGCCCGGTAGAGTGATGTAACTTTATTCAAGCCCTCTCCAAATTGTGTTACTTGTGTTTATTTTATTTTTTAAATGGCCATTTGAGATGGCAATGCAGTGATGTAGAGACTGAGGGATCACGACTAAACTTCAACCCGTATTCCCATACTAACATCGCCCTTCCTCACCATGAGACGCTGAGCTCAACGACAGATCTGAGTGACAGAGAACGAAAAAAAAATCCTTGACACGCAGGCTGATTGAGAGACGCACCTGTCTGATAATCATCAACTCCAGGAACAACCCATCAATTGCAATTTACTGTCGTCTAGACATAATACGGAGCCAATTGCTCACATGCTTCTCGCAAGACAAGAAGCAGACTTTGCGATCGTCTAATTATGACGCATTATCAGTCAGAGGTTTCGAGATGGCGCCGTAGTCGTCGGCCGCCACCTGCGAGAGCTCTTCTCTGCTTTGTTTAAAAACATTTTTTGTCTTTTGTTTTGTTGTATGGTGTTTGTTGTCCTTCATTTGTAACGGGCAGCATTTTTAACAGCCCTTTTTGTTCACCTGAGATGTCGGCGCTGTTGGACGAATGGCTGCTCGGAGCCGAGGATGAGGAGAGAGGAGCGTCGGTGCGGAGCGCGGACGCACATTTGGCGCTTGGAATCAAAGCGGATTTACAAGTGAACCAATCTCTTTTTTTTTCTTTCCATCAATGGACGCTACAGCTTCTCGTTTACTTTCAAACTTCGCTTGTAGCCGACGACGTGTGGGGCGTCATGGCCGCTTTGAGCATGACGTCTCCGATCCACTGGTGGTGAAAGGACACTTTGACTCTCTCCTCTTTCATCGATAACAGCTTCAAACATATGCAGTATGCAGGGACAGCAGTTACGATCGCATGACTGTCCAGGCTGTATATTAGGTGTCTCGTTCGATTAGTTTGTTATCTTCACTGTTCCGTCAAGCGCTTTGTTACAGCGGCGGACGTTGTGAAAGCGCTCTATAAATAAAATGTATTGTGTCGTGTTGTATTGTCATGCATATCTCAGCGTTCGCTCTTCAGCACGGCGGCTGCACGGCTTCTTCTGCTGTCTCTCTGCCTGAATGCTCGCTGAAAGAAGAACCGTGCTTTAATGAGATTGCGCAGCCAGCTTTTGTAGGGCCCCGAGCCAAAAAAAAAAAAAGCTACATGTGGCTGGTGAGGACACACCTTTCTACACTCTGCGGCAAAGGGCAAGTCAAGTGTGGGAAGTGAAGATTTGAAATTTGTCGGCACAACCCTGAGCAACCGGAGGACGTGTTGCGCAGGGATGATCTAAGAGCGACAAGAGTAACTCCCTGCGTGGCACCCTTCTTTAAACTTGGAGCAAATGAAACTTTAATGACTACCTATAAGAGGATTATATCGATTATCTTTAATAGCTGTTCCAGCTTGCAGGGAAATGCTGTTCGTATTGGGCTGAACAATTAATCGAATTGAAAAACAAGTTGAACAACATTGATATGGTGTAGAATGCAGTTTTCAAATTGCAAAGGCTGCACTTGGGAGAAGAAAAAAAAAACGGTTGTCAGTAGGCGTTATTGTTTATATTATGATGTATATTTTATATATTTAATGATGCCGGGTCTAGATTTAGATTTGTTTGCAATCTTGTTATAATCCAATTTATGACTTAAATTTACACATTTGTTTGGTGGAATTTTGTGACATTTTTTTGTGGCAGATTGCGTGTCAAAATGTTTCATACGTTAAGGACTGACATTTAAGTTGACAAACTGTCTTTCATACTAATTCTGCTTTTATAGCTACCGAAAAGAACAAAATATTTTTAAATGTTAATTTATCGCTTGCATTTGGAGAGGAGGGGGACATGGAAGGCGACTTTCAAAAACACAATTGCATATTAAATTGCAATTGCAATATTGAGGGTGGGGAACATTTTTTTTCAAACTCCTTCAGCCCTTCGGTGTATTTCAACGACAGGGATGATTTCTTACTTGTTGCCCTTTACTTCTGTTTACATTTAGGCTATCATACCTTCTTGCCCAGGGTGCCCGTCTTGGAGAGGCAGGACTTTCCGAGGGAAAGGTAGCCACCGATGACCTCAATCTCCTCCGCAGCAGGGTAGCGTTTCTTGAGCAGGGAGCCCAGCTGAGTGAACGGCGCCTGAGGGGGCGTGGACCCCGGTGACACGTCGCTTGAGGGATCCGGCTGGGGTTCGGGGGAACTGGCCTTGCCCTCGGCCTCCGCCCGACGTTTAGGCACCACAGTAAAGGTGTTGCCCTTCCTTCTTGCCATCCTGGGGCTGTGCGCGGAGGCTCGATGTGGAGATCCCGCATCGATATCGTCAATGTTTGTGACGGGGAGATATTCTGCAGGAGGAGCCATGTCAGTTGGGGAGGCGGGCGAAGGTTCCGGTGAGAGGGCGCGGGGAGAGAAAGTGGGTGATGATGGGACAGCTGGAGAAGAGGGAGGAGAAGCCAAGGCAGGTGGAGAAAGGGTGGTTGGAGACGGAGACGGATTGTGTGAGGCAGGCGACGTCGGAGATGTGGCAACGGAAGCAAATGGGTAGACTGGCCGCACCACTTCCTTTCCCTTTTTGGCGTCCTTCAGTTTTTGGAGCATTAGAGCAGGTGTGGATGGGTGAGAAGACGGCACTCCCGACACGGGCCGCTCTGCCACTTTGTGAGGAGGGGACGATTCAGCTGCAGTGGGCGGCGCCGTTTGGCCACTTTCGAGTGAGGCTGCAAGATGCCGCTTGGGAATCACCATGAAGGAGTTTTTGGACTGGATGCGCAGATTCGCCAGGGCCCGTGCCTGAGTGTCTCGGTCGGGTATTTGGGCGAGGTCAGGCTTTGGGGACGGACGGATCTCAAAGTCAGGCGATGTGTGCAACACTTTAGATGAAAGGGGGTAATGGCTCTGCGTTGATGATGGCACCTTGGAGTTGAGGGACACCTCGCGCGCCTTGTCTGGTTCATCTCTGGGCGTGACGGTTGTCGCGCGGTCGCCATTCTCTTCAAGCCGCTGGCGGAAGGAGAACACCGGAGATTCAACATTGTGCTGCGGGCTGCCCGTCTCAAGCACGGAGAATGCGGTTTTGCTTTGAGAGAGCTCTGGAGGACAGGCGATGATGCCTGCCTGCTGCCCAGGGTTTTGACGAAGTCCGTTTTGGGCTTTGGCATCAGATCCAGCTGTGGCTTGACCCGGGTCCTCTGCCTTCTGCCTGCACTTCCATCGAGGTCCAACAGGTTCTCTGTGCTGTGAGACTTTTTCTGCAGCTTCCCATAGTTGGAGTCAAACTTCTGCAGGATTCGGCTCACCATCCCTTGACCCTCACCCGTCTCATATGATGGGTCTCGGTGGTTTGGGTGACCCAGGGTGCTCAAATTCTCCTCGCTCTTACTCAACGTGGTGTCATAAATGACCACTTCTTTGGCTCTTATCTCAGTAACAGCATTCCCTCTCCTGTCCAAGAGATCATTCACTGAGCTATAACCGTTGTGTTGCCAAATGGGACTTTTATCTTCTTCGCCGTCATGAGCGTAATCAGGATCCGACTCGATGATGAGAATATTCTCTGCTCTGATAGTCCGTATGCCAGGAACGTTACCGTAAAGCTCCAAAATGTGCTGGATCGGACGAGTGGCGTTTTCCCGGTCCTGGCGTTTCCGCCGCTCCTTCTCCAGCTTGATGAACGGGTTCTCCTCCAGCGGGCCCAGACTCTCCTGGAGCACCAAGCTCTCCTGTCCGTCAACGTGACTTCTCGCCGTGCCCTCCGCGGCCACCGGTCTCGCGTCTTTGTTGTTGGCGAAGTGCTGACTGGCCGCCGGGATGGAATAGTTCCGCCCGACGTGTGCGTCGTCTCGGTTCGGCACGCCACCGGTGCCGCCGTTAATCGTTTGCTCCCCGTTACTGCGTTTCGGACTCCCACCTGCGCCATTCTCCGCGGTAGCGGCTCCCCCAGACGCCCCGCTCTTCGCCTTCCTCCTCTCCAAGATCTCTCGCTTCCAGGCCGGCATCCTCGGGTTCTCTTGCCCGGTCTCCTGGCGGGCGTACCTTGCCTCTCCTCCACCAGACATTGTGGGGGTTACGCGAGAGAAGGGGTGTCGAGGAGAGAGGAAGGCGTCAATGCGGTCTTGCCGCGGCCCGGTGCGGCTGCGTAAACTGCGTCCGAGTGTACCTGCAGTATAGCTCACAGTGCAGTCCCACACATCTCTCCACCCTCTTTTTCTTTTCTCTAATCTCGCCGCTTCCGTAACTCAGTTGGGTTTCCTCAGCCCCGAAACGCCGCCCCGCCTCTCCGCAGCACGGCGAACGCGACTTCCAGGTTGTTAGTCTTTTCCTGATTGGCTGCTAGGTCCTGCAGACACACCCATTTCGTCACTGTGGCGCAAACCACTCCCGTTTCTATTGTTAACTGGGCCAACGCCACCTGTCAATCAAACGGTGTGGCGTCCACGTTCACCTGACCTCTCCCCGTGAAAATCATTAAACGCGTTCCGAACTGCATATTTTAGATCACATTTACGACTGTATACCAATCACGTGCGGTGTGTGGCTCACGTTGTTTTTGCCCTCGGATATTAAGATTCCTTTAGAAAGTACATGGAAACACCGAAGGCGCGTGATATAAACAGTGATTCGCGAATTGGAGAATCCAGATCTGGGTGGAGGTACTCCTTCATTCGGCATTTGTCACCGATGCCACCTGTCGATAATCCGGTTGAGGAAAACACGTGACGTGAGAAGGGGATTGTTTTGTATGAATCAGCGCCCTAAGGACTGCGCACAAGAGATTACTGTACATCATCAAACTTTCATCACCAAGCCTATTGTAACATAATGAGCGCAATGACAAAAGACTCAAGTGTGCGCAAGATCATCATTATTTCGTTCATCTTCAAAGGGAAATCCGAGTCACAGGTCATCACATCTGATGCTTGTGAGACTGTTCGTATTAGTCATCCTCTTGTATACTCGTTTTCTTTACATATATAGGCAAAACATAAAATGACGTGTCTTTAAAGATCAAACACGTCTTCACACTGATTTTCACTTTTCATTGCAAATACACGCTGGCGTTCTTACGCAATACTGCGCAAATAACAGAGGCCTGCGATGACCACTTAATTGCATTTTTCATGGGAAGTGAAACTAGGGATTTGAGTAAACCGCAAGCACCTTTTTTCTCCCCACCGCCAAGTCTGAAGCGCCTCCCTGTGGCCAAAACAAAAAAAAAACCCTGACTCCGTCAGTATTTACTTCTAAAAGAAAAATAGATTAAATATTGGTTTATTTAAATCTTATTTACAGATAAATGTGCAGTAATAACAAAACAACATAAATATATTGTCAAGTTCTTTCCCAAATTATCATATACATAGCACGTACATTTTGCACACAGAAGTTGCTTTCAAATCAGGCTTTGAATCCATGGAAAACAAACATAAGAGAAATCAACACAGAATGTTGGGGACAGTGAACAAAAAGAAAACCAGGCAGTTGTCTCTGTTTACATTCTTTTCATTTGTGTGAACCTGTGGGCAACAGACAAAAAAGTAAAAATTGAGTCACAAGGTCTCATGTCAATTTTTCTGACAAAAACATTTCTGGTGTAACTGCTCTTTCCGTGTTCCTGATCCCACTGAGTCGCACTGTTGTGTGCGTTTTGAAGCACAACTTTTTTTTTTCTTCAAAGCTTATTGTCTATCACAAATTGCACAAAGAAGAGGCACTATTATGTCACACAGATATCTCACGCCATACACACTGAATAACTCACATATGGGTGAAATCCCAGCCTGAAGATGGCTTGCTCTCTGGGCATTTCGGTTTCAGGAGTTCATCAAATGTTTCGCATCTTATAATGTGACTATTCTTGAACCTTTAATATTAAAAGTTGCTGGAATGGACACATCAAACTTTCCTTATCATACCTTTAACACAGAGGCAGGGATTCCATAATACAGCAGACATTTTGAAGAACTGTACATCTAATAACCACACACAGTGAAAGTCTTTGTTCAGCTTGGTTCAATTAGAAACAGGGACACAAAAGAAAAATTAAAGTGTGCAATCCATGGAACATGATACAAGTACTATATGGTCACAAAAAAAAAAAAAACAGGAGGTGCCAAACTGGAACACACAACCTTGTTGTGTTTTCAATTTCTCAACAGCAGATGAAAAGCGCTACTTCAATGTTAAAGAACATCCAACCTCCTCAGTTGACTCGGCATGCTCGTATCATCAGCAGCTGCAAAAGGATGAACAGTGGCGAGACGATGAGGCCGAACCAAAGGTCTCTGGCTTGCTCCTGCTCCGCCAGCTTCTGGCACAGCAGCACCTCACACACCAGCTTCAGGCTTAGTACCGTCAGCACCCAGAGCAGCCGCAGCACCGCCAGGCGCTTCTCGTTTTCCTGGTAAAGCCGGATAGATACTATGGCCGTGAAGTAGGTGCTGAGACCGTCGGCGGCGAACAGGGGGACGAACACCAGCCACCAGCTTAACATGGGGGTGAACATGTCAGCTCGTAGGGCAACCAGCATACTGAAGACTAGCAACGCTAGTAAATGCAGAAAGAGTTCAAAAGTGGCGAAGCCAAGCCACTGGACAAGTTCACGCAAAGAGAATAACATGGTGGAGGAATCTGGATGTTCAGTCAGCGATGAACTGTTGGACAACAGCTGGAGCACTGAGTGGATGCCACCCACGATGAGTTAAGACTTGTCAAATATGTCTGATCAAGGGAATTGATGAATCTCATAAAAGAGACACTTCACTTTTGACTACATCTTTGAGTCCAACCTGATGCGACAAGTGTTCACAGTCTCTGAATATCAGGAAACACTCCTAGAAAACAATTACAATTAATGTCAACATACATTGAAAAGTGAGGACATGGCCTTTAAACAGTTTCACCAACTAAAGCAACATCGACTGAAGTCCAGCACCTTCTTATTTTATAAAGATATAATTTTCCAAGTTGGCAAAATCATCTTGTGTTAAAACAAGCGAACACTGGTCGATTCTATACAGATTGAGACAGAGAAACATTAGCATCGACACCTATAGCTTAACATTGAAGTCAGCCCAAATAGTAACACTAGTGCTAGCTAACCACACGTAGCCAAAGATGATAGTCAATCACGTCTTATATGAAGCTCATGGATTGACATGTATGGAAATCTAGTTATGTGACTGCACATCACTGTACCTCAATCGCAGTCGAGTACTTTGCCTTCCATTTAGCCCAACAGGAAAAGCGACAATCCACAAGGCTAACAAGCTATTACCATCGTCCTCAACGTCGCGGTATCATCGCGAGAATGGCATTTAATAGTATGGTGGCCGAATAGATTACGTCACTCGTGGCGTAATATCACGCCCAAATTTGAAATTTGTCATCTCAATTAAGAAATAATAACGATACGATACGCGCCAGGATGTAATAATCCAGGTACCTATACATAAACATACCATATAGTTTTTTTATGTTTGTTTTTTTAGCTAACACCGAGTCGCTAGATGGCGGCAGTGATAACAAGCGAAGTGTTGTCAGTGGGAGTCGAATCTAAAGAAGAAACTTAACCGGTCAGTCTGCTAAAGGAGTTGTTACGCGCCACAGCGCTGCCTTGTTTCCTCAGGTGAGAGCAGTTTTAATTGATTATATGCTGAACGCTTTTAGTTTTATTAGTTTGTTGACGTCTTCTTCTTTACTTTGCACGTGTTCAAACATATTTTATTTTCTGGCCAAGGTGACTACTTTTTTTTCCTGCTGTTCCTTGAACGCAGCCGATACGACCTAAGACAATGTCAAAAATGTATCCAAATGCTTGTTATAACATCGATCATTTGGAGTGTTGTACTTAGTGATGGACTCGGTGTCAATAGAAATATAAAAATAGATTTTTTAAAAAGTTCATTTAGAAATTCCGACCGAAATTAAATTGTTCGTGTTGCGTGCGTGCGTGCGTGCGTGCACATGAAGCACACTTGTGTGCAATTACTGTGCAGCTAATACAGTATCCATGTTGGCAACATGTAGAACGCTGATTGCTTAAATAAATCTCAGTGCTAGATTAAACAGGTGCCCTCACATTACAAAAATATATCAAAGTAACTCAGCAACGTGAAAGTGAAGGTCCATTATTTCTAAAGTTCAAATGAAATAAATATATTATGCAACCTGAGCTTTGTGTGCGAGGAGTTGTTTGGCGAAGAGCATCACGCATGCTTGGTCAGTTTTAACGCTGACTGAACCGTAATGAAGGACAATGGCCTGCATGAAGTGACTACTCGTGGAGACATTCATGGTGTCTCGTGCACACTTTCTCAATTTCAGTAAATTTGCCTCTCTTAGGGTCAAGATGCAGACGCCAGTACAGTCCATTATTCACAGTGGCTACTTTCACCCAACACTCAGATACTGGCAGACCTGTGCCACAGATATAAAAGCAGAGAACCTCATTTACCCAATTTTCATCACGTAAGTGGCAGACATTTTCCTCAACTGAATTCTGGCAGATTTGTGTGTGACTTGAATTTGCTACAACTACATGAATGCATGAAAAATATTTCTCCTGGTCTTACTCCATCTTTCTTGCTACTCCTATAGAGACAATGTTGATGCTGTGGAGCCTATTAAGAGCCTACCTGGACAAGCCAGGTAATGGGGGTGGGGGGGGTATTATAACAATCCGGGTTGTAATTGTTTCCTGACTAAAGTGCACTTCCCATCAATGCTCACAGTGGCATCATTTGTGCAAAAGAGCCAACTGATGTGAAGGGTGTTGTCCTGAGATAAAAAAAAAAAAAAAAAAAAAAAAGTCAGGGTGGATCGAGCACCAAATACTGTTTCAGGACACAGATAAGATGAGCATGCGTTACACTCAAATTGGTGACATTGCCAGTGTGAAACTTTGTGGTAAACTCCATAACAATATATCATTTCTAATTGTTTTGGGGTGTTGTTTTCTTGCTCTTGAAGCCCAGTCTTAAGTCAATGTAAGTTGCAACATATAGTTTAACTGACCTATTTGGTTTGTTTTGTTTTCTACTGTTTCTATGTTCAAATGCACACACTGAACTGGTTGCCAGGCAATCGCAGGGCACACCTAGACGAATAACCTTTCGCGGTCTGATATTACCCTTTTTCTTTGTTCATGAAATCAGTATTAGAAGGAGTGTCATCAATCATGCTGCATCATTTGTAATGCATATACTTTGAATGTATTCCCTTTCATAGATATGGGGTGAACAAACTGGAAGGAATGTTGCAGCCACTTGTCGAGAATGGTTTGAAATGTGTGCTGATCTTCGGGGTGCCCGCGAGTATAGCAAAGGTATGTGCAGTGAATCTAAAAAGAGGGCAAGGACAACTGAAAGCGTCACTGTGCTTGGAAGGAATTGGCACTAACATGTGAATTGGATCATTCTTGTGAAGCTGTTGATTCACCTGGCCATTAACTGCAATGATGAGAACTTTTGCAATAGTTTAGTATTTGTGAAGGGGGTTCATCTACAGTGGAACACGTAAAATGAATGGATAATATATGGTGGAAGTCGCAGTATAAAACGGCCCTCCTGCAGAGGAAGATAAGTCAGACCGTATGCAGACATGCTGATCTTGTGTGCCTTAGGACGACCGAGGGTCAGGGGCCGACACAGACGACACGCCCGCCGTGATGGCCGTGAAGAAGATCAGATCCTTATTCCCTGACCTGCTGGTGGCATGCGACGTCTGCTTGTGTCCCTACACGTCGCACGGCCATTGTGGTCAGTGTCTCTTTTTGATGGTAGACCTTCCTCAGCCTTAGGCGTAGAAAAAAAAGTAGTGTGTTTCCGGTAACCCGACGACCGAGAATTTCTACCTTGAACAAAAACTTTACAGTCGGCATTTTTTTTCAAACCTTTTACATTTTTGTGTAATAATAATAATAATAATACATTTCATTTCATAAGCGCCTTTCAAAACACTCAAGGACGCTTTACAATCAAAACAAGAACAATAAAACCAGTGGAGATGTCCTGGAGGTGAGAGAGAGAGACTCCTCCGGGTTGAGTGACCGCTGGCGCGTTTGGCTGCCGCTGCTCAACCCTTATTGTTTTGTATTGTTTTGTGTTTTTTGTTATTGTAAAGTGTCCTTGGGTGTCTTGAAAGGCGCTTATAAATAAAGAGTATTATTATTATTATTTAAACCACAGACAAATGTATAAATAATAAAAGGAAAGATGAATTTAGAGCGTTTACATCGGTGCAAACTCTCGCGATATTCGTCGGCGAGCCCAACGGCTTCAATAAAGGTCTCGAAGGATTCCAACCAGCGGGGCCACGGGACAGGCGGCTCGCCAGGCAGGGCGAGGAACGGAGGAAGAGGCGAGAGTGGAAGCTCCATCTTCGGCGGCGAGCAGGGGTTTCAATGATAATAAAAATGTCTCCTTGTTTTATGTTTTACGGGTATTTTGTTTACATTTTTGATGGGGGGGGGGAGATTTTTTTAAAAAAAACGTCCGACCTACCGACCCTATGCTGAAATTTCATGTTACCGGAAACACACTACTTATTTTTCTACGCCTTATGCGGTACATATAATCCATGGAGAGAATTGCTGCTATCCATTTAGTAATGAAAGAAATACACACAATGGTCTCTAGATGAGCCCGGAATTTGCCAAAATGCATACTGACAAGACGCAGCGTTACTGGGAGAATGCCCTTTGGAAGCTGGAGCTTTTTTTGACGAGTTACATCACTTCTGTGAAATATGAGGAAAGCCACGTTTCGCAATTCCGGTGATTTGGTTCAGTGGTCCCGGCTAACCTGTTTTTGTGTCACGGACCGGTTGAGACAAGTCCATGCTGCTTTCATCCGGTGGCTGCCGGCTAGTTCTTAGCGACTCAATGCGGTACCCAGTAACATGTACTGACAATCTCCACATATTTAAATTTGCCTTCCAGGTATCCTGAATGAAGATGGTTCGCTGAACATCGATGCTAGCTGTTTGAGACTGGCAGAAGTAGCACTAGCCTATGCCAAAGCTGGTAAATGCTGCCCCCCCCCCAGCTTTGAAAGTTTCTTTTATCATATGTTTGAGGTGCACATACACAAAAACTTCTAAATGTCTCTCTAATGGCAATTTGGGATATTTGTTGAAACATAAATATTAAGTGTATATCATAAGGCCTCTGACTTGATTGAAAATTAACAGTTATGAGAGCATTGATAATTCAGATTTTCAGGAAAATGCACACAGATTGGGTAGCATTGTGAGAAATACAATGTCGGAGGATTTTTTTCAATTTCTTTTCAGTTTGTAATTGATATTAAAAGTCGGGTGTTTGCATTTTGCCACAGGTTGTCACATAATTGCTCCTTCTGATATGATGGATGGCAGAGTTGGGGCCATAAAACAAGCGCTGCTTTCCAATGGGTTGGGAAATAAGGTGAATTGGACGATTCAGGAATTATTACAAACGAATAACTTGAGTCAATCTCAAAAGGCAGCGGTACAGCATCTGTTGATTTCTAAATGATTTCACATGAATTCAAATGATTTGTGTCGTTTGTTTGGATCTCCAGGTGTCAGTGCTAAGCTACAGTGCCAAGTTTGCCTCATGTTACTATGGCCCTTTCAGGTAAATGAGGCTATGGGATGAAAGCATTTGCACAATTAAGAATAGTGAGACTTCCAGTGTTGTCTATGCAGAGATGCTGCACAATCCAAGCCAGCTTTTGGGGACAGGCGCTGCTACCAACTCCCTCCTGGAGCAAGGGGGCTTGCCATTCGAGCTGTGGTAAAGAATAGTAATTACACTGCTTACAAAAAGTTGTCTCACACACACACACACACACACAAAAGTTTTACAAATACTATAACGTGAAGTTTGCCTAACACTCTGCTGTGCCTTAGGAACGAGATGTAAGAGAAGGAGCTGATATGCTCATGGTGAAACCTGGTCTGCCATATTTGGACATTGTCAGAGAAGTCAAGGACAAGGTCTGTCTTCATGATGTGCAGCATCCGTTGTTTGACATCATGGCAAGCTTTTGAAAATGCCCGCATTCGAACAATTCCTTTGAGCATTTCCAAATATCACGCGTACGTCATTAGGCCATGTGCGGATGCGGTGACGATTGTTTTTTCTTCTTTTTTTTTTCTTCTGCCTGTATTCAGTTCCCCACTCACCCCCTTGCTGTTTATAATGTGTCGGGGGAGTTTGCCATGATGTGGCACGGAGCGCAAGCTGGAGCCTTTGACTTGCGAGCCGCTGTCATGGAGGCCATGACCGCCTTCCGCAGGGCAGGTGAGGGTGGACTGTTGGTTGTTGTTGTAATGTGTTACAGTATAAAAAAAACAAAGTATATACCGTACTATTAAGAGCGTTTTTGTCCTACAAACTGATTAGGAATTGTGTGAATCTGTGTGACCCATGAGTAGCACTGATGAAAAATTGTGCTCCCACTCCAGCAATTAAGTTCCCCAAAATGTATTGAAATAGCGGGAATGATATACTGCATAACGGTGTTCATGATGACGCTGTACTCTGCTAAATCCAAATCCTTATCATCATCCGAAAATAAAAATGAACAATCATGTGAGAGGCAATTACTACATAAACAATATAAGGAAAGATATACTGGCCATATCATATTTCTGTGATTAAAAGTTGTTCCAGTAGTTCCTGTCGGGCTTGTAACTAATGAGTTTTATTCCTTTTTGAAGGCGCTGACATTATCATCACCTACTACACCCCTCAGTTGCTCAACTGGTTGAAAGAATGAGGAGTGAAGAACAAAATCTCCGGAGAAACGATAGTGTCTCCTTTTAAGCTAGCAACCAAAAATCATCACTTGAAAATGTCACAGCAGCACGCTTTGACAAATTCACTACTTTGGGGAATTTATTTAAAGTCTGTTTTGGGAAAACTGGGCAGTGCTTATCAATATGACAGCTTTTGTTATTTATATTTTAAAATTATATAAACACGTGTATATTTTTTGAGGGGGCGGGGGGATCCTAAAATCCCAGCTTCATAGCTATATAAACTATTCACAAAACATTTAAATGTTCTCATTGAGTTAAAACTTAAGGATGGATCGAAAATGCACTACAAGCTCTAACCGGTAAACATATGACCTCTCAACCTTACATACCTCCAACTGTTGTGCAAAAAGTACTGCAACATTGAATAGTCTGATAAATTTGTGCATTCAAAACTTCTGCGAATGTCGGATGAAGTTCACCTGTTAAGATTATATCCCATTTTTGGTTCATCCTGAAAGTTTGACCGGAAGCGATGACTTTTTGTCATTAGTGCATGTGTGTTTCTGTACACTGTGAATGTAGTAGCTAATTATAGCGTTTGTTTCTGTTTTCTCATGTACCTGATGTTGACCCATGTTGGTGACCACTATCCCGTTGGAGCAGATATTAAAAGGTTTATTCAGAGGTCTTGCCGTGGTGCGGCGGTGTCATACTTTTGAGGCTTTCATTTACTGTCAAAATAACTGTAGTGAAAAAGCTTATAACGTCAAGACATTTACGCGCTAATGTAATACAGCGATTTAGTCATTTAGGAAACTACGGTCCTGTATTGATTGGAAACGTGGCGCATGAAGGAAACTTGCGTTTTTAGTGCGACTTCCTGCGCAACTTCGATGGGTGACCGCCAGGGGGCGACTCACGACCATTTTGAAAGTTGTACTCATGCGCGTCCCGCACAAAACAATTTAAATTGTTTTGAGCGTTATCTTTCACATAATATATTTTATGTTATGGTGAGGTTTTTTTTTTTTTTAACCGTCCATCGTTGTCCTCTTCTTTTAGGTGCTTTTTCTTCGGGTCACAAGCGAATCGATTAGGCAAACGCGTATTAAACGTTATTTACTATTAATACTGTACGTTTGACCTGCAAATCGTTTAAATCGGACGAAACGTGCACACATTTTAGTGTGATCGAAGAAAATGATCGATTGAATGACATGTGACTCATTTGACATGGCAGCCCGTCACTGAATTTCTTCACCGCGTATGACGTGTAGGGGGCCGAGCAATATGAGGGCTGCTCTCGTTAAAGTTGAAGTCATCTGGATGGATGCTCTCACTCCCCCACACACCGTCAGTCGGAGGCCGACGCCGTGCCGCACAAGTCCATCTTCGGGGGCGCAACAACTTCAATTTGGACGTGGATTTACGCGGCAGAGACGCATGGCGCAGCCGGCCGGAAAATACCAACATGACGCCGCTGCTGACTTCGAGTGACTTTTGAGAGAAAACAGGCGAAGGACGAAAGGTAAACGGAAGGAAAGGGAGACTTATGTTTGGCATCAAGCCGGTCGTTTCTCCACCACTCCAACCAGTGCCGTACTTGACCGCTTGGAACGAGCGTCATGAGCCGCGGAGAGGCGCCGGGATGTTGCCTGCTGTTGGCCGTGTGCTGCTGCCTTCTCCCGGCGTGTAGGAGCAACATCACGGTGGCGGTGATGCTGCCGGACAACCACCACAAGTACCCGTGGGCTCTGCCACGAGTCTTCCCGGCCATCCTCATGGCGCACGAAGATCTGCACGGCAAACACGGGCTGCTCCTCGGCCGCTCCATCAACATCCTCAACTACAGCACCGAGGACCCCGCGGCGCGTTCGTGCGCCGAGAGCCGAGCCCAGGTGGTGGCCGTGGACGCCAAGCTCTACATCCGCCCGGACGCCTTCTTCGGGCCCGGCTGCGTGTACCCGCTGGCCTCGGTGGGGCGCTTCGCGTCCCACTGGAAGCTCCCGCTCATCACCGCCGGAGGACCCGCGTACGGCTTCGACAAGCGCGACGAGTACCGAACCATCGTGCGCAGCGGGCCGTCCACCACCAAGCTGGGCGACTTCACCAACATGCTGCACACGCATTTCAACTGGACGTCCCGCGCCGTGGTCATCTTCCACGACTTGAGGCACGACGACCGGCCGCACTACTTCCTCTCGGAGGGCATCTACCTGAAGTTGAAGGAGGAGATGAACATCACGGTGGAGGCCCAACCCTATGAAGACGACTTCAAGTACTACAAGGAGCTCATCGCCTTCATGAAGGAGCGGGGCAGAAGTAAGCGCCGCTTTCATTTCATTCTTGCAAACTTTCATAATGCGTCAGATATGAACATGCCATCAGAATGTTTCTCCCATAGCTTTTTCAAAAATGTGCAAGCATAACAATGATTGAATTGTGCTATCCTTTTTTTTTGGGGGGGGGGGGGGGCACTAACCAAGACACCACGACTCAGCATTTGGGGGGATCCCAACTGGAAGGATAGCTTTCAAGGCTTTGTTTCCCAACCTGTTTTTGAGCCAAGGCACATATTTTACATTTAAACAAATGCCCCGAGAAGTATATATGCTGAAATAATGACAATCTCATAATAATGTACTCACACATTTATCTATTGTCAAATTTGGGCTTTCGTTCAACACAATCCTGATATACTGGACATGAATCCATGATCACTTCTGCTGTCTGAATGGCAATTGCGTCTTCTGCCATCTAGCGGAGGAGCATTTAATCATTCTGCCTGTCACTACACGCTGCCGGCATAGATGAGCAAAGATCTGTCGTAGATTTATAGTCATTAAATGTTCATTTTTGGACGTTGTAGAATTCTCATTAACAGACACACACACACACACACACACACACGTTCGTGTTGTGCAGGAAAACCAAACGGTTTGGCTTTTGAATGCTGCTTCCAATGCAATGTTAGTACGGTCACTGTCTGATCAGGGAAGATATGACAAAATAGCATTTTGTGACATAATCTTAAAGGAACAATTGTTGACACAGCTGTCATAGTGGATCTCATTAGACGGTGTGCCATTGACCGACTGATCTGCAAAGGAAACATTTTGCCTGCGTTTAATCTCACACCAGCAAGCTTTCTGCTCACTTTGTCTGACTGGAGTAAAAATGTTTGACATTTTCTACGACCCCGGAAGCTGATATATTCACCCGTTGGTTGATTTTTGACATTTTTATTAATGCACAACAAATGCAAACGGAGCTGAAGTGGATTTCGTTGCGGGAAGAGCCTCTTTTTTAGGGCATTTTTACACAGACACGTTGAGGCTGCTGCTCCTGTTTTGTTTTTTTGTTGTTTTTTTTTGCGGGGACCACCACCTGAGACAGACACCAAATTTGAGCTGAAGAGGGTGCCCCTCCAGCCAAAACTCACACGGATTGGGGAAGAATCTTTTCAACTCTTCCTTGGTTTCAAATGGAAGCACATTCACAATGGCGTAAACCTTTTGAAAGTTAAAAAAGGCAGCTGAAAACCAAGCATTTGGGGGGAATCCCCATTCGCCGTTGGATTTATTACTGCGAGACCACGAGGAGAGAGAAGCTCACACGACATTGACAAAGAACAGGGGGCGAGGAGGGGTCCCAGTACGCCTCTGGTTTATCTGACCTGTAGGCCATAAGTGCAGTAGGAAAATGCTACGATCTATGCTTCGATCCGAAAGCTCTTTCTCAACTATAACTAGACACATAGATACTATTCAACCTTAAATAAGTCTACCGTGCCGCTTGGAAAGAGGGAACGGTACAGTCTAGTCAGTAATCTTTTCCAAACAGAGATGAAACCACAAATAGAGTACGTAGCTGTTTTTAGGTCACTGCTGAGTGATCGCAACATTAACGTAAACAGCCATCGGAGAAATCCAAAGTCGGTTTGACTTCCAGTTCTGTAACATGGAGACGTGACTTTGTGATTTATATTTCGTTCTGCACTCTTCACTTTCCGCGCGACTCTTGCCGACGCCGAACTGATGAAAATACATAAACTTATGGTGAAAGTCAATCATCGCTCAAGTGAAGGGTAAATATGCGTTGTTTATTTTTGAATTTTCTGCTTTCCATGCTGAAAAGTTTGCAAGTGGAACCGTTGAATGTTGACTTTGAAGAAGACATTCAGCACTTGTGTGAGCTTTGCCAGGAAAAGAAAAAAAAATCAGAGTATCAGATCAAAGTTCTCCAAGTCACTTGCGCTACTTTGAAACGTGGTGTGATGAGCAACGTTGGGTCGAGTTAATGTTCGAGTTCTGTGTGAAGAACAATCAATTTTTTTTTTAATGAAACCATTAACAATTTTCAATAGACATTGCAATATGTTTAATTTCACACTTTTGAGTACAACTCGCGGCAAAGCCGGCGTCCAATGCCAGTAAAAGCCAAGAAGACCCCAGCCCAGCCCCTGCGGCCGACCCCATCTCGGATGAATTATGACGCGGCCGCAGTGAGCCTGAGCTCATGGAAGCAAAACGGTTTTGTCCAGGCTCGCTCGGCATTCACTTTTTTAGCCCAGCAGATAGCCTCGAGGCTATCGGCTCTGCCAACTGGGCCGAGGTGACGAGAGGCCGAGACCGGAGAGAAGAGCTTTCAACTATTGTGGTGACTCACGTCATTTGAGCTTTTACAGCTGACAAAGTGATTGCGCGCGGTTGCACTGTCAAGGCCCCCCTTCCACTCCCCCCTCGTCCGCCCACTTTAGTTCCCAAAATTCTTCCTCGCGATTCCTGGCAAACGACGATGTGGGAAGTATATCGACTGCGGTCAGAAGAAACGGTCCCGTACGATTTTCCATTATTAGAACAAAACATATTTTGAAGTCGTACTTCTCGCTGCTGGGTTATGATTTGATATTCTGTGTAAAGCCCCCGGACCGATTCCCGCTGTTGTATCACGCGAGGTCGAGGACGAGAAAGAGCCTGGCTCACACTCTCTGTTCGAGTTCTTACTAATGTGTTTGATGGTGTTGAGGTCAGGGCTCGATGGCGGTGAGTCGAGCTCTCCCACACTAAACTCATCCAAGCATACTTAGGGGACGTTCCGTGATACACTGTTCAGTTTATTGGTGTAAATGTCCCCCGCGTTGACATGTCCACGCTTAAAATTGCTACTTGAAAAACATTTACGATGATTTAAAATTTTAGGCATCCAGAGTCAAATCAATCCTTATTGACAGATGAAATGGCGGCGGCCCAACAAAATACACTCCTTGGTAGAACGGTGAAGACATAAAAAGCAAAATGGATCTTTTTGACCAAATTGACCCATTTGTTTTGAAATAAATCAACTGCTTTTCACCTCAAATTGTTCGATAAGAAGTAACAATCTACACAGTGAAGCTTGAGTCTTGGTGCCTCGAATGTGAATCTCCTTAGTTCGCCTGTGCGTTAGTCTTCCCTTTGAACACCTCTTGTTGAGGTCACGCTGCACTCCGTACGAGGACATTTTTGCGCAGCGTCGTGCATGACATTTGAAGAGATTTTTCTGTCCCCCCCCCCCCCGAGTAATATTTCAGTGACAGCGAATTCCAGCGGTTTCATTTCATGTTTTTGAGATGAAAGACAAAAAAAAAAAATCTGCGTTGTTGTCTTGTTAGTCACAAAGTAGAACATGGAGGAGTCTGATCTTAAAGAGTGAGAAGTGGAACAACTTTGACCAAGCAACTTGAATGCGCATTTGTGCGCAAGTCCGTCAACTTGAGGCTGCCACACAACACACAAGGCCATTACCCCCCCCCCCCCCACGCCCCCCTGACTGTTGGGGCATTTATCTTGGGTGCAATCCAGCAGACAGCAGAGCCACTTGGCACGGTTAAACCGCGATGGAACAGATGAGAGTCGGGGTCCAACATGAGTGTAACCAATGAGGAAATGTCTGCTAAGTGGCCTCTGAGCTGCGAGCCTGCACTCCAGCATCTGTCTGGAATGAAAATAATGACGCTTATATATTTTTTTGCCGCGCAAAAGCGGCAAAGTGTAGGTGGCAGGGTGAGAGTTCATTGTAAACACACCGGTCGGTTGATTTCAGCGTGAGCAGACAATGAGACGTCGGTCGGAAAAGGGTGCACGACAACCATTGTCGATGTTCCGTGTTTGCGTTTTAGAGGCTTTTTTTTCGTCAGTGTGCCAATGGTCAAACGTCAAGGACTGCAAAAACAGTTCAAATAAATAAAACAACCAGCCACACCGCTCTGCCCCCCCCCCAAAAAAAAACCCAAACAAACATCAGTTAAACTAATTCGGAAAGTATTCCAAAAGCTAGGAATTACTTGACGGTAAGAGTGTAGAAGTGCTGTGATGCGAAATACAAGGCTGACAGCGCCAAAAAAACAAACAAAAAAGGGCCAAAAGCAGGTCTGTTAAATATTTCACCAGGAGACTTGATTTGATTGCTATCAGAGGTTACAATCACTTCAAGAGTATGGGCCAAAATTAGAATGTCTGTGGCATTATCTTTACAGTCGGCTACATGGTGAGTGTCCTCAAAGAGCACAAATCAAAACGCACTCGCTTTCTAACGTCATCAAAATGCCCAAAAGATCAAGACGTGCACAACACTCCCCCCCCCCCCCCCTTTTTTTTCGAAAGCTCCCCGAAGCGAGTCTGTTTCGAGAGGGTCATCTCTCGTCTCATGAAAATGAGCGACCGTTCACCTCACCCGCTCGGAACCAATGCTATGTATGGCTTGCGTTACCATGACGACCCTGCATCAAGGTGTTGAACAAGTGGCTTCGACTTGGAGAAGCAGTACTCTCTGCACAAAGGCAAATTCACATCCAGGGTGGTCCGTCTACGTGGAGTTTGTTGAAACATTCTTCAATTTACCAGTCTTTCCTCCTCTCCCAAGTTTCGGCATCCTTTGGATGTTCAGGTGTTTGGCCATCGGCACGGAAGGCGTGAAATTGAAAGAGGCTGATTCGATGTCAATAACTTACCTTGTTGTGGTTCTCTCCCGCTGCAGTTGTGTACATATGCGGCCCCCTGGACACCTTCCTGAACATCATGAAACTCTTCCACAGCGAGATCCCAGATCCAGAAAACTACGCCATTTTTTATTTGGATGTTTTTGCCGAAAGTTTGACAGAACGCAAACCCTGGCAGAACTCTGATCTCGAGTGGGACGATCCCATCAAGGTCTTTAAGGTACGCTGCACCGAAAAGGGGAAATGTACTTGTGTTCATGTCTGCTCAAATATTATTATTATTATTTTCTTACAATACTTCAGTTGTTTGAGTATTAAAACGTCAGTGGCTTGCTGCAATCGGCGTCCTCCAAATATTGGAGTTAGCTGGTCTCGTTTTAGTGCGCACACAAAAATAAAAAATCATGCCAGCACAGGGAGAACATCTCTTCGAATATATTGGACTTTAATTCAAGCCCAGTAGAATGGAGGCTGACATAAGATGTCTCCATTTTTAATTTTGTATTTTTTGGGGGAGGGGGCATATCTGTTCTTTTGGTTTACGACTTTACATGTCATTTTGAATGAAGACTTTGGATCAGTCCCTTCACATTTATCGAGTATCGACAAAGGCTGGAAGCGCTTCATGTCAACAGCAACAAAACTCATCCTGCCAACATGCTCGAATTAATTCAAATCAAATCAAATCATTGCTGCAAAGTGACTACACAAGCGGTAGAGCGTACATCTTACAGACCGCTGAGGTAAGACCACAGAAGTAGGTAAAAGCAATTGAGGGTTGCCCTGATAATAGACAGAGAAGATGCTATTCTGCTTTTTGACAGGTTTTTAAAAAAATGTCTTTGCTGAAAGACATTTTGGCCAATATACCGTTCTCTCTGATGACACTCTATTTTTCTGTGTGCCCTTTTAGTCCGTTTTCGTCATAACATACCGACCTCCTGATAATCCAGAGTACAAAGAATTTCAGAAGCGACTCCACGCAAGAGCGCAGCAGGATTTTGGTGTACATTTGGAACCATCACTGGTAGGTTAAAGGAAATGATCGGCGCATCGTTTTGGAGTTAATATGAAGTCAGCTCGACTCCTTCGATGCGCTTCGATAAGCCCGCTGTCGTCTTGCAGATGGACTACATCGCCGGCAGCTTCTACGATGGCTTTGTGCTGTACGCAAAGGCCTTGGAGGAAACGCTGGCTGAGGGCGGAGCTCAAAACGACGGCATCAACATCACAATGAGAACACAAAACCGCCAAATCTGGGGTGAGCAAATGCAGTTTCCCATCTGTTTTGTAGCGCAGCCACTTAATTAGCCAGTAAGGGTTTTTTTTTGGTCGTGCTATTTCACGTTAGCATCGATAAACACGCTTTTCATGTCGTTTATTTCATAATCATTTTGTGACATTTTTTTAGTGAACGGCAAAATAAAAAAAAGCTCCATCGGGGAGGAACCCCACCATACCTTGGCAGCTCATATTTTGCCTTCATATGGACGTTTCTGTTTTTAGTCTGTTTTTTTTTTCTTTTATTAAAGTCATCACACACACCTAAACGGAACTCCGATAGCCACAAAGTGGGGCCCCGTGAACGTTGCCTCAGCCAGCTCTACATGACTGGCCCGCACTCAAGCCCAAATGACATGATGCTAAGCCCTCTAAACTAAATAATGGTACAGTCAATAAAGTGTTATGATTCAAGTCACCGCTTCAATAATATTTAATGAGTGACGCGGCTGCCCTTGGCTGCATTCGCATCACCAAGGCCTTTTGCCGTAGTTGAGCGTTTTAGACATTTTGTGCCGCCGGCTTTCACGGAAACGGCCACCTTTTACACTTTGAAGGCCACATTCCCCTTCAGAATGATTTTCCCGACGACTTCCCGACGTGATGTCGGCCTTTCTAAGCATGAGAACGAAACACCGCCATCTCCGAAAAAAAACCAAGACGCAGGAGCACAACAACGTAAAAAGAGAGGGAGACATTACTTGAGATTTATTCCTCAAAGCCCCACCCCCACCCCCACCCTTGAGTTAAAAGCATCTCAGATTTTAATAAGGGATGAAAGATCGCACGGCCTGACCAGACCTTTGCTGTGGATGTTGTTGCTAGGGGTGACGGGTCTTGTTACCACAGACCACAAAAATGCCAGGGATATAGACATCAACCTTTGGGCCATGACCAACCAGGACACGGGAGAGTATGGGGTAAGTGGACCCATTCTTTGTATTTTTTTTTATTGCCTTTGCTGGTCACACAGCGTAGTACGGTCAAGACAGCCGGAATCTCCTTGTCCGATATTCAGCATGAGAATGGATCGAGAGAATGAATGGTTTTGTGTCGGTGGAAGCCACATCCTTTGGCTATTAGTATCTTGACAAATGCTGGGGTCCTAACTTCCCTAATGATAACGTGCTTAAAACCTCAAAATTCCACCACAGTCAGAGGAAAATATTTGTGTGTTGTGATCTGCAAAACGGTTTTTTCCCCTCCTCTTTTTTTTTTTCCTTTGAGTGCAAAAAAAATAAAAGTGGGTTAGCTACATTTGACTTCAGTCAGAATTTCATCAAGGTCCTTCGAGGCAGTCAGCGGGAGCTCTCGTTCTCATCTATCTTTGGCTTTAATTGCTGCTCTTTCATGACTGATTGACCCCAGTCGCCGGCCTGGTTTTCTCATTCTCATGCAGCTTTTCGGATCCGTTCTGGGTGTATCTTGCGCATTTGCAAAATGCCTTTTTGGAAGTTTGTGTGTTGTTGACCCTCCCAAAACGTGACTGTTGAGTCAACTCATCGCCGAAACGGTTTCATTTTATTGGAAGGCGGTTTTAGTTTTGGATCGAATCAAAAATTGAGATCGAGGCCCATGTCAATTCGGTTAAATGGAACAAAAAATAAAAATATATTAATTGCCAGTCAATACAACTCCATACTGTGCTCTTATGAAGGCATGTTATGTAATACGACAGTAAATAGCCAGAGTATAGGCGCATACATTTTGCTCTGGGAAAAATCCTACGCCGTCGAATGCTATTTTTAGATAATAACGTCACTTTTTGACAACAGCCTTGAGCGGTCTGCCGAAAGCCCAAATCTTGACCTCATTCGACATCTTTGCCTTTCGTAGTGAGCGTTGAGCTTACGAACCAACGCCATCAATGTTCTTCTGGAGCCCTTCTCTCCATCTTACAACGCAGACTCCTCAGAAAAGTATTCCAGAGGCAGCCCTATGTGGTGATAAGCAACGCGAGGCCCACAGCGACTATTTCGCTAATTTCAGGCCTTGTGAGCCCTGCCCCCACCGCCTTTCCCATCTGCATTGTTCGGATGACCCTCCGCAGGGGCGGTGCCCTTCAAGGTTTAAGGAGAGAGGACACAACATGCGACAGGCATGAAGGGAAAGCAAAACAACCCCCCCACCCCCAAAAAAAGACCCTCACGTATGAACGTCAGGAGTCATGTTTCACAGCAGGAGAACAGATGTTGTAGCATCAAAGTCAAAATCCGTCTCCCACTCGCTACTCGCGACAAAAACTGAGTTTGACACCACCGCTTTGGAGCTCTTCTGAATGAACGAAGCCACACATTTCCACAGACATAACATCTTGTTGAACGTCTTCCCAGAAAAATGGCAGGCATGTTTGTAAAAGAGCGGCTTCCTTACGAGTCAGCCTCTCACGTCGGAGGGGCTCAGCTCCAGGTGTCCTTTTCACGGGAAAAGTGAAAATGACGGAATCAATCTTAGTGTCATATCTTGGTCCTTGATATAAAAAAAAACCCAAACAAATACGTGATTCTCTTTGTGCAGCTGGTTGCTTACTACAATGGAACCATGAAAGAGATCATTTGGTCCCAGACAGAGAAGATCCACTGGCCCAGTGGGGGCCCACCGTTGGATAACCCACCCTGTGTGTTTTCCACCGATGACCCCTCCTGCAATGACGGTACGATAGAAGCCATTTTTCCCTTCAGATGGATTAGAATACAAATTCCCTTGATGACCTTTAGAAAATGCTGTGTAACATTTCACGCAATTTCCACAGTCTATTATTACCAAAAGAGTGCAATCATATTTTTTGGATTCTTCGGATTGAATTCTGAGTCTTAATTAGACTATGGAAATATGATTTTTATCTTGCATGAAGTACAATACAATACATGCTGACTTATATAGTGAAGCGTGTCTTTTAATTCTATGCTAATGATCTTAAGTTAGGCAGTGACAGCTGTGTTTGTTCTAGCGTGCCCCCCAAATATGAATGTGGACACCTGTTGAACATATGACAGACAACCAAGTGTGGAATCCTTCTTCTCCTGTTTCAGGTCAGCTGCCCGTTCTGGGAATTGTGGCGGTGGGATCTGGCTTAGCGCTCATCATTTTGGAATCTCCAGTTTCCTCATTTACAGGTGAGTCGGAAAGCCCGTCGCTGACGCACTCGCTCGGCGCCGCCTCTGGGAAACGACCGTGCAAATGTGAAGGTGATTTAAATGGGATGACAAAGCGATATGTGATTGCAAAGAGAGTTACGGGCGGTCGCCGCAATGAGTGCCCGTGTGGTATTTTTCACAATTGTTGCCGCAGAAACCGCTCAGCGGGCCGTGATCATAAAGCAGTGGGTCGGTGCGTTTCGACTGCCATGTGAGCTCACACGCTGGGCCCAAACACGCTTCTCGCTCGATGATCATGAAGTCTGTTCACGCTGTTTGTTATTTTGCTTCAGGTTAAATCCAAATGTCACCTGAATTAAGGATTCGCGCACATAGGCTGATAAATGTGAGGGACGGGGGGGTAAAAAAATGGTTGGCTCACGTGTTTGAAGTGCCTCTTCAACGCTAGATTGGAAACCAAATGCCGTTTTGTCTTGAAGTCTTTTTTTGTCACGAGTCGCATCATGTGCGACTGCGGCCATTCATTTTCCCGCTTGTAAATGTACTTAAAGCGGCAGGGTTAAGGCTTCCCCGCCGTGTTTTATTTAATGGGGGGGAAGGGAGCGGCCCAAACGCTGCCGGGCTTTTTGTCGTGTTTGATTTTACTGATTTCAACTTGCTGATTGATGATTGTTTTCATTTAAGAAAACGTGTTGGCGATGCTCATCACTGGCTTGTTTGTGGTGGTTTTCAATAGTCGTCGTTTTATTGAAACCGTGGCTTTGTTTACACCAGGTGTCACCAACACGGTGCCCGCGGGCACCCGGTCGCCCGCAAGGACCACATGAGTCGCCCGCGGGCCTGTTCCAAAAATAGCACATCTCATAGAGAGCTGCGTCTAAAAATTAATTTTGTTCTGTTGCTATTATTTTTTTAATCACACTTGTATGTATATAGATTTAAAAAATACTATCTTAAAAATACTTTAAGGTTAACGCGCACAATATTTACCTATGGGCAGTAAAGTAGAGCTTGTGGGATGTGGAGAGTAAGCTAGCGGGCGCTGTATGCACTTTCGTACCCCAAAAACATGGCAGAAAAAGAAAGAAAACGTATCGCTTTCACAGTGAATGGGAAGAGGAGTTCTTTTTACGACTGTAAAGAAACCTGCGTGTGTCTGATTTGCGGGACGACCGTGGCGACAGCAAAACGGCACAATGTGGAGAGACATTTCAATACGTGTCACAAAAGCTACCATGATAAATATCCACCTGCAAGCGCCCTACGGGCAGAAAAAGCCCGTGAGCTAAAGACCGCTCTGGGTAAGCAACAGTCTTTTTACGAGGCCGGCCAAAAACTCACAAAAGTAACCGAAGCCTCGTTTAGAGCTACACATTTTCTGATCAAGAAAAAAGGCATTTACAGATGGAGAAGTTGTCAAAGAAGCGATGTTATTAATTGCTAACACTGTATTTAAAGACGAGAAAAATGGAAGCGACCTAATCTCCACTCTTTCCGACGTCCAACTGGGGGCATCTACGATGGCAAGACGAGTATCAGCTATGTCCAGTAACTTGGTCGATCAGTTGGAGCAGGATCTGGCGAAGTGCAAGTGGTTTAGCCTCCAGTGCGATGAGTCCGTGGACAGCAGCAGTACAGCGCAGTTATTGTTTTTATCCGGATGGTGTTTAATGATTTCTCCACAAAGAAGAACTCCTGACACTACTGCCCTTAAAGACAACTACGAGAGGAGTTGACATTTATAACACGGTGAAGGAGTTTTTCGTGCAGAAAAAGGTGCCATTGGAAAAGCTGGTAGCGGTGACAACAGACGGGCTCCTGCTATGGTCGGCCGACAGACAGGTTTCATCGCTCACTGTAAACGTGACCCAGACTTCCCAAATTTCTGCATTACCATTGCATCATTCACCAGCAGGCGTTGTGTGCGAAAGTGATCGGCTTTGGGCACGTGATGACTCCGTTGTGAAAATCATAAACAACATCCGCTCCAAAGCAAAGCAGCACAGGATTTTCAAGGTACTATTAGAGGAGATGTCAGCAGAATATGGGGACCTACTGCTACACACAGAAATCAGATGGCTCAGCAGAGGACGAGTTTTGCATCGTTTTTGTCTCTTTTGCGTGAAATCAAAGAGTTCATGCAGTCCAAAGGCGAAGATGTCTCACTGCTAGAGGACACAGAGTGGACACTTGACCTTGCATTTTTGGTGGACATTACTGGGAAACTAAACCTCCTGAACTGCCAGCTGCAAGGCAAAGGTAAGACTGTTGTCGATATGATAAGTGCTTTAAATGCATTTAAAGCCAAAATGAATGCATTCTCTGCAGATTTACAGAGAAAAAAGTTCTGCACTTTCCCTCTGTGCAGTCAGTGCTGAAAGACAATGCTTCTGCATCTGAGACATTTGAAAAAGTGGCAGAAAAGTACATTGAAGTAATAAACAGACTTGGGCAAGAGTTTGAGAATAGGTTTTGTGACCTTCATCAGCTTGAACCATGTGTGTTCTTCATTTCCAACCCTTTCATGAATGGGGACACCACATGCTTTGCTGAGCAGTTAAGTGCAACGTTCAACTTGGATGCTGGACAGGTGGAGATTGAAATTATAACATTGCAAAATGATCTCCATCTCAAAGCCTACCAGGCTGCACCAAACTTTTGGCGCCTTGTTGACACAGAGAAGTACAGTGGAGTATGCACAGCAGCCATGAAGGTTGCCAGCCTGTTTGGCTCAACCTATCTCTGTGAATCAGCATTTTCTGACATGAACTTCATCAAAAACAAACACAGAACATGCCTCACTGATGCACATCTGAGAGACTCACTCACAGTTGCAGTGTCAAGTTACACACCAGATTACAACACACTGGTGAACAGCATGCAATGCCAGTCTTCCCACTAACCAAGGACGGATACCAGATGTAGTCAGTGACAACATGGTAGTGCCATGGCAAAGTTGAATTAAAATATTGAAGAATTGTGTTCAATTTAAAAGTGTGTTCATGACATTTAAAAGTTATAATTTTGTTAAACATAACACAGACTTGGCCATTAGTTCAAAATGTGAAATAAAAAATGTATTACATATTTAAAAATATGTAAGTTGATTTTGTTTAACATTACATAATTGTTAACTTTTTGAAACATGTTGCAACATAGTTCATGATTTGTTAACAGGGCATGTCAGTGGCTTGTGCAAATGGGATATTTTTTGCTAAAATGTAGTGATGTAAGTGATCATCTGAAAATGTAACAAATACTGTGATTAATAGAGATAAAGTGTTGAATATTGATATCTGTTTCCCACCTTGTTGTCATTTTTGATAATCATTGTTAGAAATCATTAACATGATCAGTGTCTTTACATAGGTGAGTATTACTAATCATTATAAATAATGTATAACTAAAGGCAAACTGAGCAAATTTGTTATTTCAGAAGAGCGTATCAAACTGGTAGCCCTTCGTATGATTCAGTAACCGTGAAGTAGCTCTCAGTTTCAAAAAGGTTGGTGACCCCTGGTTTACACGATTGCGTTCGCCATTAATTGCTCAGAATTATTTTTTTTGGGGGGGGGAAGACAATGAATGACAAATCGGGGTGTGCATCTTGTCCACGACTCAGATCCAGATGGGATGATGTCATGAGTTTCTTGTTGTCATTGTACAATTTGAATGAATTTATCACTTCTCAGTTTTGACCATTTTAACACACAAAAAGAGATTTGGGGAACAAGAGTGGCGCCAGAAACAACATCTGTCATTTCCAAATCTGTTGCCTATACATACTCCCACATTCAGCATATTTCAGTATTTATCGCCAATCGTTTCGACGTTTGTATGAAAAAAAATAACTTGCATTCTTCAAAATGATTCAATGGTTGTGACATTCATTTCATGAGCTGAGTTGTTTTTCGTTTCTTTTTTAAAGATGTAAATGTAGTTTTTGGAAGATGATCAGTGATTAAAAAATTTTTTTGGGGGGGTATTATTATCACTCCAACATACCGTATGTTGTGACCGAGCAAGATTTTATGACTTTTTTGAGGCTTGAAAATTACAACTTACATACTCGTGACGATCACGTATACGACGTACTCCCACCGTATATCAGAGGCGGGCCATTTGCAAAATGTTGCCAGTCCGTCATCCGTCGGCGTCGAGGGCATCCGTACGTCGTCGTCAGTGCGTCGTTACTTCAGGCCAAACCAAACTCGAATCATCAGTCGGTTCTTAAAATAGGTTCTCACTTCTTCATTGATGAACACGATGAATTTGCTCACGTTGGCACTACTGATTATTAACACTGCCGAGTGTGAATCAGCAGCCAATCGGACTGGATTTTGATCAGAGGAATGTTGGAAGAAAGCCGGAGGAGCAACTTTCCACCTCAGGTAAAAAAACATTTTTTTAAAAACCCTTCTGTCTGTTCAATGCCAAGCTTCTATTAGATCGTTTCATGAACATTGTGTATTTTACCCATAGGAAAGAAAATAATAATAATAATAACAGTTCACCCTCTGTTTCTTTTTGCAGCACACAGTTCAACAAGCACAGAGTGGGTTCCTCTTGAACTAATTGACCTGGACACTTGGCCGGTAAATGTTGTGAAATGCCCTCTACTTTTGGAATACTTTTCATTTGAATCATTAAACTGGATTATAACATATCGATTTCTGTAATTCATGTTTGTATTCTGTATGACGTATGCATACGTCATAGTTGGCGGCCATTTTATTGGAGACGGTTACGACGAACTCCCGCCATAACGTACAGATTCCTTATGTCCCTCGAGGAACATGTCCGTGAAACGACGAAACTCGCTGGAAGACTCATGCACAACACCGCAAATCATTTCCGGAAGACTCTTTCTGACGGACAAGCATTTGAGTCACTTGGCACCACAAGCAGAAAAGCTTTTGGGAATCGCACCATTTCGAGAGCTTTCCGGATGTTTGATGGCGAACGCTCACAAGTGGCTCTCTGTTCTCGCAGACGCCAGTGGAGCTTTGCCGACGGACGCGAAGGCGCACGGCACAGTGGCCCGGCCGGCCATCACGCAAGACCAACAAGCTGCTGTCTTCACTACTTGATCTACAAATCACCACTAAAACGCTCGATTTGACTTCTTCTCGAATCGGCCGGTCGGAGTTTCTGATGATCAGAACGACTATTTATTTGGCCGAGTATTTGAATGAAAACATGGAGAAAGAATCCAGTATATCGAACCATTTCTATCCGTGATGTATTCAGTGCTGCTGTTTTGTATTTTAAACGAATGTAACAAAAAGATTTTATACTCGGATATGTCTAAGCGCTGGGGTCATGCAATTGCGGGATTGGTGGGGAAAAATAATACTATACTGTGAACTATATAAAGGGAGATTTTTACTACTTGCAAAATGGGTCATTGTTGACAAAAAGGTGTGTTATCTCTGTGAAATATATGCCACGGTGACATTTTTTGAAGCCAGTTTAATAAAAACAATCTGTCTGAATGGAATGCTTCCTTTCCTCTGTTGCTTTGTCTTGCATCAAACAACATTTTTTTTCGTCCATTTCAAGTGGCAGGTGATCAAAATAGATTGAAGGGCTTTAGGATGATCGGAATTTCTGTTTTGCAAAAGTCAACAAACGTATTTTTAGATCGAAATGTCCACCGATTTCAGCGGGATGGCCACGCAGCCTGTCTCGGTTGATTTTGGAGTGTGTGTGTGTCTGTGTGCAGCGGCGGTGTGAGGCGGACGTTAAGCAGAGCTGCTCTGGCTCTGATGTTTTAATGGAGGGCCTGCTCCAGCAGAGGTATTCACATATGGGACTTAGGAAACAATAGGCCCACTGTGGAGCCCCACACTTTGCTATTCGGGCTGCCAGAGGTCTCTGAACCAGGCTCTTTAAATAGAAAAGACATTTTATATATATATATATATATATATATATATATATATATATATATATATATATATATATATATATATATATATATATATATATATATATATATATATATATATATATATATATATATATATTTTTGGGGTCGTGGTGGATGGGGCAAGGGAGCACCACTGGTTTGATGTTGTTTCCTGTCCTCAAATTGGATGCACACCGGCAGCATCGGCAATATTTATTTGTAGACGCAAACAAGCATCAAACAAGTGACGTTTTCTCCACATGGAAAAAAAAAAAAAAAAAAACCCCAAGGTTGAAAAGAGGCTCAAACACAATCTGCAAGCGCTGCAATAATTTCTCGCAGCCATCTGGAAGTGTTTTACACCTTTTAGACGGTGTCGGAATGTGTGTGCTCTGCTCGTTTGTCATTTTTTTTTTTTTTTTTGGAGTGAAAAGGATTTGACTCACGTCTGTCGAAACACAAACAGACACACGTACAAAAAAAAAAAGTGGAAGGCTTTGGACGATTCGCTGGAAAGATGCCTCCCCTCTGCGGTGCTCCGCGTTTGCCAGAGTGATGCTCAAAAATAACACCAGACCTGTCGCACATTCTCAAGAATTAATACATCTGGTTAGACGGTGAAGATATTTGTCTTCCCCTGCTGTTGTACGTCGTTTGTTTCTTGGACTTACTGGACAGTCTCCCACGGCCAATTCAATCCAAGTGATCTTATTCTCAGAGAAATCATCATTTGGTTGTTGCCACCACGAAACCTTGATTGAGACACTTTGCAATCAAGAGTGATCAATAAAACTAACATGCAGGTTTTGGGGAACATGGGGGGAACTTGAAAGTGCCCCGGAAAAAAAAAAACCTGCGAGCTGTGTTACTTTTTCTACACAAGACCAGGTTGCTTTGAAGAGTTGACTGGTTAGCACGTCCGCCTCACAGCGCGGAGGTACAGAGTTCGATTCCGGCATTTTCTTCTCGCACTGCCCGCGTGGGTTTTCTCCGGGTACTCCGGTTTGCCCCCACATTCCACAAACATGCATGGCAGGTGTTAATGGAACACTCGAAATTGTGCCTCGGGGTGATTGAGAGCGCGAATGGTCGTTCGTCTCGGTGTGCCCTGCGATTGGATGGCGACCATTTCAGCCCGCAGGGGGACTGGGATAGGCTCCAGCAGCATGCCCGCGACTCTCGTGAGGAGAAGCGGGTTAGAAAATGGACGGATGGATGAACGTTACGAAGCGAGCATTCCTACTTGACGATGTCTCTCTTACTCTATCGTCAACCTTTACGAGTGTTTGTGACACTGTCTGTCGCCTTGCTTCAAATCACAATTTCTGCAGTTACAAACTAAAGGACACAGGAATGTTTTATTTTCGGGTTTGTTTTTGTGTTTTTTAATGATTGTAGTGCACTCTCTTTTACAACTACATACAGCCACCACACTTGAGAGGTTTTGCTCTGACCTTGGCATCGCTGTTACCCCCCTTGGTTGATTTTACCGCCGTTCCACTTTTTCCCCCTTTTGTAGGAAACTCAAGTTGGAGAAAGAGCTCGCCGGAATGCTGTGGAGGATTCGCTGGGAGGACCTCCAGTTTGAGAGCCCCAATAAATACCACAAACGAGCCGGCAGTCGTCTCACGCTCTCGCAGGTGAAATCCGGCCGGCCTCGTATTTCACCGCGTGATTTCATTACAGCGGGGCTAACAAATGAATACAAATTGTCCGCAGGAGGTTCAAGAGACAGACTTCCAAAGCACTTTTTCAGTTGTTGAGAGGCAGACGGGCGGCGACACGCCCACATGAGCTCATTTTACAGCTGGCAGACCTGAAAATGTCATCGTCACTCTCCACGTTAGATTGCCTTCTGTGGCGGTGGTGCTGGCACAGCCTCCGCGGCGCAAATTAAGAAGTTGTTGCTCGTCTGTCAGCTCTTATGGCAGACCGGGTGTTTCTCTGCCAGGAATCCAGAAGCCTTCATTTGTTTGGTGAAAAGTAAGCGGTGGCGGCAGTCCCGAAAGAGTCCGAATCTTTTGTTGGCCCTTCCTGGGTTGTTTTCGGCAGTGGTCTATCAAAGGTGGCTGAGTTTGTGGTGGCGAAAAACAGATGAAGTGATGGTTGAAATAAGAAGCTTTTGCCTGGCGCCGGTCCCTGCATCTGTAATACCTTGTCGCGTTCTTCGAGTATCGGGTTCTGTTGTCTGAGGGCTCATGCATCTTCTGCGGGTTGAGCCTCGGCCCACAACCGAGTCTGGAGGGTGCGACGAGAGTCGCTGTATATTTCCCGCCAATAAAAACTCAAAGTGTGATGTAAGACGGCAAAGTGAAATGCTTTCAGAATTTGAAGACTAATTCTACAGAGTGTCTCCCAATTTTTTTGGGGTGGGGGTGGGGGGGCTGCTTTGCTTGCATCACAACTTTTGGATGGGTTTGATCACGAGTATCGCCTTTACTACAGAAGCTCATTTAATTGTTGAGGAAAATGGAACATGTGTTTCACTGTAAACAACAAGGTCGGTTTTGGAAAACAATAGCATATGCTTAATCGTTTGAAGCCCGGTGTAACGTAGATGTCTTTTCCAGATCATAGTTTCCAACAGGCGCCCAGTTGTTTTTTTTTGCGTTCTCCGCAGTCGTGAAAATGTTGATGCTCGGCGTCTGTGCACGCTGCCTCCGCAACGCACTGATTCACACTGTGAGGACGGACCTTGAACTGCTATTTTGCAGACCCGAATAGACTTCGGTTTTTCATTCAAGTTATTTTGCAGCTAAGCGACGCCGTCCAAAGTGGACGGAATGTACTGAAATCCTCTTTTGCTCAAAATGGACTTGAAGCTAAGACAATTTTTCATGCCTTTCTCCTCAGAGAGGCTCCAGCTACGGCTCTCTGATAACCGCTCATGGAAAATATCAGCTCTTTGCAAAAACGGGCTATTTTAAGGTAAGGCTTGCTGAGTTCTGACATCTTCGCCTCACTCGTTTGCCACCTACGCATGCGCATGGTCGCCGAGAAAGCTGGAGAGGAGAAAGCGTGTGGGCGAATTTAGGTAGTTGCTTTTTATGTGAGCTGCAGAATGCGTCAGTATTCCTTTTTTTTCCCTCCTCCTCCCTGCCTCTTTCGACACTGCCGCCTTGCAGTCCGGACATGACAATCAACTTGTTGCTGACTTTAATTTGTTTGTTTATGGCGGAGGAGGCGCGAGGGAAAAACGACAAACATAAGTGCCTCAATAATGAGAATTATTATTTTTGCCTTTGTGTGAGTTAGGCTGCATGGCAGCCATTATTAAAGATTTTCATTCACTGTGGCAAGCAAACAGCAATTACCGGCTGTATATACGGTGCATTAGAATCAGCGTTACATCTCACATAAGGACGTAAGGCGCTCTAAATTGTCCCTAGGTATGAGTGTGGGCGTGGGTGGTTGTTCGTCTATGTGTGCCCTGCGATCGGCTGGCAACCGATTCAGGGTGTCCCCCGCCTACTGCCCGGAGACAGCTGGGATAGGCTCCAGCACCCCCCGCCACCCTAGTGTGGATCAAGCGGTTCGGAAGATGAATGAATGAATACATCTCGGCTGGATTACTGGAATGCACTTTACTTTGGAGTCGCCCAATCCTCCATGAAGCATCTCCAGTTGGTCCACAATGCTGCTGCTCGCCTCGTGACTGCTACTTGAAAAAGGGAGCACATAAGTCCTACTCAGACATCCCTTCACTGGCTCCCGATACATTTTAGAGTTCTCTTTAAGATCCAACTACAGTACTTGTTTTGAAGTTTTGAAATGGCCTCACCTTGCCTCTCTACGCAGTCGTCCGGTGCTTCGGTTCTGCGGACCAGACACTCAAGCATGTATCTCCCGTAGTGTTCTTGCCTTCCGTTCATTAATCATTTGCCAAGTGGCTAACAGCGTTGCGCATTGAGGATATTCCAAGCTGTAAGAAACGTTACCAACAAAAAAATTGTCCGAAAGTTAACAAATCACGGCAGTAAATATGAGGGTACTTGAGCGTTGCGCCCCCGATACAGGACAAGCTCGGGACAACGTTTTTAGCACTGCACCCAACTCATTTCAGTAATATTATACAGATGCTCGTGTTAACACATGTGAGATGTGTTGCCATGGCAATAAGGTCCGAAGCCTTTGAATTAGAAGCAAGTGTACCATCAAGTTGGTTTGGAAGATGATATAGTTGGATCAAATGATCACACATTTTCTGTTTTGATGGGTGGCTGGACTTCCTCTCGTTTTTTTTTTTCCTGGGCAATTTGCGTGGTTGTTAGTCTTCACTTGGCAGACATCGCCTCGATTGACATGCTAATAATTTGCGCTGTCGCTGTGTCTTGATTGCAGGGCAACCTGGTGGCTATCAAACATGTCAACAAGAAGAGAATCGAGCTCACCAGACAAGTTTTGCTGGAACTCAAACATGTGAGTGCGGGTGATAGAAAAGCTTTCACCTTGAGTTTGCGTCATTGGATTGCTGCCCTTGATTGTATCCGGAAGGTCACTTTTGGAGTGCATTATTCATACCGTCGCTGAATGAAAATGTGCGCCAATGAATTAAAATCGATTTGGTTCCAAAGCAGCAGCTAAATATTTCCTGGTAGAAAAAACGTAATCAGAACCAATGAAGAGACCAGAGATAAGTATAAACAACCTAATAACAGTATCAAGAAGCGATATTTGCTCGAAATGCCTCCCTGCTTTTTTGGGGTCCAACCAACTACCACCTCGCAAAACCTGACAAGACTCGACCTAAGAGAGATTTTTTTTAATTTTTTTTTACTTGCCACATGAAGATCAATCAGGGCTTCCTGGAAGCCTGCGCGGCCTCTCAGTCAGTCAGCAGGCCACATGGGACCGGGGCTGCTGTCTGGACTAGGAACTTCTCAGACCTCCCAGAGGCTGGATTGTCCGTCAAACCTCAGCCCATGAAAAAGCCCACCAGATGGGGGCCGCTGGTGGAAACTTAACCACTTGTCTCCCTTCTCTCCTTCCCCCCAATGCCCCTCTCCCCACCCCACCAGTCACTGTTCAGCAGGGGGAATTATATAGGGCAAAGGGTAGGCTAACATCTCCCAGGCTGTAAAACAGAAGCAACCAACTCCCGGGTTTTGCTGTGAGAACGGCTGTCAGTCATGAAAAGTCGCCTACCTGCCGAAATTACTGGCCCGGGTCTTTCCCGCTGGCTACAGAAATATATTTGTTTAGCGCTGCTCGGCTGGGGTCATGCTAAAGGCACCACGGAGACGTTTTCATCAAAAGCAACGTCCCGAGTTTCAAACAGGTTTAATTAGATTGTGTAAATCCTCCACGCCAGCGAAATTTACATGTACAGATTCTGCTTGGTTGCGGGGCTCTCTGCTTGTACATCCTCTCAACGCATCTTTTTTTTTTTTTTTTTGCCCCCATACACACACTGCCTCATTCATAACCACCATGACCAAATTATGCACTTGCACGTTTCAACTAGGTGCCCTGCGCAGGAGTCAGTCTCTGCATGTAGAAAACGTGCCAACGAGCTGACTGCGAGTAGAAGATTTTGACGAAATGCTGGCAGGCGTAATTCCAAGTCTGAATATAAATGAAGTGCCAGTTCCTTTCCCCTGTCCTCTGTTCCCACAGCGTTGGAGAAATGTGATGTGTGGAAAGTTTCACTGTGTTTGTCTTATTTCTAGATGAGAGATGTCCAGTTTAACCATCTCACCCGCTTCATCGGAGCCTGCATCGACCCTCCCAACATTTGCATTATAACCGAGTACTGTCCCAGAGGCAGTCTGCAGGTAGGGTCGCCTTTGTTTAGAAAACTTTACATATCCTCATTTTCAAATCATTTTCAAATGGAATTTGCCCTCAAGAGATTCTTACTTAGCGGTTAGCACGCCGCCATCACGGCGCAGAGGTGCAGGGTTCGATTCCGGTGCGGAGTTTGCATGGTCTCCATTTTTGCTTCGTCCTTAAAAATAAATAATTCCTGAAGAAAACACATGACAAGAAAAATAATCTGCATACATTTGATCACTCTACTTCCACAAGATGAAGGGTGAAGTGTTCCAAAAAAAAAAAAAGAATCCCTGAAAGTTCATAGATTGAGTTAAAATACATGTTTACCTGTGCCCTCCCCAAGCCACTGTTCCAAAGTTGTTTTTTCTCATTGCCCTCTTTTCAATAAAGCCAAGTTTGAGTTGAAAATGTTTGTTCTTAGCAGTCCTAAAAAAAAACAAAACAAGACAGTCATTTTGTACTTTCTTTCATTCATGTGTTCTTGCTTTGTCAACAATAGCAGCTGACAGTTTGATGATTGGCGCAGGGGTTTGGGACATATGGCGTATTGTCAACCAAAACCAAAAAAAAAAAACTCTGACAGGATGAGGCAGACTCAATGCAGCCATGAAAAGTTTGTGGGAATGGGTGAGCCGCTTTTACTGGCAATAACTAATGCTCCAATCTGCCCAGCACCAGAAGTAAATAAATGAAACTATTCAGTAGTTTTATTGAATGCTGACCCCCAAGAGAATTGACTTTGACGCGTGTGTCTTTTTCTTGGAGAAATGCAAGTGCAGGTTTCTCGAAGGCTTCTTATTTTTGGCCTGCCGTCTCTCTTGCAGCAGCTTATTAAAACGGACGAACTTGGGGAACCATGTGGAACTCAACCGTGGGCTTTATCACTCGCGGCGCTTGACAAGTTTTTCTCGATGGCAGCAACTGTTATGATTTGACTGGTTGACAACTGTGTAGTCTGATTCCACACACTGGCCGGGTCATTAGCATCTTGCGGGTTGGCACGTGGGGGCCTGAGCATGTGAGAGAAGGTCTGCCCTCAAGGTGTTTTCTCTCCCCAAAATACTTGAAAGTAGTCGAGTATAACAGAAGTGATGCTTTGAAAATAAATCTTTGTCTTTGTAAAAGTTTGCCGGTTTCTGATCATGATGAGCTCGTGTTTATGCCTTGCAGGACATTCTGGAGAATGAGAGCATTAACCTGGACTGGATGTTCCGCTACTCACTCATCAATGACATCGTGAAGGTACACGAGTGGGAAGGGGTGAAGCCACAAAGGCATTTTCAACTGCAAAAAAAAAAAAAAAAAGATGCTTTGTGAGCCTTAGAGAAACACAGAAACCGCCTCGGTTGTTGCCATGGTTTCGCGTGAATAGTGTGTAAGAGAGAGTACAGACAATATGAACTGGCACAACCAACTCAGCATCCTGTAAATATTGCTATTACGCAACCTGGAGAGCAAAAACATCCATTTTAACGCCACGTATTTTCTTTCATCGAATCTAATCATGGATTTCCTGAAAAAAATCTTTTCTAACCTTGAGAACAGTGCTCCCCAACGGGCTCATTTGGTCCCGGGCCGTACAGAGTCAGACCTGGGAGCAGATTGACTCCGTCGGACGTGGCGGATATGTGGGCAATTCTAACCAATCGGAGTCCTCCTTCCAACATTGATCTGCAAATTTAAATCAACAGAATCTGTCGATAAATGAAAGGAGAAGCAGTGCACAGAATGTACGAGTAACAAATTAGCCAAATTAGCCAAACACGGAGCAGCCGTGACATCCAAAGATGAAGCAAATTTGACAAGAGAAGTAGCAAACAGCATGTACTTGTCTCAACTGCGCCTCACACAAAAAAAGGTTTTTGGGACCTCTGGTCTCGAACACAGATGTTCTTTGTCACAAGATCTGACTCTTGGAAAGGTTCAATATTGAACTGGATGCATAATGAAGCGTTTCAGCTGAATCGCTCCTTACAGATAGCAGAGTCCAGTGGCGAGCAGGCACTGCTGAAGCTTTGAGGGATGTTTCCACAAACTGACATAACCGTTTCCACAAAATATTGTCCATCTCCACTGACACCCCCCCCCCCACCCTCCACGCTTCCCCCTGGAGGAATTAACAGTGATTTCACAGAAATTCCCCCGAGACTGCGATGTCCTTGAAACCTGGCCTCTTTTCAATACCCTCAGCATGCCTCCACTTGTCAAAACTTATTGTTTCCATGTGTCCAAAAGATACTGGATATGTCCTCATTTTGAGTAGTGGGGGGGGGGGGGGGCTGCGTGAATGAATGCATGAATAAATGTACCTCTGCTCTCCAGGGCATGAACTACCTTCACAACAGCTATTTTGGCTGCCATGGAAATCTGAAGTCATCTAATTGTGTGGTGGACAGCCGATTTGTGTTGAAAATCACCGATTATGGATTGGCCAGCTTCCGCTCGTCCTGCGAAAACGATGACTCTCATGCTCTCTATGCGAGTAAGTTGCCTTTGCCCCGATCGGATGTACTTCCCGTATCCTTGCCTCCGTTTTGATAGCACCTCACTTTTTTAATTTTTTAATTTTTTAGAGAAGCTGTGGACAGCTCCTGAGCTCCTCATATACGACCACCATCCTCCTCAGGGGACACAAAAGGGTGACGTGTACAGTTTTGGCATCATCCTGCAAGAAATAGCCTTAAGGAATGGGCCTTTCTATGTGGAAGGCATGGACCTCAGCCCTAAAGGTAAACTTAACTACTGTACTGCGCACTCTTTTGTCCACGAGAGAAACCCCACGCAGGCACGGGGGGGAACATGCAAACGCCACACAGGAAGGCCGGAGCCGGAATCGAACCCTGCACTTGTGTCTTTTGATCCAAATGTTTTCAGTATCCAGCAAAAGCAAAGGAATTGCCCCTTGTTGTTCGAATACTTTTGGAGAGGACTGTCAAAGCAGCTACCAAGTGTTCATATATTTGGAGAGGCAATTTTCTGAGCCTGGGGCAGAGCATTCCAGAACTGAGGGGCCCAAGACCACATAAGCTCGACCACCTTTTGGTTTTGAGGCATCAGGAATGCCAGTGGAGGCCTGTCTGCTGTCTCACACTGGAGCTCATTTTTAGAAACGGAGGTGGGGGTTTGGAGGGGAGGGGGCTGGATGTTTTCAAGCTGATTGGTAATATGATTTCCAAAAAGGACCGGTCATAAGTGTAGTCGAAAAACTGAGCCGATGGGATTTTCGTCATCTGGTCTATATTAAAAGTGGAGCTGCTGCTTTTTAGGCAAACAGAAGAAAACCTCCCGACTGGTTTGCGCACTTACCACAGTCCTGAAAAGTCTAACACTTAGACTTGAAGCCACTCTTGTCGGAGGAAATCATCTTTCAAGGACATTTGACTGTCGTTTTCTGCGCGTACAACGCCGCGCTCTCGTTCTGTTTGCCTTCAAGTTCGGGAATGGTCGCCAGCTATTGATTATCAGGCGATGACACGGCCTCAGTGGCAAAGGAAAACCTTGAAAGCCATTCAAGAGCAAGTGCTCAACCTTTACATCACCACAATGGCTATTTAACATCCCCTTGAGATGTTTATTCACGGTCACGCTCAGTGGTGATTGTACAAATGCCACTAATCCACGAACAGGCAAAAGGAGCCCGAACCTTTTCCAACAGTCTGATAAAATGCTTTAAAATAACAGCAGAATCTGAAAACACTCTTGTCATGCTTTCCAAACACGATTAAAACCAAAGAAGAGGAAGTGGCGATAACCTTTGGAGTGCCATGTTTCCCAAAATGGCCACCAGAGATCTGTTTTACGTTTGGCTCAACGCGACCTTTCCTCTCCACCGCAGAGATTGTGCAGAAGGTCAGAAACGGCCAGAAGCCATACTTTCGGCCCACGACCGATACGAGATGTCACTCGGAGGAGCTGACCATCCTGATGGAGGGTTGCTGGGCCGAGGACCCCGCGGAAAGGCCCGACTTCGGCCACATCAAGATCTACATGGCCAAACTCAATAAGTAAGACGCCGCCATCTTGCATTTGGAATGATTTTCATTCGATTCTTAAAAACAAATGTGGTCATCTCAATGTCACTTCATCTTCTGTCTGCCCGCATCATTTTGATCGGTGTATTCAAGCTGCACCAAAAAAAAGCAGTCGGTCCAAAAAGGTCGGGCACCCCCGACTCGGGCAATCTGCATAAAAGCGAAGCCGAATGTATCGATCGAGGCCCGGTGGCGTTAAAACCATCCCTAATGATGATGGGCGAGCTTCTTTTTCCTAATCAAATCACTCAACCTCTTGGCTGCCGGTTGCCTGCTCATAGGCCTCAATCAGCACTGGCTAGCTTGCACTTTATGCCGCGAGAGGTTTTGCCGGTCTGCTTTCCAACAGCAGCCTCCGTTCTCGGAGTGCTGACTCTGCGATCCAAACATTCTTTGTGGTTTATTATGCTTGACACAAGCTTGGAGACATTTCCCAATAATGTAACTGAACATAAATAGAATGGAGCTATGAATAAAATGCATCGGTACCGGGAGTCGCAGAGGAGTTGGGATCCGTTGTTTTTGGCATTCCCGAGTAGGGGCCTTTAGTGATCAACGACTACAAAGCAAACGTGTTTGCATGCCTGTCCTGTAATCTCTCAACGTAGAGACTGTGAGATCCGCCTTGGCTGCACTGCGCCTAGGGCCGAGAAATCCTTGTTTAGACCATCCGCAGTCAGGTTTCATGAAATCAAATTCAATCATACACAGAACCTTGTCGAACGCACTCATAATTCACGTAGGAGCCAACCTACCGGTAAGTAAAATGCAATGTTTTGCTTCGCTTAATCGACGATATTATGGGCCTCCAGTTATGCACAATCTGGAAAAAAAAAACCCCGCTCCGCCAAATGTATGGATGTATGCTAATGGTGTGAATTTCATCAACAATAACTGCCCCCTCGCTGTACGAGATGGTCATTGATTGGCTCGCAATTTTTTTTCTGTGCATGTTTTGCGTACAGCCTACTCCGCTTTAACTTGGGAATTAATTAAAAGTGTTGAGCGTCCTCAGCAAGCTTTCCGTTGACACAAACATTTTGAAAATAGGATGAAGGCTGAGAAACGTCTGTATGGGGGCAGCTCTCACAACTTTTTCCTTTGTCTTCAGTCTGAAGCAATTACACAAAGGTATTTGCTCTGTTTTGCCACCAGTATGACCCCTCCTTTATCTGTCAAATGGCAGCTAATCTTAGCAATGTCGAGCTTTCCATTTGGCCTGGTCTGGAGGGAGACAGCGACGCGTGATCGATCACCTCGGAATCACTCAAGGAAGATCTTGACAGTGGCATGCGCTGTCCTCCCACATGTGCGCGGGGCCCTTTTCATTGCGCAATGCAGCAGGATAATGCACCGTTGCTGCTTATTTTCACAAAGTCAATGCATGTCGTTGACGTGACGTGATGGATGTGCGCCGCTCGCGAGCTTGGGCCCTAAGGGCACAGTAACAAGAGGGGTGTTCAGCACTAAACGGTTTGTTTAACCCGCGCGGAGTTAAAACTCCACCAAAAGCCGACCTCTCGCTGTGCAAGTCCAACTGCGTGTATACTACCTGCCTTATGCTACAACAAGTATGCTTAACTACTTTGTAAACAAGAAAGCACTCAGCTGGTCTCCACCAAACTGTACCGTTGACGCCGCCCGATGCTGATTTTGTTGTATCTGCATCAGGATCTTGAGGCACTTAATAATACACATTTATCACTGTGACTGGGCCCAATGTTTCCCCCGGAATCATCCAAAGCTCGTGTGGGGGAAAACGAGAGCGTCACTCTCATATCAGAAACAAAATACCAATTTTAAAACGTCATACTTTTCCAAAGTGAACCTCAAAGTTATGGGACAAAAGTAAAACCAACATTGTGAGAGCAGCGGACGCCGCCTTTATCTGGGCCTTCATTTATCAGCTTGTCTCGTTAAATTTTGGCCTGGTTAGTTGTTCGAACAAAAGTCAAACACGGTGGCTTCAGTCGACTGACACAAACGTCGACAATCGCGTTCGCTGTTTAAACTGAGGGCGGAGTTAATGTGCCAAAACATTTTTCTGAAGTAGAAGTTGGCACGGTTTGTCAGTCGGGGCTTTTTCTTTCTTTCTTTTTCTTTTTTTATGACCATCAAGGCACATTTCTAAACACCTCCCCTTACAATTGACATTAACACAAACAAACGCAATAGCTGGACTTTCTTTGGAGAAGTAGAAAAGTCGGGTTTGATCAAGGTGGTCTCTCAACGCATTTCTTGGTCCAAATTTTAAGCACAGCGTCTGTTTTATTCATGAGAACACCAATTCACGAGTTGCTGTCATGATTAGGTTGCAGCAAGGGGATGGCTTCATTTTTCTACAGGTTCCGATGAATGATGGGAAAAAAAAAATCGAGCCTAAATGGTGTGATTGCGCACAGCCCGATGTTGGCCCTCAGTGCGTAGCATGCCTCCGATTTGTTCTTCTTTCAACTTAAACGACGCGTGGGTGTTTGTAGGATGTGTGACACACGAGAAACATGGCAGGAAGCCAGACATTGAAACTTTACACCAGCAATGTGGTGCCGATGACTCACCATTTTTCTCCTTTGGAGTAAATTCCTGGATGCGTGTTCTCCGTGCGAGCGCACAGTGCGTGTGCATGCGGGGAGTGCGAGCATATAAATGCAGACATCTCTTGAGAAGTTGCATTATACAATGCATTGAGCACATAAATGCAGACATGTGGGAGCTGCTCTAATTGTGATGAAAAGGACACGTGGAATGGCTTTGTGTTTGTGTATGAGACGCACATTTTAAAAAATGAGAAAGCCACTTCTATAGTTATCCCAAATGAACTGTGATAAGAGCATCCAAAGTGCCGTATTCTCATGTGCATAAAAATGTACGCCATTATGGAAAAGATGACAGATCATGAACATGGCTCACCTCCATCTCACTTCTCGTTAGAGTTGCACAATGCAGATAATGTGCACAACATTGGGATGCTTGGATGCTTGATATTGGAAAGGTTCCAGTCCGTAGCGTCTTTCATCTTTTTCAACTGGCTAAAGTCGAGCCTCTCCCTTCTCAAGAGCACTTTGAAAAAGTAATTCATGCTTTGTCACATCTCGGTTGGATGACTGTCATGCGCTTGACTTTGGAGTCCGCCAATCCTCCATGAGGCTTCTCCAGTTGGGCCAGAATGCTGCTGCTCTTGACTGGTAATTGGCAGAGGGAGCACATCACTCCCTTCGCTGGCTCATTTTGGAGTTATTTTTAAGATCCTATGATTTGTTTTCAAATCTTGAAATGGCCTGACCCCACCTTACCTCTCTGAGCTCCTCCTCACCTTCCCGGTGCCTCAGGTCTGTGGACCAGACACGATTAGAGGTACCGAGAACTAAGCGGCGGCCTTTTCCATAACTACAAATACGGTTGAGTTGTTTGCGACGACAAAATGTCAGCAGTCGTCTAATTCTGCTCTATGGGGGTGTTTTCCACAGGGAAGGCAGCACCAGTATCCTTAACAACCTGCTGTCCAGAATGGAACAGTACGCTAACAATCTGGAGAATCTGGTGGAGGAGCGAACGCAAGCTTACCTGGAGGAGAAAAGGAAAGCGGAAAATCTTCTCTATCAAATTTTACCACAGTAAGAAGAAAGAAAAAAAACACTCACAAACACACGCGTCATTTCCCACCAAGGCTGGATTTAAACTGCGACAAATTCCCCTTTTCGTGCTGAGGAATTGTTTTTACTGTCAGTTTATATTGACATTAAAGTGAGCCATACACAATATCTCGGTGTTGCACTGCTTATCTGCAACAAGCGGCACGTCCGCATGGCCAAAATTCATTTTTCAGGCTCAACGCCACATTGAAGCTTTTCTCACTGTAGATGAGAGGGAACAGAAAGGCCTGACAGGCGACCTAACAATCAAGTTGAAGTCAAGAGCAGATAGTGAGTGGACTGAGGAGCCTGGGAAACGCATCACTAGGAAATCCCACCTTTCCCCAGCGTTCTATCCATTTTCCAGCTGAAAAATACTCGCTCGTACAAAGACACCCAGTCAGCAATAGGAGCGCTTGAGAGAAAGGACAGTTCTTACTTTCCCCGCCATTTGTTTCACGTTAGTGTCCTCACAGACTCCGCCAGCGTTTTATTCATCCTTGTCTGATAGTATAATTTACATGTTGAACCCGTGCCTCTCTGCGCCCGCAGTTCTGTAGCAGAGCAGCTAAAGCGAGGCGAGACGGTCCAGGCGGAAGCCTTCGACAGCGTCACCATTTACTTCAGCGACATCGTGGGCTTCACGTCCATGTCTGCGGAGAGTACGCCGCTTCAGGTACTGTGACGTCCTTAAACATCGAACAAACGTATTCACATCGAAAGGCTCCGAATCCTTTTTAGTCATGTGTAAACACTTTCCATGGACCAATTTCAATTTCCTATCTCCAAGTAAGACTTACTCTTCCCTCGAGTGAGTGTTTCGACATGCTTACTGCAACTCAGAACAGTCTGACTGTCAAGAGTACAGTGACGCAGAGTTGAGTCATATTAAACCACAAGCGCTACCTCCGATTCTTAAAAGAAACACTGTTATGATGTCCGACCAGAACCGGAGGGTCACACAGCCATGTTTGGACAACCTTATGCCCTCATCCTGAAGGGAATTGCCTGAGTTACTGTGGTGTGGTTCGAGATACACAGCGCATTATGAGGCTACTGTATATGGAAAGCTGCTGTCGGTACTTGAAATTGTTGTTGTCCCAAAGCTCTCAGGGAGTACGTATTCCTGGCAGGGCTTAAGCAGCTAAACTTCTCTAATGGCAAAAAACTAAACAAAAAAAGGAGGTTGGGTTTCAACTCCATCTAGAATGTCTTCTGGATTCAGAATCCCAGCCCAGATGTTTCTTTTTGGAGTCTGCTGCTAATGTTTTTACTGTCCTCATATGTGGTTTTTTTTCATCCGGGTACTTCGCCCCAGAGTTGAGAAACATGAAAGTGAACAAGCTGCTCTGTTCCTCTCCAGGTGGTCACGTTGCTCAATGACCTGTACACCTGTTTTGACGCCATCATTGACAACTTTGATGTTTACAAAGTAAGTCCAAGTCTCAGTGCTAAGCTCTAATCATGACTCGATACTGAGTATCTGAGATGAATGACGTGTCTGATTTATACCCGAGGTGGAGACCATTGGTGACGCCTACATGGTGGTGTCAGGTCTGCCTGTACGCAACGGGAAACTCCACGCCCGAGAGATCGCCGGGATGTCACTGGCATTGCTCGAGCAAGTGAAAACGTTCAAGATCCGACACAGACCCAACGACCAGCTGAGACTCAGGATAGGTATCCACACAGGTGAGACTAAATGTTCGAGTGGCCATACGTATGGATGAACGCTTTGCCTAAGAGAATGCAATCCTTGACCTCTTGCAGTTCTCCAACGGTCTTGAATAAACCACTTTTTGTCTGAGTGGTGGGTAACTGACAATATGGTACTTAAGCAGTTTTTTTTTCTTTGCGTGCGTTGTCCCAAGCTTTAAACTTAATGTTCCAAAATGATCAAGCACAAAGCTCTCTTTTATAAAAAATAAATGAGGTTGTCTCCAGCACCTGTTTACAGCTATTGCCACCGCGCATTCAGTCAGATGGAGTGCACAAGCAATTTAGCATGTGCTACCTGATCACAATCTTAGTAGATCACGTGTAAATCAGTACAGCAGGGTATAAGTGTGTCTGTTCGTGCCTGCCGTGCTCTGGTGTATATGCTAGCGATTTAATTATAATAACACGTATCTGCATAATTTTAGCCTGATGTAATTTACAAATGACGCATATATACCTGTATCTATCTAGCTAGCTAGCTACCTACATAGATAGCGCTAGCTAGGTAGCTAGCTAGCTAGCTAGCGCTATTTATGTACATAATCGATCTAGCAATGAGCTACATTATGTAATAGTACTTTTTTTTGTAGGTCCAGTCTGTGCTGGAGTGGTTGGTTTGAAAATGCCCAGATACTGTTTGTTTGGGGATACTGTCAACACGGCGTCCCGAATGGAGTCGAATGGAGAGGGTGAGCGTCAGAATCCCTTTGTTATTGTTTGTTTTTCTCAGAACCACTCAAGTGTCTTTACAGTCTGACTCTCCAACATGTGATACAAATTTCCTATCAGTGACCATTTCAGCCTACAACTTTTTCTTTCTACTTTATGTCCCTTTGTTGTGCAATAATGTTTGTGAAGTGATTTAAATGAACTTGTTTTTGTAACTAATTGAAGAGGTTATCTTCGGTCAAGTGTTTCCATTCTGCATGTTTCTTGTCATCAGTAATTTTTTTTTTTTTTAAAGACAAAAATGAAACGGTTCACTTGAATGTTAATGACTTTCTTTTCCTTCCGATTCTCAGAACGAGTAAATTTATTCTTTTACTAAATGAATAAGTCAAGGAAAATGAATGTCAAAACCGTGACACTTTTTAAAACCAAATGACTGCTCAATGAAAAATGAATACACATTAGCGGTGCATCCAGTTGAATTAAGCTTCTGACAACAGTGACACGGATGGCTACGCGTTCGCTGAATTAAACTGGACATTGTAAGATACTGTTTTCGTTGTTTATGTCGCAGGTAAGTTGGAGGCTCTGTAACGGCCTTTCTGCAATGTGGAATTTTTCGAATCAAACAAGATTTACAAACCCCGTTTGGTTTGTAAATCTTGTTTGATTCAATTAAAGTATCCCTCCTCATCCCCTTTGTCATGTAAGCCATCCAAGCCTTTTTTAGTGATGGTTCTATTTTTAACGCGCAATGACAGGAACTCATGTTCTGAACGTGTGGTGGGATATCACTGGAGCAAGCCATTGGGCGTATTGATTAACTGCTAAGTCGCTTCCTGTGTTCTGCTTCTGCTGGTAAATAATTGATAGCACTTAAAGTGGAGGGGCCCTTAGCCAGCGCTAAATTGCAGCCTGAAGCCGCCGTCAAGATCCGCGTCTCAAATATCCACCATGTGCGGCAGACGCTCAGAATAATACAGACTTGGTAGCATTTCAGATCAGACAAGACTGAGCGTGACCTCTCCATTTTTTTTTGAAAGTTTCGACTCAAATCCTGGACACAAATGGCTAAGTGGCAATTTGATCATGGAGACATGTTGTAAATGGAGTTCTTTGGGGAAAAAGTAAAAAATAATGTGTCTTTTACAGCTCTAAAGATCCACGTCTCGTCAGCTACCAAAGAAGTATTGGACGAGTTCGGCTACTTTGATCTACAGTTACGAGGAGATATTGAAATGAAAGTAAGCAGTTTAGAGCGAAGTGATCACATTTCAGCAAGCAAATTGTGGATATAACGTGACCCCCCAGCACCCTTCGCTCCTCTTGATGAACTTATTGATTTGTGTGTTTCAGGGCAAAGGTAAAATGAGAACCTACTGGCTTCTCGGAGAGAAGTCTGATGTGTATGTTATCTGAGAGGCGGAGACGACATCAGAATATCCGGTGGCCGAGCCACTGCTTTATTTGTTCTAGAATAAGTCTTTTGTGTGAGATTTCCATGCAGAGGAACATCAACCATCAACCCAAAAACGGAGGAAATTCCAGGTATTTTTATGACCTGAATGCTGCAACTACAAAACAAAAACATGAAGGTTGATTTTTTGGGGGGTTTTTGTATGAAGACATTTTCTGTCCTCGGAGTGAGTACTTTTCACAGAAAATATCTTATTTTTTGTGCTTTCTATATTCCAATTTGTATAATGTGTTTTGAAGTCAATGATGTATGAATATTTCCTTGGATCACCTTTTGAAGACAGTGTTTATCTACACTGCTGGCAGTCTTTCATAGTGCTATACAGGACAACGCAAGATATGTATATATGTATAGCCAAGATACTGTAAAATATTTTGTTCAATAAACTCATTAAAATGTTCTTCTTTCAGTCTTGATTTTAGGAAGAGGGTCTTATGATCCAGTACCATGATCATTTAAGCTTCGCCTTGTCAATTTATATTTCACATTACAACACGGGAAAATGGTTTTGTGATGATTTGAAATCCAATTCATGTTCCTTTTGGAAAAAAAAAATGTTCATCGGTTAGCTTCAGCCCAATTCAGTATAGAGTATTTTTAGCTGTGGACAGCTGTGAGTGAGGCGAAAAAGCGAGTTGGCGGCAAGCATCTGTGTTGTCGTGACATCACCGCTCATTAGATGCTCGTTATCAGCTGTGGCACTTGGACTCCGTGTGTGTGTGTGTGTGTGTGTGTGTGTGTGTGTGTGTGTGTGTGTGTGTGTGTGTGTGTGTGTGTGTGTGTGTGTGTGTGTGTGTGTGTGTGTGTGTGTGTGTCTCTGCTGGAGACCATCTTCCCCTACTGCGTGACTGTAATTACCGCCCACTTCCTCCTGGTAAGCGGTGCCTGTTAGAGGCGGAGCATGAGAGAGCATCAGTGACTTTCTCTGCTGAGCCATGCTGGTTTGCTTCGAAAACTTCACGCGAGAGGCCTGGCTATCTGTCATCTTGCTCTTTGCAATCTTTTCCCTGGACAGAAAACGTGATCATCAACCTGTCCATGGGGCATTTTGGTTCACGTATGATCATCAAACCTGTCCCATAATTATTGTGTTTATTCATGTTTTTGTGTTTGCGTGTGTGAATGTGTTTTTATGGTACTTTATATATACACACACACGCACACCAGGCTTTACATGACATCTAAAATGACACATATGAATCCTCTCCAAGACTTTCTGGTGTCATGTCATGTTCCGACAGAAAATCTGCATACATATAAGCTAAAATTGCTTGTCGCCATAGCTACCGCCCACTAATCCTTCCTGAATGCTCAGAAAGGATCAACATCTCCCGGCATTGTCCTGTGATTGACAGAACACGCGTTATGAGATTCGCGAGTAAAGCCCCCCCGACCCGTTTTGATTTCCCCGTGACATTGCTGCGTTTCACAATCTGCTAAGCCGGCGCAAGGAGGATTACGTGATATTTTCTTCAGTCCACTGTCAGACAAAGGGGGTACAAACTACAACAACCCCCTTGAAGCCAATTACTGAACATGTTTACACAAATGACACTCGTGGGGGGAGAATAAATTGATGTCAATGTGACTGACTACATGTAGTTTACAGAAATCAGTAATGATAGCGCGTCAGTAGAGATGTCATCAGCAGAAGCATACAAGGGCAAGCCCACTTTATTTCAAAAAACAAAAAAAAACATTGATTTTGTCAATTATTAAATGAAGGGGTCAATGTCTTCCCGCTGCTCACCGATGGGGGTGGAAAACTGGGCCGACTTCCTAAAGGGGGTGTTCGGGCACTCTACCGCACTCACCCCCTGCAACACAAAGCAACAGTAAATGTTGAAATGCTGAAACGCATCCTCAACCTGATGGGCTGTGGCTTGTGTCCAGAATTGAATGTGGCTGCAGAATTTGCAAGAAGGGAATAATTGGGAAGGAAAATCTTCAACCAGAGTCTCGAATCATCCGCGTTTCGACCTTGGTTGCACAAACGCATCTCATTCATAGAGCTACTGCGGTTATTACTTCTCATAAATTGGATGGTACCGTTTGTGCTCAGTGGAAGCACAACAACCTTTCACAGAAAACAAATGTGCAAAAAAATTTAATAATAATCCAAACAAAAAAAGGTGTTTTTAATGAAACAACACGGAATTAAAAGTATATTCCCCGAGCAATTGTGACCCACCTGTATCCTTTGGTAATTTTCACTCCAATAGCTGATGGCCTGCTCAGTTGTATAATCATGAAACTGGAAATAGAAGCAACAAAATGAAAACAAACTAAACAAAACAATCATTTGTATTTTTCAATAATCCAAAATACAATTGAGATCTAATCTTGGTGATCTGTCTTCAGAAATGTATTTACGGGCGTGGCCTTAGCCACTTGGGCTATGCAAATTGAGTAGGAATCCATCTTTTTGATACAACGCGTCTTGAGAGGCCGAAGTGTGGAACCGGCATGATTAACATGACACAAAGTACGCAAGACCCAAATAGTGTGCGCTCCCATACTCGGTTGATTTTAGTCGTTTGGGGTACAAATCCCTCGACTCGAAAATCCCTCTGAGTTGTGGTGGCGAAGTCAGTTTGGGGAAGCGGCGGGTTCCGTTCTGCATGAATCTTGTCCCTGCAAAAAACATCATCAAACAATTATTCCACGATTACATAAATACTTGGATCCACAATGTGTTCTTTTGGGATTGATGACGTTTCCGTTTTTGACGAGATGCAATTATTTTTTTTTTTGCCCTTGTCTCCATTGCACATTGTCGGCCTAAGGCAGGTTCCGGTAAGGCGATCGAAGGAATGACAATAATAACATTGTCTTTATTGTCATTCTAACAGGTACAATGGAATCGAAGGTGTAATATTCATGCCTACCGTATTATCTGTGCAATTCTTCTTTCCAAAAGCTCAGACCTGATGCCTGAAGATAGGAAGCAGATGAAGAAATAAAGTGAACACTTTCTCCATGTGACTGTTGAATTGGGACAGCCCCTTAAGAGTGTTTGGCCTGCCAAAAAAAAAAAAGAAAAACTACACATACCCTGCAGCCTCACCCCTGAACCCCTTGGAGGGGCAAATGCTGATTTGAGGGTGGTGATACTCTGCATCTTCGCTCCTGTGTTCATGGTGATGATTCCCTTGTGTCCGTGTCTCAGGATGTGCTCCCTCGTTTGCTTGGAGTTGGATGAAATATGACATTTAGGCGTTAAGGCATGAAAAGTCGACATTGCTCAAGTGCCCCTGAATGTCACTCAAGGGGACAAATCTCCTGAGGGATGAGAGTCTATTGAGTTGAACTCAATAGAATAAAACTCACCTCTTGGGGGCCGTCATTTGGTTGACTTACAGCAACTACGCCGTCCGCCATTTCAGCCAATGTTGGACAAAAAATCGTATATAGCGAGACTTAGATGAGTCAGGTGTGAGTGACCTGCTTTTCGCGGAGGAAAGGCACCGTATGTCCAATTGGCGTCCGGATGACGGAAGTGTCTCCACGGTAACGGCAAACACACACGTGACTTGAAACCTTTGAGGAAACGAGGCACGTTATGGGCGAACGTGACGTCATTTTATTTGTCAGGCCATCCATCCCCGAAACCGTGAAGGCTGCATTTACACCGAACACGTAAAACAACCCGCAAGCGCATTCTCACAAATTGCTCCTGGCGCTGAAAACTCAAGTGTACATTTTCGGTTGTTATGAGCTCATTTTGCATTTTTGTCGTAGTCAGTCCACAACGTTTGCAAATGGATGAGAACGCCTGGCAGTCGAGCCAACCACCTCGTAAAGAACAACGTCAAACGTTTACGATTTTTCCTCTTGGAATGAGCACTAAAATGAGATTTTACCATTAAATCTAATACTTTAAATTATGTTGCACTTATTTTGTTTGTTTGTGTAACATATTTGTAATTTAACCTGCTCAATTTTCCAGCCAAACATTATGTTTACAAAAAGAAAAAAAAACAATTGAATTCACACTTTGACGTGGTCCTGGCGTGTCACTCAGTCCTGTGACTTTTCTCCCTCTATGAAAAATTCGGAATATTCCACAAGTCACGCAATCCACTGGAGGATGCATCATTCTCATCTTCTGCAAGTCTTGGGAAGGCCGAAAGTAAGTTACTCATTTCGTTTTTATCTATGTTTAATGATATTTCAACAATGTGGGTGGGGCTCTAATGTTCAAAAATACTTTGGGGATATTTTCTTTGGATTATTTTTAGAACACTATTTTTGTTGTTGTTGTATCACTGAGAGAAGCCATTTGTTTATGCCCCCCCTTTTGTGGCAAATGAAAATGGGTATGTAATTGTGAAATACATTTTTCCTTGTGTACATAAATGCATTTTAGAGCCAGTACTTTTTACTTTTACTGTGTTGTATAACAAGCCCACAAATTGGCAGCCAACGTTTGCTACCTGTATGTATCATTTACTCTGTATCTTCACTTTCCAGTGTTGACAGTGTTTCCCTAAAAATAGATAACTGGTGCAAACAATGACAGCTTTAAGCATACAATGTGCAGCTATACGCCGCCGCAAAATAAAACCACAAAATTAAACATTGTCATTGCCATGACAGCCACAATTAAAAATGAGTTGAAGAAAAAAAAAAGGTTTCCTCTCTGTGGAGGAAGAGGGTCGAATCATCTTTCTCACATTCCTTCATGTGTCTGCAGAGGAAGGTTGCAAGACTCGAGCTAACGGCTTTGTCCCCCCGGGGTGCAATTAAGGGAAATAAAAAAAAAATCGCGCTCCTGTCATTTGACCACCTGTTAGACATTTAATTAAATCCAATCGCTGATCCATCAAGTCTTCTGTGTAACAGCGGGGTTACATTCAGGCACGTGTTCTCCAGTAGAACCCGCTGTTTCCCTTTTCCGAAGGGCACATGTCTTAAGATACCGCCATAAATGGGCTCTTTTATTTTCTGGTTGCTTCAAGCAACAATACAAATCCAATACCTGAGATAAATGAATGAAACGGGCAGCTCCACAATGTCTTAATTGTCTTGCTGAGCAGTGCGTATGCTTAAATCACACCAAAGAATGAACAGTATAGATCTTCTAACTCCGCCATAGCAGGCAGCCGCCTCTCGAAATGAACTAGAAACCAAATTTACACCTGTGTTGACTCTCTGGCCATGTTGCATGACTTCTGTGAAAAATTCGTTTTTTTTCCATCATCGAATGAATTTAAAGCTTCTGCCATCCATCCATCCACACGTGGGCGCCTCAGTAAATTTCGCCAGTCTGTCATTCGTCAGCGGTAAATCCGAAGGATCTTTTAACATTAGTATACAGCGGGAACACGCTGGTGGCTGCCTGCCGCTGTTAACACCAACAAGTTTTACTTCAAAGTTTCTCCTACCTTAACCAGAAGAGCCCGCATAGCGTTGGTACAATTCTGCGGGATTAATGTGTGTAAATGTGTGAGTGTGTGTGTGTGTGTGTGTGTGTGTGTGTGTGTGTGTGTGTGTGTGTGTGTGTGTGTGTGTGTGTGTGTGATAAAAGAATGTGAACGTGTATTTCTGACCCCAATATTCAGTCCCACGCCATTTCTCATCACATCCCCTTTGTCTTTATTGAAAGTGATGCAGCCCCTGTTAAATCTAACACCCTGGTCTTGTTGCAGTGCATTTGAGACCAAATGAAAACCACAGAGCTTGTTGCTGAGCCTCTGCAGCAAAGTTTTGACTGTCAGGCGGCCAGTATGTCTGGAACTGGCTGCCAGCTCAGCATGAAGGCCCAAGTCGGTCCTCTCCAAACTTTCTGACTGTGCTTCACTGCAGGGCGAATGGCTCTTATGAATACAGTAGGTTTTCCAGGTGTTCCGAGCGAGCGGGCATTTTGTCAGCTGCGTGTGTGGGAGGACGGATACTATGTATTCCAGTCTAGAGCCGTGTAACAAAGAATTTCAAGGTACACGTGTCATGCTTTGAGTCTATGCAGTACAAATTAGTTTGCTTGCGTTGTGGGCACAATTCTACACCGGCATAAGCGAACAATATCAACTCAGTACACCACCACCGGCATTGTGTACAAATGCACAAACAACGACCGCTAACCTAGCGTTCGCCTTGTGAAATAGTACCTTTTTCAAAAGCAACGTTTTCACCCAGCTCCGAACCTCTCTTTAAAAAGGGATATTTTTAGATAGTGCGGGGGTACCTAATAAAATGTCAGACGAATGTGTATTCCATACGGTTCTCTTACTGCCGTCATTTCTCGTTCGGATTTTTGTGAGGAGACATCTTCGCAAAAGTTGTTGAAACAAAAAGAGACACTTGCTAACCTTTGACATCCAGGTCCGCCCAGATGTCGGTATGCTTAATCTGGCCTGTGTGGGCAAGGTTGCATGCGATCGGCTCGATAACCGGTCTCCATGGCAACATGAACATCGGCAAAGAATGAGAACCAGTCCCTTACTGTTAGACAGTGGAGAGGAGGAGTGATTCAGACACTTCCCGTGGTGGATTATTTTCGACCTCCCATTACATTCTATTGGGTCCACAAAATAGCAGACATTTGCTTGTATTGAAGCGTTAGCACCGTAGAAAGCGTATCGTTAATGCTCTTGCGGCATTAGGGAACAAAGTGCTGGGGAAAAACCTTTCTGTTTGTTTTGTATGATCCTTACGTGTAGATTTCGCTTCACTTTGAGCGCGAGCGACACTTCGGCTTTTTCTTTCTTTCTTTTTGTTGCGTCTCCCTTTGCAGGAAACACCACGGTTATTTCTGGTTTCCTTGATGAAATCTGTCACGCCATAGCAACAGATCCGTGGTCGTCTATCCTCTCCTCGCTTTCATCTTTTTCCCGACCTCGCACCAGCTCCCATTAGCGTCATGAGCCTCGGATAATTGCCGAGAGCAGTGGTTTGGCTGTCATCTTGGCACTCTTAGGAGGTCTGCTGTTTCCCGTCATTAGTTGGTTCAACATTGCAGGTTGCAATTCAGGTGTAGCAAACACCGATGTGTCGTGCCCCCCCCCCCCCCCTCCTTCCCCTTTTTCTCTTTCAGTTTGTTGGAGTTGTCTCTCACTAGAATAGCCTCGAGTTGTACAGGCTGCAGAGCAGCACCAACTCAAATGGAAAGAACTAGCTTCGTTTATGATTTCTTTGTACAGAGATATGATTTTTTGGGATTAACAGGCCATTTGGTGTGTTTGACATTTGGGTAGCACCTTATACGGTGGTCGGTGCCAAGCCTCACAGTCAAAGGTTTTGGGTTCCCATTGCTGACCTTGTTTTCGGGGTTTGGCAAGCTTTCCTGGGAGCCTACTACTTGCAATAAGTCGAGATGTGCGCATACATTTTGGGGCTGATTGTCTGCCATTGTTTGACATTATTAGCAACACATGCGCAATGATTTGACAAATTGTGTCCGATTCCTTCGCTGTTCCCCACCAAGACATGGCAAGAGGGATTCCTCCAAAATAATTTGACAGCATTGCATATGCAAGCTAAGATCATCACCATCGGGGCTGACGGAATGGAAGAGAGCCACGCTGGCACATTCTCGTTTTGGATGATCTTCAAACTTCACTTTGTCTCTGCCACGTTGACGAGAAGCTGCCTTCAGGACAAACAAACACTTCAGCCACCGTTTGTCAGCATGTCCCGCTAATCCTCTTTGGTCACTGCCTTAAAAATAATAGCGAACAATGAGTAGAAGTAGTTTAGCCTTCATCACAGATTATAAAGCCACAATGCGCCGACGGGTGGTTAATCCAGCGCCATTATTTCAAAGGTCAGCCATTTTGGAGGAAAGTCATCTTGCTTTCTGTTGCTCAAAGAAGTCCCGCTGTTTCGTTATCAAGGGTCCAAAGTCATCCGCTGCATGACTCTAATGAACTTGTGTGAAGACAACACACTCGAACCGGGCAATAGTTGTGCCCATCCCTCTTCTAATACTTTCAACTAATTTTCGGAGCGCAACGGGAGAACCTAAGAACCTACGATGACGTTCACGACAAAAGCCAACGTGGACAATGGCGTGGCTCCCGAGTGGTATAAAAGAAGGTTCCCAGGACATTTAGGTCGCGACTAGAACTTGAGACATCTGCGGAGCGATTCGTCCCCGAAGCCAAGCAGTCTCCCAAAAAGATCTTCACAATGAGAAAGTCCCTCGTGTGCGTCCTCTTGGCCGCAGCGCTCTTGCTGCACTCTTGTTGCGCGTCGTCCGCGGACCTGGCTCGAGACGGCCCCTTGGAGCAGGATGCCTTCACCTCCCTGCTGAGCGAGGAGGTGACGGAGAACGGCCGCGGCGAGGCGGCCGCCGTCGCCGACGGCAAAACCAGAGGGCAGAGGGTCATCGTTGTTGCCGATCCCGGTCTTTGGCGTGACCTGCGAGTGCTGCACAACGGACTGGCCCTCTACAAGCGACGAGCTGATGACAACAGCCAGGCCGTCGAACGTACAAACGGCGGCCAGGACCTGAGCATCCCCATCCTGAGGCGGGACACCGTGAGATGCATGGTGGGACGAGTCTACCGGCCATGCTGGGAAGTCTAGGACAGTTTGAACAGGCCCCCAGCTGAATTGTAATATATGCCAACATGATGTGTCTCCGTTGACTTCACGGCGCATTTGAGATTAAAGCCAATTAATTGTACTCTGACATGTGCTTTGTCTTACTGTGTGTTGCTAAATCTGACAGGCAAACTGGAAGTAATTGAGATAGTTTCCCTGGTCATCTGTTAAGGGCTATTATCAGAATAGTGGTTCACACAGCTGACGTTTTTCCTGCTGGGGTTGGGTCGATTTCCTATCAATGACGGCTAAGCCTTCAGCCCCATGACCTGACGAGAGAGTCTTAACGGGCTTGGTTACCAGCTCATCTGTCTGTTTACTGTACCGCTTGTCCTCATTAGGGTAGAAGGTGAGGTGTGGCCTATCCCAGCAGAATTTAAGCTGGCGTACACCTTGAACTGTTCACCAGTCCAGTCGCAAGGTGAGCGGTCTTCCATAGGAAAATGCATCTTTTTGGTTTGGGGGATGCAATTAAGCTGAGGACATGAACACATTTACGTCTTATGAAGTGTGCATTATGTATTACGGGTCATTGAAGTGAGTCATTGACCACAGTGTGGTCAAGCAAATACAGTAATTGATCTTATTTGGCTCATGATGTTGTAAGTGGAAATATTGTCCCCCAACCAAAAAGATCACAGGATATTTTGGGAGCATTGCTCCAGGATGGAATTTATAGTCATCAGCCTGACTGCTGCTATGCCATCCATCTTTGGCCAAGAGGATGCCGAGGGAACGCGTTCACTGTTATTTTGCGAGACACAAAAGCCATCAGTAAATTAGTGCTCGACAGATGCCACAACAATGCCAGTCACTAACTTATGTCCAAACTGAAATGCTTTCTTTAACTCCGGGGATGCAGACAGATGCAGCTGTAGCAGTATTTAGAATGGATTCCTGAGAGCTTGAGCAGAAGATGACTTTCCCACCCGCCCCCGCGCACACGCCCACGAGCATGAGCGAAAGGGTGGGTGGTTCTATGTTGGGGGTTGGTGAGGTGGACTTGCAGCTGCCGCCTCATATGATAGCATCACGTTCAGAGATGCGTGTGTTTCGCAAATAAATTCAGGAGGAAATATCAGGTATGCAACTTGCTATCATGAAGCCGGGTATCGAGCCACCTTAGCTTGCGAGCTTTGTATTTTTTTCCTGACTTTTCCCACACGGATTTGAAGATACATACGGACTATTACGATGAATGAAATCTGGCACTTTTTAATAGACTACTTTGAGCATGACAGAGAGAACACCCGCACCCAATATTTGATATGACCAACCCAGCATACACCACACATGATGGTTTTGCAATGGACACCCTTCAAGTCTCCTCCCCCAAATAGAGTGACCTCTGACAGATGCAGCATGATGTCACGGGAAAACGAGACTGCAGTTAAAAATGAAAAGAAAAAGGAGTCGTAGAACAAGAAATAGAAGCAGCTCGGCCTAACTATGAGCCGGACACATTTCCTTTTTTTTTGTTTTGTTAAGAGGACAACCAATTATATTAAAAAACAACTTTTTAAAGGCTAGCAAATAATGAATTACAATGTTAAACATTGATAGCTTTACTGGCAGAATCAAATGGGAGAATGGACAATTTTCATGATGACCAATTTCTTTGAAAGTGAACTTCCCCTCCCCATCTGTCTCAGGCAATAAAGCGTATCTGTAATTGTTATTGCATTTTGTGCAGTGACAATGACTGGCACTCACTGGATGAAATCTGATTCCCAAACCTAATTACAGCCATCTTTTTTTTTTTTGTGTGTGTGTCCTCTCACAAGATAAACGTAATCGCGCTCGGTCAAACGGTTCCGTGGCATCTGGCGCCAAAGGGGTCTCCGATGTCCATTACTAATTGAATCCCACCCAGTCGGTGCAAATGATCAGTGTAGAGCTCGAGCTCAACATGTTGAATCTGATGAGTCGGCACTCCCTGTAGACTTAAAAAAAAAAGAGGGTAAAAATCAGAGAATGAATGGTTGATGGAGCAAGACATGTTGAAATGTCTTTCACTTTGAAATGCCCTTAAAACATTTGATAGTACTTTTCTCCTTCTCTTTTGCACACTCTTCACTGGGGAAAGTCAAACTACAAGCATGTTCTGTCTGTATGTGTGTAGGTGTACAATGATGGATGGATTTTTTTTGTAGACCCCAAACGTGAGATTAATTGTAAGCTTTTTATTCAGGCTTTTAGTGCCACTGACCACTGTTTTATTTTTTTTGTATGCAAATAACACGAACTATGCTTCTGCATGACCGGCCATATGCTATATTCCGATTTTGTAAAAAATTCATTGTCATTCAGGATTTCTGAAAATTTAGCACTCAATCGGCCACATACACTTTCCAGGGACATAGCAGGCAAGGAAAAGCACAGTTATTGATTGTATTGGTCCATAAAGAGCAGTTTCCTCTTGGGCTATTGTACTCGTGCACTTAGGGTGAATGTCACAGCAAGCTTTGCAGCTCAGGTTATAAAGTGCACCCGAGTGCCTTAATTATTCACAAAGGCTCCCCACCAGCTCCGGCCCTCCATTAGAGGCCGAAGGGGAGAAGTGAGAATGGGGGTGGTCGGCGAGGTGCATGAAGATGATGTCACTTTTCCCTTGTTGAATCAAGCAAGGGCACCTGGGACTGAATGACGGCCCCATGGTCATGAATCACCGCGTTCCCATGAAAGTCACAGCCGATAATAACGGGGAGGCAGAATGGAAATTTCCAGAAACAAAATAAAACTATGACAGATATCAATTTACAGTATCGTGGCATGGTCCCATGCTGCCAGCAACTCGTCACGAGAAAAACGATGAGAGATTCTCGGGCCCGAAAAGACACAACATTGTCCACACACGGAAGTCAATATGGCCGTCGGTTAGTTGAACGACCGAAACTACACGGTCCGTACATCTGATGTTGATGTTGAGAAAAGGCTCCGACAACGCATGGCTGGATCTTGAAAGCCGCTTAGATTCAAAGTCACACAACTGTTTGTTTTAAGACCTTACGAGACATTGTGTTCACAAATTTAAGTGTTGGACCACCTTGAGAATTTTACCCAGAGAATTAATAATCTTGAGTTATCAACCGAGGTTTAATATCTGTTGCGCTGAGTAGCAGCCCACTGCAGCTAGGCGGTTCAGGAAACACAAACATTTCATAAGAAGAATTTAATCAGATCTGCAGAGTAATCAAACAAAAATATATTAAGATGCGTGCATTTAATAAAACGGCTCATCGAGAAAGGAGGAGCAGGCACGGCAGCAGATGCGAAGGGTTACTCCAGCACAACTCATGAGTGAGGTTGCTGTAACGCCAAGACTTCAACATATGGAGAGGTGTCAGCTTCCCCTCCCCTGATTGAATGGAACTGGAGCATGCGCGATAGCTCGCGTGCGTCATGGCAACCGTGACTGAAAGCTTTTGCTATTTTATCCTTCGGCGCATTATAAATGATAGTCACGGTTAAATATTGTTGCCAAACACAAGACACTGCATTTGTATGGCTTGACAGAGAGACTGCGTCTCACGCGCTTCAAACCCATTGAATTGTTAGCGAGTAGCTAATACTCGTCAGCCACAAAATGTGCCCGCACGCTCGCCGTGGAAGGCTGAGGAATGTCTGTCCAAATACATCGAAGCCGTTCACTCCTCAAAGCCCTCCAAGGTTGGGAGGTGGTGCCAAGTGTTCGCTTTGCATGAGACGCAGGTGTGCAAGCTGTTCAGACATTTTTGCTCACGCGAGTGGCCATGTCGCAACCACGACGCGGGCAGGCAATCTTCGGTAGGTTACGGCGTGGCTAAAATCCGCATTATACGCATGAAACAGTGGAACAATTTGGATTTTGATGCCATGGGACTTTAAAAACACCGTAAAAAATTTTAAATTAAAAAATTGGCAACGAGTTTTTGCAAACCCTAATTAGACAAGTCATGATAACAAACCACTCCCGACATTTTTAAAGCTAAATGGTGAAATTCATAACAGCAGGTTTTTGCAGGCCTTTCGCTTTCTCCAAAACATGAATTATATTCAAGCGTTGGGGAACTCGGCAGCAAAACAAAACGCAATTTTTGCTTATTGCGAAATCCCCTTGGAGGCCCATTTAACAGTCTCCCTCCTTTGAGGCAGTTGAACAAATGTTCCCTTAACCTTGATAACAACGCTTACTTTCTGTTCGCGCAAACCCAAACATGAAAAGGCTTAAGAGGTCTGGAGAAAAGTCGACTTCCAGCACTCTGCCGTAATCACTGACAATGGGTTCTTTGTTTCCCTCAAGACACAAAAAAGTCAAGTCTCCCCAAAGTTTCGGAGCCACGTGGAATTCGCTTGATAATCTATACGCTGTAGAAATAAATGACGCCGTGTTTATCTGCGCTACCCTCGACTCCATTCCACGAGACCTCATTCCGTGCATTTTGCCTCCTGCCAACCGATCAGCACCCCACTGAAACGCCGCTCGCAGCGACCATTTGTTTGACTTTACCACTCACCAATGAAAACATCTGGAATGATAGACAGGGCTCTTTGCTCCTTGAACGGTTTATTTGTTCGACGGCTCGGCCATTTCGGACCATGTGTAGACTGGGAGAAAGATTCCAAATTCCGAGACTGATCTGGGATGATCTTGAAGTTGCTGGAATTCCAGACGTTTGAGGCCAAGAATTCCATTCTTGGTGGACCTCAGACCTGACGAGCAAATTCTCCCGATGAGAGCAGAAACCTGTAAAGGGCGAAGAAAACAAAAAAACGCTCTGATCAGGACAATGAACAAGACATTGACACTTGCTAAGCATTTCCTACAATTGGTCTTGAGCTCTTTACACTTGCAAATTAGTTTGTCGCTGATGAAATCCATGCAGTCCATCCGTATTGAAAAGATGAACTTAGAGCAAACTTCTAGCGCTGAACTCCTAGCAAACAAAAATGCCGTGAGCCGCCATCCTTTCGGCTTTCGGAGCGTGTGGCGAGGCCTCGGTGGAAATGCATCTCTCTGATTTTCTGCACAATTTCAGTCTTTGTTTTTAAAGTCCCCAAATAGGTGTTCGGACATCTTAATGAATGACTCTTTCATATATTCCCCGTCTGTGAACGGCGTCTCATGTCTGACTAATTTCCCAAAATCTTGCATCGGTGGTTGAATTTGCAGACTTGATCCAATTTCTCGAATCGATTTTTTCCTCAGAATCAGATTTCCGCATCAGTTCCGATACAGCGCGTTTTCTCTCTCCTCCCTCCAGATATTTTTCGGCAAAGCCTGCCTGTTTATTTTGGAAATGTCTTCCTACATTTAACCTTTTATTGCTGGCCACTTTTCCCACAACAAATGAGACATACTTATCATTTTGTTTAAAATGAAAAGTGCCAACCAAAAAAATACGCACCATGTCTAACACACGGAGCAACCTATTGAAACGGGGCAATATGCTTGATCTCAGTACATGAAAAATAACATTGACAAAGTTGAGTTGAGCATGTTGACTTGACCCTCTGCTCGCACTCCAGTTTCTCATAGCCCTTGTAAAATTACTTGCCCACCCCTGGCCTTTCACAGTTTATTTTAAAATGATCAGGCAAGGGCTGACCGGTGAGCACGTCTTTCTCTTATGGGTTCAAATCCGGGCTCCGGCCTTCCTGTGTGGAGCATGTTTTTCCCGGTCTCCGGGTACTCCGGTTTCCGCCTGCGTTGCAATAACATGCATAGTAGGAAAATAGAACACTAATTGTGAGTGTGAATGGTTCTTTGTCTTCTTGTGCAACTGCCGTTGGCTGGTGACCAGTTTACCGTGCGCCTTGCCGATGGCCCAAATTGTGGATAAGTGGTTCTGAGAATGGACGGACTGATAAAATTGTTAGTCAAGCAAAATGGAAAAAGAAATACAATAATTGGAGTACAGACATCAGCTAATGAGGAACGCCTTGTAAATTGATGTCTTGCACAGTACAGCCTCCAAAGCACAAATTCTTCGCGTCGTGAGTGAGTTTGAAAGCGGAGCGTTCCACGATAACTAAGACAAATGGCGTGACAGGCTGGAACAGAAGGTTCAACGCATGAGTGTTTTCTAAAGTGGGGGAGGGAGAAATGCTGTTTTTAACCCATCACATTTACACAGTTACAGCCGATGCAGTTTTTCCCATGAAATGTAATCAATGCGCCTCATTTTGTTACAATTCAACTATTGGATGGGAGTGTATCACAACAGTACAAAGCCTGAAACAAAAAGGATTTCTCGGGAAGTCTCAGCCAAAATTGCCATCAAGTTATTAGCCAGGAGACCTTCTGTGAGTGATGGCCTTGGGAACCTGATGGGAGACAGGGACTTAGCTCATGTCCAGCAGGTGTTCCTGCTCAGAAAAGGTCTCTGTGGGCCTCAGACGATGGATTGGGGTCAAAAAGTACCACCAGGGTCTCAGCTGCATGCGATCATGAAGATGCACTGTCACTAGTGTACTATTTGCTTTAAAAAAAATAAAATTGGCCTGGTGGGGCAAAGCTGGAAGCTACGGTCTAAATAGCCAGTTTGACTCAAACTCAATGATTGGATATTGTCATGCAGGCATCGTCGAGATGAGGCTTTGAAAGCACAAAGTTGCAAAATATTAAGTTTAAAAATTCAGTTTGAATGATTTTGGTAACCAAGTGGGATTAAAGTGATGTACCCTTTAAATCGCCAATTTTGGACCAACAGCACCCCCCGGGGTGGAACTCTTCAAAGTATAATCTGTATTTAAAGCATGCTAAGAGTGAATCTTCCATCTTCATTATAAGCACCATTTGGTTCTCAAAAGCACCTTTGGAGCGAGGCAGTCTTGAACATTTTAAATTACAGAAATCACACTTCCCACAGTAAATAAATGCACCCGTAAAATGGACCTAATCGTCAAAATCCAAAGGGTGCGTAGGCTGTATTAAATTACTCAATAGCGTTTACCATTTGCGACGCTATGCATTCCTAAAAAAAAAAAAATGTTTTGACAGTCAAGAGTACACTCTGCTGGTAAAAAACTGCAGTACCACACGTGAATTTCACTTCGTGATTAAATGGCAACAACCTTTTTTAAAAAGACAGCCAAGAGGAAAAACAAATTCTGGTCAAAACATTTAATTTTTAACACAGTCAAGAATGTATAAACAACGTAAAAGTTTTGCTGTACATTTACATAACAGCAGCATAAATGTGACAACATTTGTAAATAAAATCCACAAGTCTTTCAGGGCAATGGGTAATAGGCATTCGCGCAGGAAAAAAAAAAGTGGGGCTCGATCACTAACAGATTACATCTGATGCAGGTGTAAGATCAATAGCCAAATCAATCTTTAAACAGACACTTTCATACAGATTTAAAACGAATTAAAAGCAGCATAAAAAGGGATAAAAGCTTTTGGGGTGGGGAGGGTTGTCATAAGGTGAAATATGTACACACAAAAAAAAAAAATTACACAAGGTGAAAGTCACTGCGTTAGCTGCTTCAAAAGATCTTTCACAACGGAAGACTTGAGCTGGGAGATCGTTGCAATCCTCATCTGTTTTGAACTAGAGTACTTGTCTTTGACAGCCTGTGAAGTCAGATAAAATACATATTCAGATGCCGTTCTGTCAATCAAAGTCAAGACAACTAAGACAGCCCCTTACCATATGCTTAGTTTGACCTTCATTCACCTTGACGACATTTCTGGCAATGTGTGCCATGACTGGAACCAAACTGTCTGAGGTGTACTCCATGTAATGTTGCAGCGTTGCATCCTGAAGCAAAGTAAAAAACACAATCTCACCTCATGGCAATATTGATCACCGATTTCCAACCACGGGCAACTGTGCCAGTTTCACTTAACTCACCCATTCTCCCGCATCCAGCAGCTTGAGTGTAAGCGCCAACGCGGCACTTGCCGCCATTGAAGGCGGGTAATGAACCATTTGGTAATCGACCATGGTCAGCTCAAGCAAGTATTTTGCCAGGGTGTGCTGCTCTGCAGTCACCTGAGTGAAGAGATTTCAGTTAAATATTTAAAACCGCCAGAGAGACAGAAAAAAGTAGAGTTTCTGCAACAAACTTCATGAATCTTTGAGGCCCTTCTGAGGAACTGCAGAGGGAGAGGGCGACCAAGTTGAAATTTTAGCACACGCAGGATTGTCATTTCCATCTCTCTTATTTGGGCAGTAGTGTAGGCCTGATCCGTAACCAAGGCAAAGTCCATGATCTCTGGTGGATACATCTCCTCGTACTTTGAAGCTAGGAACATGGCGGTCACTCCGACAAGCTGCAGCTGCTTCTTGGGGACTGGGTTGTCCTATCAAAAGGCAAACCGATAGATTGTCACCACTTTTTTTTTTTGTTTAGCATTTTGTGAAGCAAGCACTCTGATGATTTACCTGAAGAAAGCGATCAATTATTCCCACAGTCATGTACATGGTCTCCTGCAGCAGGCGGAACTTGAGGCTAACTTGGACTAGCCAGTCAACAAGTATGGCCCGCATGTTGCCGGTTACTTCCTGGTCTTGAAGATAATTGGCTCGGACATTCTGCTCAGCCTGGGTGGCGAGGAGAGAGAAAAGAACAAAAATCCTGAGCAGAGCATTTTATACCTCAAAGTATAGCAGCACATTTAAGCTCAAATGGAAACCAACTCTGATTAGCTTTCAACATGCCAAGAGGTCATTTCACAACAGGGAAACAATTCACTGAAGTGTACAGAAGTCAACGTTGTCCCAGCTCTAATCATGACTTGTCCCATAACTGACAGTGCATCATTTCCTCACCTCCAGCTGACGCATATACTTGTATATATCTTTTACATATTCGCTGCAGAGCATCGGGTTGTCGTAGTCATCGGCATCCACATCCTTGATAGTGCTGTGGAGAATAACATCAGAAAATGCTTGACACAAGTCAGCTGGCTCACAGCCTGAAGTCTCCATTGGAGTTGGAGACACTGACTCGGGTACAGGCACCGGCACCACCTAAAACAGGTATAAAGATAGTTTAGCAGTTAAACCGATATACATAGACCACAATTACAATTTACCTGTACCACAGGAACATTTTGTGCTTTAGGCTCAGCCTTTTCAGTCACAATGGGTGCTTTGGTCTTTTTACCAGCTTGGGCCTTGACTGCCTAAAAAGTGGACATCGTAAGCAAAAATGACACTCAATGCAATCCAAATATTTCACATGCAATTATGCAACAAATCTATTGAGTGCCTCGTCTTAACGGTGGAATACTTCAGAAATTTGGAGAGTGGGCGCATTACTAAAATGGCTTGCTGGAATTTGATCACTGCTAAAGCCAGGGGGATATAATGGAACAGACCCTCGATTACAATATTTTGAAAAGTATTACCTTCTGGGGCTGTTTGCTGCCTGGGACATTACCAATGTCCCCAAGAGCGGCTCGCGTCTTGAGTGGGGGCCCAGTGACGGAGCATGTCTTTGAAGCGAGGTCAGTCCGGGTGGAGGTCATGCGGTTCTGAAGAGAAAATGTAAAATTAAATTACATTTAAAAAAGTAATAGTTCATTTGAGGGGCAGGGGGTGGCGGGGGTTGCCCACAAATACAGCATTGTTAAAAAGGGAAGGTGGGGAAAAAAAAGATGAATGCTGCACGGAAGCTGTAACATTTTAAGATTATCGGAACGTTAAGCATCTAAACCGCCACCACGCCAATCGAAGATGGACAAACATTCATTAGAAGTTATAAATTACTTACTCTTGTAGCGCGAAAAGCCATTCTTAAATGCCCGTTTCTTTGGACGCAGCGTTCTGAAACCAAGAAGAGCGTTGAACCCGAATCACACTACAGCAAGCTGTTTGTCTTGGTTTAAATCCTTGCGCACTGCGAGCCGATTGGCTGGATCAAACTGTCCGGCGACCTGATTGGTCGAACGCGTCTGCGCTCAATGCGTTCCCATGACTCCGGACAAAAAAAAGAAAAGAAAAGAAAACACAAAAATATATTTTTAAACAGCTATACCCTCCCCGTCAGGTTTAACCATGTATAACTATATTTAGATCGCTTGTATTATAAACAGTCTTTGGACTCCGACAATCACGTGGCCTTTAAAAATCCCACTTCCTTTTCCTGTTTTTCGATGACGTATTATTCTATACTGGGTATGTTAAAAAAGCTAATCATGTGTCTGCTGGTAATTTGACACATGAATAAAAATGAGCCCTCGTTTGTGGAAAAAAAAATGTGAAGGCACATTTAATGCTGAAAGTGACTACATGTTTTGGAGAAATTATGCTGCGATCCAAGCAATGCCTTTTTCATGGATGCCCCTGCTTATTTCAGCAAGACAACACCAAACCACATTCTGTGTCTGTACGTGTTACAACAGTGTGGCTTCATAGTAAATTGTGTCTGTCCGGGAATATTTTAGTTTTGTGTTCACTTAAAACTGCTTGGGAGTAAATTTGAGCTGAGAGAGATCAGTATTATTTTACCAACGTTTTGGTTTGGTGCTGATTCATTGGGAGTTCTCCCTCCCCAAATCTGCAATGGTTGCACTGAATCAATAAAGTTTGGGAAACATCGGTTATGCACACCAGTGGAAGTTATACGTACAAAGAAAGTTCAGTTGATGAGAGGCCTTGAACGCAGCAAACATATTTCTACAAATTACGACGACAGTACAGTACACCGCTAATATGTTGATGTGCAAAACACTCGGCCATCTACTTGAATGAATTGTGTAGACCAATATTTTTTGAAACATCTTGCTTACGCCCAAACACATCTTCCTCTCAGTCAGAAGTTCATAATTTCCATGACGTCGACCGGAAGCGGAGTCCCTCAACGCAACATGAAACAAAACCGATGCCAGCTTGGATCAGCTCCACAGTTCACGCTAGGACGCTAGCAGTAGCGGCAGAGGAGGCCACTTTTGGGTCGGCCGACGACGAGGAGGAGGGGGGAAAACGCAAAAAAATAGACGGCCCTAAGTGTGCACTCACATCCAATTCGTTATACCGTTTATTCGAAAAGGAAAACAACGGTCATCTGACATAGCCGGTAAGAAAACTTCATGAGAGTAAGCTAGCATTGCTGGTTGTTTGGTGCGTTTCTGAGGTTGCTGTAACCTTATCGACTTGGTTTTGGATGTACTGTATGATTAGATATAAAATGAATACGAATGCATCGTCGCAAGTGTCGCAATAATTGTAACTGTCATTTTAAACTTGTGTCATCATAAATGGTTGATGTCGGTATAAATACATTTCCCATGCGTCGAGGTTTATTTTGGGTGTTGTTTTATATATATATATATATATATATATATAGATAGATAGATAGATAGATAGATAGATAGATAGATAGATAGATAGATAGATAGATAGATAGATAGATAGATAGATAGATAGTGACATACAGTACTCTGTTTATTTGCTTTAGCGACGTTGGTTCAAGTTAGAATGAAAGGAAGATGTCTGAACATTTCACGAGCACATGCTTGGAAATTTTTCCGATTTCGTTGAACTTTCAGATTATATACTTGCTTATTACATATTTGGAGACGTAGCCCCTATCAGTCGACATGAAAACAACAGAGAAATGAGAAACTAAGAGATTTCCTTTCAACTTAACCACCAGCTAATACTGTATTAGCAAAATCACGAGAAGTTCACTACCACGCAGTGTATTTGGCTAACTATGGTTAGCCTACTCGCTACTAGACTCAAAGTTGTGTCGAGATATATTTAAACCACATGTTTTGGGCCTTGCACGCTAAAATGAATTCTTACAATGTATCGTTGTCGCCACTTAAAACGACGTTAAAAAGTGATTTCCTGTTTAGAAAAAGTAACTGTTGGTGCCAGGCTTTAGCGTGCTAGCATGACTCAGTGGAATTGCTCAAGTGACACGATTGTGGCCTGTTCGGAAGGTGGCGACTGGTGATTGCAAACGTTTTAAATTGTGTATTTTCCAACGCTGTCGAAGATCACCGGGTAGACAATCTGAATTATGCTTTTCAGTGGTGTTAGCGGGCTGCGTTGTCAACGTTTTCGGGTTACGCGTGATTTGTGAAATGGTAAGCCTTTGTCTCGGTGTTTCAATTAAGCCTGCTGCTGTTGATGTCATTCCCATTTTGTGTTGTGCGTGTCCACTGTGTTTATCCGCGGGGTATCCATACGTTGTATACACGTTGTTGCTTTTGCCATTATTAGTGTTCTAGTTGTAAAAAATAGTAGTTCACATGTCACGGTTCCGTTTAGTGATGCCAACGGATTCCTCAGAATCGTGTGGATCGCTCGTGATTGCATCCCACACGAGGCTTACTCTCAATCACGGGTCACTAACTCACTCATCCTGCATTATATACATGTTTTCCTCTTCCAACACACCTGATTTAAACGATCAGCTCATCACCAAACATCTCAGAAGCCCGATCATTTGAGTCAGGTGTGTTGGAAGAGGGAGATCTCTAAAACACGATGGAAAGGGGATCTGGAGGACCGTTCTCGGGCTCACCTTACTTGATTCGCATATGAACTGATGTGACATCCCAGTCTTAATTCTAGTGTTTATTCTGACTAAATGGCCACGGTGGGAATTCTGAGGCATATTTTCAGAAGTGCATTTGTGAGGTCACGATGATGTCACTTGAGAAGAATTGGTCCTCCAGCTCGGCTCTAATTCCTCTGAGGCGCTCTATTGGATTGTGGTCAGAACTCTGTGCAGGCCAGTCAAGTTCATTCCAACCAAACTCTCCATTCATAAATTCACGTGCCCACTTCCTAGTTTTTGTGGAGTTACCAAAGTCATAAAAGTACAGTATATACAAACAATATAATAGTGTTTGACAACAACGCTGAACCATATTTAAAATTTCATATACAGTAAACATTCCCATCCACGGAATTCTAGGATAAGGAATATCCTTTACCCGGAGAAAAAGCCCATGCATTAACATTTTGACTACGATATTACGTGTTACCGGAACTTCGCAAGCGGAAATTCCATTACCCGTAACCCGGATGGAGACGTTATGACGCGGGAGCTTAAATACACGCAACGCCCACCCTATGCTACGGAAAAGACACCACCGGTACTGTACGAAAGAAATGTGTTCGCTTCGCCGTTTGCATTCACCCGATCCGAAACGACGACGTGTAAGTGAGTTTTTATTGCCGTGCGTGTGACTGTAATTATGAATGATTTTAACTTTATTCACTTACATCTCGTAGATCGCGGCACCGGCTTAAAAAAACAGCACACCCCCACTCGACACAACGAAAGAAACGTGTTCGCCTCGCCGTTTGTTTTCATCCGATCCGAAACGACGTCGTGTAAGTGAGTTTTTATTGCCGTGCGTTTTACCGTACTGTTGGCAAGTTATATGGCTGGTGAAAAGTTGCGTCCATTGGTCATTGGAAAATCAGCAAACCCGCGGTGATTCACAAAAGACTATAAATAACAAATGAGAGTGACATATGAAGCCAACCGCAATGATTGGATGACTTCAGAAATCTTTCTGAAGTGGTTGAATCAGCTAAATAACAAGATGCTCATCCAAAACCGAAAGATTCTAATGTTTATGGATAATTGTGGAGCCCACGTCCAAGCAACCTTGTCAAACATAAAGATAATTTTCTTCCCGCCAAACACAACATCTCACTTGCAGCCGATGGATGCTGGAGTCATCCAGAATGTCAAGCTGCAGTATCGTAAGAGCATGCTGAAAAGTATTTTGCTCAACATGGATGAGTGCAACAAAGCAAGTGACCTTGTAAAAAAAATCAATGTCAGGGATGCGATTGAATGGTTAGAAACTGCTTGGATGAAATTAGAATCTTCTACCATCAGTAAATGCAAAAAAAAAGCATCCTGTATGTATTGTACTTTTATTTATTTTTTTGATACACCCATATTGTATCTGTATTGCAGTTTTTGTTATATGCAGTAAACAGTTTTTGGACAGTATATTTTTGCATTTTATTGATTGTGTTGTTACACGTGCATTTTGTCAACATACTTGCAGGTTCATAAAGGACATGTACCATGCTCATTTCCCAAATAAGGAATTTCTCTTGTCAGGACAAATTGGACAGCGCAAACACAAGTCCGTACTAGAGAATATTTACTGTATACTCAATCTACATCTTTGCAAGCTTTCCTTGACAATGATCATGAAAACCAATGGTCAAAATATAAGGCTTTGTCATTGTAATTCCTCCGACGTGTTCAATTTCATTGACATTTTAAGTACTGTACAGTGTAGACACACAATGTTTCAATACACATTATTTTTTGTCTCCAGGTTAGTTCACCAGATATCGCGATGGCCCAGGAGACCAATCAGAGCCCAGCTCCGATGCTGTGTGCTACCGGCTGCGGTTTCTATGGCAACCCTAGGACTAATGGCATGTGCTCTGTTTGCCACAAGGAGCACCTGTCACGACAGAACAATGGAGGAGTCAGTTCCCTGAGTGCTGTGGGTAAGACCTACTGTGTCTTATTTGTGTTTCCACCTGCATGGACAAAAGTGCTTGCACTTAGGTGCATGTTGTCCTGACCTGATAGGAACATTGGAGACTCTAAATTGTGGTTAGGTGTGGACGTGTGTATTAATGTTTGTCTATATGTGTGCCCTGTGATTGGCTGGTGTCCAGTCCAGGGTGGATCTGAAGTTGTTAAACATGCAATTTAGTGCCCGCTATTTGGTCGCTCTGGAAATCAGGCCTGTATTCTCTTATTTGTCGTTTTTCCTCAATGTCAGCCTTTTAAAAACATTTAAATGTCCATATGACATGGACTATTACAACAGGTCTCCACCTCATTTCCCTCCATCTGTCGAGTTATACGAAGCAAGCGGTTAATGTTGACGAATGCAAGTTGAGAGCTGCGTGTTTGGTTCCGCCGTGTGATTGTTTTGTCGCGCATCCTCTCCTCCAGGCAGCACGAGTGGCCCCACAGTCGAGGCTTCGGCAATCCAGAGGTTAGAGGCCACCTTGAATAATGCTGCTGCGGCGGCCGTGGCTGCAGCCGAGGTTGCAGCTGAGGCGGCAGCGTCAGCCAAGGCTGCTGCAACTGAAACTCTCAGGTAAGATCCGCTGCGATGCAACCAAAGCTACTTTCACAAGCTTCGATCGAAATTGCAGCACTTTTAACACTGCCTTTGATAAATGTGACATATAGAATATGGGATGATGATGAACATCATGCACCTCATCTCTCGACGTGTTTGTATCTTGCAGTGGGATGTCAGCAACCGTTTCTATCACACAAAAGATGGCTGAAATGAGTTTCTCGTCAGAGGATAATGGTGCATCGGGGAGCAAATTAGAAATCGCAGACCCTAGTGAGTAACACATTTTCATGTATATCCCCCCCCCCCCCATAGTTTTAGAAGATTAAATAGCTTCCAAAACATGACTGATTGTTTACAATTGGAGGTGGTCTATATTGTCAAAAAGCAACATTTCGGATAATTGAAAAAAGGATGAAGTCTAAGTACACGACTGATGTTCTTTGGGAAGTGTGCTCGCGGTTCGCGATGAGCAGCTCCACCCCCGGCTGATTTTACTCAGCGCAAGTTATCAAGAGTGAATACGAACCCCCAAAAAAAGGAAAAAGAGTGCCATCTGGCTTCATGCAGATATGCCAGGGACACCAAAAGTTACATCATATAAACATAAGGTAGATCATTTGGTCAGTTTATAAGTAGCTCGCATGGCGAAAAAGTTTGGACACCCCTGCTCAAAAAGAACATTTGAGTGGGTTTCAACTGGTCTTCAACTGGCTGACATATAACAAACAAAATAAGCTTGCTTTGAAAGAAAAGGTGAGCTGCTTGCAACACATTCTTGGCTCACCATGCACTCCTTTGTGATATATTGCGCTGAAATCCTTGAGTATGAGAGCTAAATGTTTTTCTTGCTCGTTTGCAGCGGCGAGTCAGACCATTCTTCCCTCCACCGCTGGCAGTGAAGAGTCGTCCCAAGCCCCGGAGCCTCCCAAACCCAAGAAGAACCGTTGTTTTATGTGTCGCAAAAAAGTTGGCCTTACAGGTGAGTCGATTTTATTTATTTTTATTCTTTTGCAAGACAAACGCGGTGGAAGAAACTGGTCTAAAATCATCAGTGGATTGACCTCGTGTGACAACAAAAGTCTGAGAGAGGTTCTGGGACGCCCTCAAACCTTAGCCGCATTCGGAGAACCTTCTCAGACCTCATCTGATCACTCTGATTTTGTCCGTCCGCCACAGGCTGTATACGGTTAACACACGGACACTGTCTTGTTGTGGCCTTTCAGGTTTTGAGTGCCGCTGCGCGAACCTCTTCTGTGGCTTTCACCGTTACTCAGACCAGCACAACTGTCCATATGACTACAAAGCCGAAGCCGCGGCCAAGATTCGCAAAGAGAACCCGGTGGTTGTCGCCGACAAGATCCAGAGAATATGAGGAGAACTTTGATGTCTGGGGTCTTTTGGCTTTACACAAAATGGACTTGAGCCCAACCTTCTGTGGCAGACCCCGACTCTCGCCATTAATAATAATCATGGTTTTCTTTCCGTTGATTCATATCTCCAGCTTTCGTTCGTTGTGTGATTTTATTTTTGAATTCTGAGAAGGTGGTAGATGACAGTTAAGAGGGACAGTGGGGTCGGTGTTTCGGTTCTTTCCTGTCCTGTGTTCTCCTTGATGGAAAAATTGATTTTCATACAGATTCCTCGAAGGTTGCCTGATGGCTGTCATGATCCTCCATAGAGAGAGCGTGGGAAGATCAGATGCTGGAGACGGTTACTTACCGCTGTTGGCTAGTGATGCCATCCCAATCATGCTTGCTCTCTGCTGGCATGAGTAGCAAAGTGAATATTGGACACGTTTCTCTTTTCTTCCTCACTTTTGGCCCCTTGTTGAGAATGGAAGCCATCTGAGATGGTCAGATCGATGCATCCTGTGTGTTCAAGTCCGTGCCACTGTATACTTGCACCCCACGCATCCACGTTGCTCACAAAATACTACAAAACTGCCGGCGCGTGCCCATGTGAATTTTTCGAAAAGGTCTGAATGTTGGCATGCCAGCCTCGTGTTCTTTAGGTCCTTTACTTTACTAACACGACTGTTAATTGTGTTCTCATTTCCCCCACTGTTTCTCACCTGTGTGTGTGTGCGTGCGCGTGTGTTTTTGTCATATGACGAGTAGCCTAAACTTGAATCATTTGTTTTGCCTTTGACAGGTGTGGTCCCACTATTTTCCGTTTTGACTTCACTTTTGAATGTGTTCTGCTGTTTTAATGTGAGTTGATGTTCACAAAGTTGGGAGTGTTCAAGTGTTACGATATGTTGATTAAAAAAAAACATGAATTTTTGCGGGGAAATATGGGAATGCCCGTGACCCTGGTGAGGGAGGAGCGGATTAGAAAATGAATGGATGGAATATGTGAATGATTGTTGACTGAGTATATGCGATGATTAGTGTTTTCATGGATCATTTCTGTGGGTGGGAGGGTCTGGCTGCTTAATCCCCCCCACCCCCCCTTTTTTTAACCTTATTAGTTATGCAAGTTTGTACAAACATCTTTATTTATATACTGCAGTGTGTGTTATCTTCCAATAATACAGAGTAAGTTGTATGATGTAAATAAAATGTGTTCACAAAAATTACAGCAAGCGTTTTGGGCCCTTTGTTTTCAGCAACTGAACGTATGTTTTACCTATTGAGCTGTGACTGGAGTATTGATAAATGAGCTGATCCGCCTACAGGTGCAGGTGTGACAACATCCAGTTACACACTGCTTGTGCACATGCTCATTAACTGCCATTAACTGCCTTGTGTCTGCGCGTCAGAGGAAATCGGATCTCTTGCACTGGGCGTCCAGGGCCTGGCCGTGTGTCACCTTTCCACACAGCTCCGCTACCTCCACCACAAAACCGCATGTTTGGATGCACCGACCAGCCGAGTGGCCTTTTTCATCCACACAATGGGCATTCAGTGGTAAAATGCACACAGTCCCTCCTCTATACTTGCCAAAATAATCACTTATCATCTTTGCTTCTGAGAACCAAAACATTTGAAGCCGATATTGTCACAGCCTGTTGAACGTTGTTTCTGTTTGACTGGTCATCTCAACCTGGTGTGTTTATATTCTTAAAACCGATAAACATCAGCATAAAATGGACATTTGGAACCTTGTCATATGTCCAGGATATTAAGGGTTTCCTTTTTAGTTTTGGTTTAAAAGCCTTTCTCTTTATTTTATAGAGAAACGGTGGATATAACATTGCAACATAAAGCCGTGTGATAGAATTATGTCCCGATATTTTTAAAACCGAAGCGACGACTCCCACGTGTAGAAATGCAACTTTTAATAAGTACAGTACTGTACTGACATCTGCCTTTTGCTCTCCCACATTGGATCACTCCGGAAATTTTTTCATTGCGCACATTCAGAACACCGCGTGTGAAGCCGCTGTCGTCATAGCGACAGCATTGCGAGATACCCGAGTTGGTTGCTGGCGCAGAGCCGAGACGGAGGAGGGGAGGAAGCCGCCGCCGCAGAGGAAGCAGAAAGTCATTTGTTTTTCATCATGCCGAGAAAAAGAGACTTGTCAACGGATGAAGGTGAGGTGGATGGATCAATGAACATTTCTGCACTTACAATGCCTTGTGATACAAATTTCTCCCGCTGTGCCGGGTTGGGTGTGTTTTGAAGTGTGATGAACTAGTTGTTTAACCAACTTCAGTTCAACTTGAAGACAGGATAGCCAATTGGTCATGTTTTTCCTCCCTGAGTCTATGTCGGACTATTTCCATCAGATGATGATGATATTGCAAGATAGGAAAATTGTCACACACTTGTGCAAATGTCTCCGCAAACTTGCTCTCACACAGTACTGCCGATAAATATTTAATAATCATTGTATAAGGCACGATGGGTCATTTGGTTAACTCATCCGGATCCCCATCGAGAGCTTCTTTGTTCCAGTCTTGGCTTGAGGCTTCATGCGTAGAATTCCACAGGTGCTTGCGTGAGTTTTCTCTCGGTACAGTACTCCGGCTTACTCTCAAGTTTTAAAATATAAGGAAAAGAGCACCCAAGGGGAGCTAATCCACAAGAATGCCCGCCGCCACATCTCCCAGCATGGAGTAATGAGAAACACTGGCAATTAAAAATAAAAGCTTGAATTAAAATAAGTATATCAATAAGTTATTCAAAAGCCAAGCTAAAAAGATGTGCCGTAATCCTCCTCGTCAAAACATCACCAGGGTCTGCGGACCTGATGTCTTCTGGGGACCAAAATGGCTGACTGCAACCTCACCATGTGTTCTGGTCCTCACCCTTGGAATAATTCAAAGGCCAGGAATTCAAATGATTCTATGATCTGAATGTTGTTGTGTTGTATTTGTTTGCCATGCAGTTGAGATTGATCTGGAGGATGATGCCAGTGACGGTAAGTCAGCCGCAGTATTCTCTAGATTTATCATGTACACGACACTGAAATTCCTTGATCTCGCCGACGCCTCGATGTAGACGGTGCCACCCGCAGGCAAGGCAACAGGAGGCAAGCCACTGGAAGAACCGCTGCAAAGGCGAGAGCCCGTGGCAAAAAAACAGCCGTTGAAGAAGAAGATGAAGAAGAGGAGACTGAAGCTCCTCGGATGAGAAGAGGGGCAAACGCAAAGAGGCCGACCAAGAAACGCGGAGGTGATGACGATGATGAGGATGATGAAAGTGAAGATGAGGGCCCCAAGAAGAAGAAGCGGGGGGGAGCTGCCAGTAAGAAAAAAGGAGGAAAACCATTGGACAGTGAGGAGGAAGACAGTGAGGAGCAGAAGGGAAAGAAGGGGAAAAAGGGAGGAGGAAAGAAAAGTGCAAAGGACGAGGAGGAGGACGGTAAAGCCAAGAAAGGAGATGCCAAAGGAAAAGACAAAAAGAAAAAGAAGAAAGAAGAAAGGTAGGCCAAATAGCCATTTTTATTCTTGTTTCTTCAATTCACCTAACATGCGTGTTTGTTGACACGCGGGAGGAAACCAGAGTTCATATAAATGCTTGTCTCTCAGTCTTTCCACCAGTCACCACCTGCTCCCTCTGTGTGCCCATCCATCCCCAGTTCATCCGACTCCAGTTCAAGCTCCGACGAGGATGAGGAATCCTTGTCTGAGGGAGAGATGGCCCTGCTGATGGAGGAGGTGGAAGAGAAGAAGAAGCTGATATCTACCATCAGGAACAAACCCTGGCGGATGAAGAGGCGACTTACACACCTCAAGTAAGGTCCAACTGGAGGGCATGACAATACTTTAGTAAAGACTTCTATCCTTTTTCTAATAACATTCGTCCTCACAGTGAGCCTTTCCTAGTTCACTTTCGCCAAGATGTTGAGTACACTGAGGACTGGTCACCAGAAGTGATCGGGAAAATAAAGCTTCAAATTTGCTTCATGAACCAGTTGCACTTTTTAACTCCTGTGGATGGCTCTCTCGGTTCAACATTGGGCTGAAAGCACACTGACTCGCCATTTCATAAATCCCAACAGTGCCATCTCGAGGAGTCAAAAAAAGGCAACTGGTTCATGAAGCAAGTTTGAAGCTTCATTTTCCCCATCACTCATCACCAGCCAGTTGCAGAACACGCCCAGACTATTTTTACTCATGTTCACATCTACTGAGAATTCAGAGCCTTCGATTAACTGAACATCGGTGTGTCCTTCACTGAAAATGGAAGGAAATGTCAACTTCACACAAGAAGGAAATGAAACTTCAACTTATTTCTTTGCCTCCGTCCCATTGTGTTGTCAAAGTACGTACAAGTTAGCAAGGCCCAATGACAAACCGACCTTTACATCCTCCGCAGGGAAGCTCAAGACTTTGTGGATAAATTTGAAGGAGCTCTCGGCAAAGGAAAAGGCAGGAAGTGGTATGCCTACAAAGTCATGATGACAAAGGTTAGTTTAAAAAAAAATATATATATATATATATATATATATATATATATATATACGGTCCCACCTGACCGTATATATATATATATATATCAGTAGTCCCTTATTGTTTGCGCATACACGTGTTAAGCCTCATAATAAAACTTCCATTTTCATGTGTTTCTCAAAGAAATGGATTAAGTTCCAGAGGGACTTTGACAATTTTAAAACGGCCTGCATTCCCTGGGAGAGGAAGATCAAAGAGGTGGAAAGTGAGTTATGGGACATGCCCTATTTGCTCTCTTAACAGCTTAGCAGTGACCTCTTGCGTCCACATGATGAACTCCTTTCAATGTCCTCAGGTCACTTCGGCTCCTCTGTGGCTTCTTACTTCATCTTCCTGCGCTGGATGTACGGGATGAACCTCGTCATGTTCGGTTTCACTTTCGGACTGGTGGTCATTCCTGAGGTGAAGTAGCATTCTTAGAAAACCACAACTTGAAGAGCATAACAGTCGTGTACAGGAAGTGCAGAACAGCGATCATGAGTATAGTCAGATCCCTCTTGCGTGTATTGAGAAAGGTCCGTTGAAAGGGATGAAACTTCCCTTCTCCCTCGCCCCCGAGAATGACTCGTCTATGTTTTCACTACCTTTAATTTTGAGGTGTCAGTCTTGTCTTCAAGCTCTTTCACCTGCTTTTAGTGAGTAACCATAATAGGAATAAGGTAAGCATCGGGCCACTCCCTTTTTTAAGGTACCTTTTTTTCTGTATCGATCTGGCGCATTTGTTATGACCTAGACGGGTTGAGCTGGCGGTCTTTTGTGCGGTAAAATAATCAAATAAATACATAAAAAGTCATATCCAATGTGTTTTTCTTTCTTCATACTACAGGTTTTGATGGGCCTTCCGTACGGCTCCATTCCCAGGAAGACCGTTCCCAGGGCAGAACAGGCGACTGCTCAAGACTACTCTGTCCTCATGGACTTCAATGTAAGTTTGAGAAGTGATTTGGGAAAACGTGCCGTCGGTTTCAATATCAAGTCATTGTGGGGCCGAGTGGCACTCTTGCCTGACTTGCAGCGAGCTGCAGGCAACGTCAGTTCACGGTTTTTATCCTTTTGGATTTTTCATTTCAATGTGATTTTTTTTTTCATGAGTTAGTTTTAATTTTGGGTTTGTTTTTTAAATTCAGTTAGTTTTCAATAAAACAGACAGATCTGTAAGGAAAGAGGAATACAAGTATTTCTCTCCCTCAGGGATATTGCAAGTATTCAGTCCTGTTCTACGGCTATTACAACAACCAGAGGACCATCGGCTTGCTGAAGTTCAGGCTGCCTCTAGCCTACCTCATGGTTGGGATTGGAACGTTTGGCTACAGTTTGATGGTCGTGATCCGCACGTGAGTCATGAGCGGTCGGATTTGATCATCGTTTTGTAGGAACCGCTTGTGTTGCGGTATTGCCGTCACATGATTCGAACCGCAGTACGGAGACCCGGGTCTCATTCCCCCCTCAGTCATATATGTTGGTCAGAATGGCAAAGAATGCAGACCTCGGCGGTGGGGACGGAGAAGACGGAGAGTTCACCTTTGCCTGGAAGATGTTCACCAGCTGGGATTACCTCATCGGAAATGCGGAGACTGCGGACAACAAGTATGCGTCCATCACCACCAGCTTCAAGGTAACCATAGAGACGCCTGTTTGATGACGAACGTGATAGGCGGCGGAGGAACGCCACATGTAACGGGTTTTCTGCTCATCCCGTGCAAGATCAGGAGTCAATTGTGGACGAGCAAGAGAACCAGAAGGATGAGAACATTCATCTGAGGAGGTTCCTCAGGGTCCTGGCTAACGTCCTCATCACCTGCAGCCTGGGCGGGAGCGGCTACCTCATCTACTTTGTGGTCAAGAGGTCTCAGGAGTTTGCCAATAGGAGCGATCTCAGCTGGTATGAGAAAAATGAGGTAAACATGTCCAACGTATGGCGCTGAAAACAAACCGTTTGCAACAAGCGTTTGGTAAATATTGTACTGCGTTGCTTTCGCGACATTTTCCCTTCTTGTTGTCCAGTTGGAGATCATCATGTCTCTACTTGGCCTTCTGTGTCCTCCGCTGTTCGAAACCATTGCCGAGCTGGAGGATTACCATCCTCGGATCGCTCTCAAGTGGCAGCTGGGACGCATCTTCGCTCTTTTGCTGGGAAACCTCTACACGTTCCTCTTTGCCCTCTTTGACGAGGTCAACACCAAGGTGCGCGTCCTCAGCACTCGCACGCCTTCTCTAACCGCTCCGGCGCGACTTCACGTCACTTCTCCCACCTGACCGTTAGCTCGAAGAAGAGCAGTCCATCAAGAACGCGACCATATTGGCTTTGAAGGAATATTACGCCAATTACACCCGCCTGGTTAACGACACCGAGGCTACCCCGCCCCCTATGAACCCCGCTGATGTGATCCGAGGACCCTGCTGGGAGACCGCCGTTGGCATCGTAAGGACAGATATTTTCTTCATTGGGGAATTCATTTAACATACATATCCTGAGCTTATTCTTATGTTGTAGGAGTTTGTGAAGCTGACCGTGTCGGACATTCAGGTCACCTACCTGACCATCCTGATCGGTGACTTTGCCAGAGCCGTCATCGTGCGTTTCCTCAACTACTGCTGGTGCTGGGACCTGGAGGCCGGATTTGTAAGTCTATATTAAAAAAAAAAAAAAAAGATGTTGTGGTTAAGATGTTGCCAAGCATGCTGCATTAGAATGTCGCCGGTAACATTTTGGTGGAAGAGCTGTGTATTAACCATTCCAGACTTGTTCATAACGTAATTATAGTCCCCTTTTCATTTCAGCCATCATATGGAGAGTTTGACATCAGCGGTAACGTTTTGGGACTTGTCTTCAATCAAGGGATGATCTGGTAGGAACTTTTCTGATCCTCTCGCAAAATCTATTGGAATCGGATTGGATATCGATGGAATTAACATTTTGGGCTGACAGAAGTGACACCAGCAAGAATATTAAGCAGTCTTGGGAATGACCTCGGGAAACTCCTATTTTGCAGAGTTGGAATACTGTGCGCAACAGCCGCATGGACAGAATGTAGCTGGCTGTTTTTTGAATGGCTTGAACTGACTGAATGTGGGAATGTTTTAGGATGGGGGCGTTTTATGCTCCCGGTCTGGTCGGCATCAACGTCCTGCGCCTGCTCACGTCCATGTACTATCAGTGTTGGGCTGTGATGGCGACCAATGTCCCTCACGAGAGAGTCTTCAAGGCCTCCAAATCCAACAACTTCTACATGGGTCTGCTGCTCCTCATCCTTTTCCTGAGTTTGTTGCCGGTGGTCTACACCATCATGACCCTCCCGCCCTCATTTGATTGCGGACCCTTCAGGTAACGGAAAATGAACCGAAAAGCTTGGGCTCTGAGCGTGTGTATTTCTGTTGTCTATAATGAGTTTTTTATGTTTATTTTATTTTATTTTTTGAAGCGGGAAAGCCAAAATGTTCGACGTGATCATTGAGACCATCGACCTGGACCTGCCAGCCTTCATAGGGACACTGTTTGGCTACGTAGCAAACCCAGGCCTCATCATCCCAGCTGTTTTGCTCATGGTGTGAGTACAGAGGCCCCGAAAGCAAAACAAAAAAAGCTGAAAATACAAACACCTTTTTTGAATGGGTTGCCTTTCCTGTCAGTGAAAAGTATCAAAAATGTCCTCCTTTCCTCTCCAGACTCGCCATCTACTATTTGAACTCTGTCTCGGAGGCGTACAAAAACTCCAACTTTGATCTGAAGAAGAAGATGCAAATGGTAAATAGAGAAGATTATAACGGTCTTCTAGGGCGTGATGGTAGAGCACCCAAAAAAAAAAAAAAGCAGGAGAATCAGGGAGTGTTGAACAAAAACTAAATAGCTACATGTAACAAACAAACAATAACCCATAACACGAGCACAACGATCCGACCGCGGGCGGTTGGCGTGGCAGCCTTTTTAACATTCCTTTTAACTCCTTGTCCTCCTTTGTCGGGTGCCGGTGTGTTCCGTCTTTGTGCGTGCGCCCCAGCCTCCGGCCAAAATCCTGTCCTGCCCTTGCCTTGTTTTCACAGTCGTGCCCATTTAGAGTTTTCATCCGTCGTACGTCAAACAAATGTCCCCCTTTGCTCTGAACCCCGCAACTGTGTCCAAGCCCGGGACTGACATCCTGCTGTGTTGTCACACCGCGGGTAGGCTCGCGATGAAGAAAAGAACCGGAGGAACAACACGGACAGCACCAACGAGGTTATGAAAGACTTGGAGGACCTGCTGCCAAACCGCTCTCTGGCCCCACCTGCTCCCGCTCCGGAGTCTGGTTGGTAACATTTGATTGTCAGGAAAATACTTTGTGGAGGTGTCATGTTTTTTTTTTTTGTAAACGATGGGAACAACCTTTAGTGGAGCCTGTTAGGTGCAGTAACTCATTAGCCTATGAAGATCTGCACTCACTAAAAGCTTTTGCAAAAAGGAAATGGCTTTCTTTGAATTATTGTGCCTGCCGTGTGTTTTACTTTGTGTATGGATCATCGTCTGTCCCTTTTCATGACGTCTCGTCAAACAGAAAAAAAGACATCATCAGATCTAAAGCCGATGAAGACAAAACCCGGAGCGGCTGGGAAAGGCGTGCCCCTTCAGAAAGACGTTGCACTTGCAACATCCAATCCCGCCACCCGAGGGCAAGTCGTTCGACAGCCTGGACCAAGAGGACCGGGACCAACGTCCGGTCCTGGGCGAGGTCGCGGGAGAGGACCCCCTCCGAGATCATGACATCACCATTCTTTGCCATATATCGCAAGTTGTCGTCACCACATGAGAGGCTCTAAGGTGACCTGTGGAATTTGACCCATGGGGGTGATAATTTGGCCCTTTTTACTGAAAATCTGGAAAAATTGTCAATGGCTGTTGTCATTTCTGATGATCCAGTAAAATGTATCTCCTCCTTTATTACATATCCAGTTTAAATTCAATTTTTTAAAAAAGATGCTTTTTCTGCATGGGTTTGGTTGCATCTCGTGGGATATCCCATCAGAACAATTAGGTATGCTTAGTGTCATGTCTAACGGTTTATTGTTCTACTTTTAATAATCTTCTTGTAATTGTTTGCTTGGATCCGAATTGCTCAGGCCCTCAGTAGGTTCTTACATGGATCATCATCCCAGTACACATTTGGTCCACTTGCACATCGTTGCAGTTTCTGGCATGTGGATTGTGTGTGGCTGCAAAAGGACATCAATTTGGCATCAAGGAAGGCAACGGTTTTGAAATTTCACTTTCTCATTTTTACTCCCCACCCCCCCCAAAAAAGCTATAAGATTCTCTCCAGTTGTTCACATGGGACACAATTAGGGTTTTTTCCATTTGTTTTGCTTCCTGAAGTGTATTTGTGCTATAGTCTTCATAGTTTATAATTCAGTATATTTTCAACTAAATACAGTCCATTCCAGTGTTTTTCATGTGTGTGTGTGTGTGTATAGCAGCGGCGGTGGCGCAGTGTGCCAAAGGGCGGGTGTCGCACACTGCAATGACTGGACTGTAGTTTGTTCATTTGGGGAAAAAAAATGACAGGCTATAAATGTGTTTGCCCCTTTAACTTGAGTGAGTGTGGAGACGGAGGAGAAAAATGTAGACGGTCAAGTTCAGCCATGTAACACCAACAGTACCTTGTCAGGATGGTTGTCTCAGAGCAGCATTTAGTTGGCATTACTTCATGAGTGGGTTGGGTAAAGCGAGTATTTATTTATTTTGTGTGTGTGTGTGTGTGTGTGTGTGAGAGAGAGAGAGAGAGAGTTGCTCCTGTTCACAGTGACATATTGTTTGGTTTAAGGGTGAAGCATTTATTTCGTACACACCTGAACAAAAGTCACCCAACCGGTCAGGGATGCACAAACCGCTGAATGGCCGGCGGGTGTGTCGTGTCTGAAAAGGAGGCAGACGATTGGTTCATCTTGTGCAGGTGACAGGAAAGTCTGCCAGTTTTTTTTATTTTTCTGCATCATCATCATCATCATCATCATCATCATTTGATGGGTGGAGTCGCTTCAAAACTCCCTTACCCCTTCAAACCTACAAAGAACAGAGTGAAGACCATCCGTGATAGCACAGGTAAGTTTCGCAGGGGCTTTCAACATCAAGAAGAAATTATCTTCCGTCATTCAATTGGATGCTTCCTCCCCCCCCCAGATCATTTGTGATCATCTTGCCCCAGAAAAGATGTCTTTCTTCAGAAAATTCTACAAAAATATCGTCCATGACAGAAACCCCGATAATGACACCATTAAAGTAAGTATCAGCTGTGCTCCCGTGACACATGATGAACTCGATTATTGAATTGCAAAAAGGGGATATGAAATCTTTCCGTGCCGATTGTTTTAGGTGAAAGGAAAGGCGACGTCGGTGTTTTACGGAACAGTGGCCCCGTACCCGAGCTTCGATGCAAGCAAAGATGCCGCAGTTCTCCAGAGTGCCATTCAGAGTAAAGGTATTGACAATCTCCCGAATCTGCGGATTTTGATGAAAAATACTGAATGACAGGCCATGATGCAACGGATGCAAAATATACTTTCAAGGTCTTGTCCATCTGTTAAAGAAACTGAACATACGTCGTCGGCCCCATTGCCAAACTTGAAGGCGGCTTCATTTGTTCTCTCTTTCCTAAAATGTTCCAAAATGACTCTTGGAGCCACGTTTTTCGGTCAACAAGATGTAATATTGGGCATCAAAGGTAGCGCCACCCTTGCGGCATAGATTGCAGGAAAGTCAAATGTCTCTCTTGCAGGAGTGGATGAGGACGTGATCATTTCCATCTTGGTCAAAAGAAACAATGAGCAGAGACAGAAGATCAAAGTGGTTTATGAGGCTACCACTGGCGAGGTAGTGCCCCGTTTCATCCAGCCGTTTTTCAGAACGCCCACTCAAGAAAAAAACGAAAACCTCGACCACTTAAATATCATTCTTATTTTTGTGCCGATTTTACTTGCTGTAAAGCCAACTCTTCTTCTCTCCGCGTGTCGCAGCGATTGGATCGAGCTCTGAAATCTGCACTCAGGTCAGATTTAGAGGACATCGCTCTGGCCTTATTGATGCCGCCAGCCCATTTTGATGCCTCCCTGATCAGAGATGCAACAAAGGTAAATAGCAAGGTTTTATTGTGAAAATCCAATATTTCTTATCAGTAAAAAAAAAAAAGGTTCCCTGAACTGAAGAAATCAATCACGTTTCACTTTATCGTAACAGAGACTGGGCACAGATGAAGATGTCCTCGTGGAGGTTCTGGTAACCAGGACAAATGAAGAGCTCAGACAGTTGAAGAGGGTCTATAAAGAAGGTTTGACTTTTTGCTCTCGAAAAGCGTTCAAAGCACGAAAATGAGAAATCCACAAAAAAAAAAGAACAAAAATACTATAGTACAAAAAATTATTTTCTGGGGGGGAATGTCTTCAATCTCATTGTCTTTGTCCTATGTTGTTAATGTTGTAGCTCTAACGTGTCATCGGTTTTAAAAGCGCTAATATTGGTTGAATAATCAGGTAAGCCCTACTTGAAAGTTAAACAGTTCCCCCTTCCAAGTGTACCAGATCCTAACTGCTAACTTTTAAGATGAAAAATCAACTCTGTCTTTAAAAAAATAAAAAAAAAATCCTAGCATAACAACAGGGGCGGATGAGTTGCAGCCTGGTCGCCGGTCTCGCAAGCGGCGGCAATCATTCATGTGTCATTTTTAAGACTGTCATTATCTCGTCGAGTCAGCATTTCGACGCTGCTTTCCCTCAGTGTACGGGGACGACCTGGAGGATGTGATTAAGGATGAAACCCGCGGCGATTTCACCACAGCCCTTCTGGCGATGTTGAAGGCAAACAAAGAGGAGAGCAAAGAAGTTGACATGACTCGGGCCCAAAAGGATGCAGAGGTAAAATTGGACAATGCCACATTTCAAAAACATGCACGGTGGGTTAAGAATAGAACACTCGAAATGGTCCCGAGGTGTGATTGGGAGTGTCAAATGGCGTTTGTCTGTGTGTGTCCTGTGATTGGCTGGCATCCAGTTCAGGGTGTCCCCCCGCTGACTGTCTGAAGACAGCTGGGATAGGCTCTAATTGCAATGTTATTATTCAACCCGTGTTGTGCACCCGCAGACGCTGTTCGAAGCCGGAGAGAATACAAAAGGAGTCGACATCGCTCCCTTCTTAGACATCCTGACGACGCGCAGTGGACCTCAACTCTCCAAAAGTAAGCGTGAGACTGAACGGCATGTGAAAGTTTGACTCACGAGATTGCGCATTCATTCTTAAGTGAACAAATAGGTGGAGCCACGCCCATCTTGGGAAACAGGTGGAACGTGTCTTTGAGTCAAGAGCAATGCAAATGAGCAGTTACTCAGACGTTAGCTCACTGTGTGGCCAAAACAATAGTTCACGGTTGACCGCGCCCTCTTTTGCCCGATAGCGTTCCAGAGGTATGCCTGTCTCAGTGACATGACGCTGCCTAAAGCTCTGAACGTGGAGCTGAAAGGAGACATCGAAGACTGTTTCCTTGACATTGGTGAGAGCACGCATGCATTGTCACTTCCATTCAACGACGCAGACACACACAAAATCCAAGTCGTGGCTTGGAGAAGACATTCCTTGAGTCTTGACTGAGAGACGGATCATCTTCTGTAGTACACAAGAAGTTTTATAAAGGTTCATATGTTGATGTGGTAAACCGATTTCAGGCGATATCGACTGAGCACATCCTGCTGTCAGGGCAGCATTCGTTTCGAAATATTTAAGAAATTGACATCACAACTGCCCTTGGGCTTGCATTGTGAATGTCATGTAACCAAACCTGGAAAATAGGTGAGCCGTGACATTCACAATGCGAGCCCAAGGGCATTTTGACGTCAATTTCCGTCGACAGCAGAAATTTCAATTCTTATTCAATGATGGCAACATTAATCGAAATGTCATTTTCATTTTATTTGATTTATCAATGGATGGAGTCCAAAACGATCATATTTTCATTTCTTTTCTCTCAAGTGAAATGTGCATGGAGCACACCGGCATTCTTTGCTGAGAAGCTCCATAAAGCTATGGAGGTATGAATGAACACAACAGCAGTCCTGGGTGGTCTGGTCCATTAACTTGGCCTTTTTGCTGAAATAATATTTTTGGATGACAAATGTGCCCTCACAGCGCCACGGCACGTGTGAAGATACACTGATCAGGGTGCTGGTGAGTCGCTCTGAGGTCGACCTGAAGAAGATTTTGGAAGAATACAGGGCCATGTATGACACAACGCTGCAGGAGGACATCCTGGTAAAATCAAAGATGCATCCTATCCTGAAAGACTATGTTGTAGTTAAATGAAAGCCTGAAAATTTGTTTGACTGTATTTCACAGAAAGACACAAAGCATCATTTTGAGAAGATCCTTCTTGGACTGTGTGGACCCCACTGAGAAACCGCTACACTGAAATTTGAGGTCTCATATTGTTAAATTAGTGGACTTGACATGATCACTGTACTTCATTTAGTTAATACTCTAGGAAAGTGGACGCTATATAATTTTATCATGTTTATTAAGGCAAAAGGTGAAAGGGGAGAATGTCAATTTCCTAACAAAATGCCTCCAACATTCTTTTATGCTTTTGTTTGAATGTCTTAAGTCTTTTTTCTCTGAAATAAAATGCTTGAGTTGATGGTTACGTTTATTTCCCAAAATGTATTAGTATCATTTGGAAGAGTACGGCCCCACTTGAATGAGAAAAATCGAACGCATCTATTTTCAAAGTTGAAAGGTTGAAGTAAAACTACATAATGGGCAGGGAGAGCGTGATCGAATTTTATTTTAGGCTTGGGATGAGTTACAAGGACATCATGAAAAGCTGCAAAGAATCATTACTGTATCACCAAGAGACATTTGAACGTGTTGAAATGCTGAGAGCCAGCTTGCCTTCCCGGCAGAGGTACGACTAGGACGCCGGGGGCCGGTATAAAATAAAAACGTCAGATGCAATAATTTGTGGATTTTTGAAGGTACTGATTAGGTCAGTGAGAAGCGCTCTTGTCCAATAAGGGATCAGGGCTACTTCATGTTCATGCTGTCACTGTTTCGTGTGCACCCTGTAACTACTTCATGCGCACGAATAGTTCGTGGACAAGAAGTAGTAATTGGTGTGCACGAAATAGTAATTAGTGTGCACAAATAAGTAGGTTGTGTGCGCAAATAAGGGGGGTGGGGGGTGGGGGGGGGTTCATGTCCAATTTCAGAATGTCACGAGGTGGGCGTCCGTGCGCTCTCGGGTGGACAAAATTAGCAACAACAGTTTGAAAAAAAAAAATAGTAGCGAATGTGTTTTCTAATCCCACCGCCGGAATGGACTCCCTGACTGACTGGTTCTGACCAGCGTGTCGTACATTTGACATACCTGATTTCAAGTCTACGGTGAACCGCACATGCATGTTTTTAGAATGTGGAAGGACGCACTCTTGCACACAGCAGGCAAAAATGAGTCCCAATCTGAGAGGTGTGAGGCGGCTATGGTCACCACTACTCACCACAGTACAAAAGAATAATATATAATATATATGAGCAATATTAAGTAATGTCCCTGAATAAGTGCTCGCTCCGCACAGGCCCATAATGATAAATACCGTTCCGAATAAATTGGCGCGTTTAAACATGGCACCAGACACACACACACACACACACACACACACACACACACACACACACACACACACACACACACACACACACACACACACACACACACACACACACACACACACACACGCACAGGCTACTGTAAATTTGATTATCTTCTTTATGTCACTAAAAATGCATCCAAATGTTGACATTGCGGTATTAATTTTTAAACATCTTTGAGATGCGCGATTGCGGAGAGATGTTGTCACTTTGTGACAACATCTCTCCGCAATCGCGCATCTCACGACCTCAAGCCGTCCGCGGCACTAACCGCGCAGTAGCGACTCTCTTAAAGTTTTTCATGACGTGGTTGTTTATCGTGTCCGGAAGTAGCTTCGGCTCACTTCTGCACATTCTGGAAGGATTTTTTTTCGCTCTTATTATTGGAAAAAACGCCGTCAATCTCCCTTAAAAGGTTACAGCTCCTGTTTACACATTTAAAAGACGCGTGAGAACTCGAAGAGCGAATACTACCAGTGTTACTGCTATTCCATCTGGTTATCTAGCTCGAAGCTAACCTTGGCGGAAATCACCTTTTCTATGCTTTGCTCCTCAGTGAGGATGTTTTGAATTGTTTCGAATTTTGAATGCTGTGCCTGCGTCTCTTCGCTAAATGAGCGCCAAGTTAAATTCACGTCATAGATAGCAGTAATGTTATAAGGTTACTCGGGACATCGTCAAGCCGGCCGGCTGAAAATGGACGAGAAATACAGCAACAACGTCCTTTCTGGAGGACAACTGGGGATGGTTGAGGTTCCCAATTCCAGGTGAAATAGTTGTTCATGGTAACCAAAGATTTGTTCATGTGAGCGTTTGGCTGTTTAACCCTTCTCGGGTACACCCCTGCATCAACATGCTGATTACATACATTATGCACGCTGTCCTTTTCATCCGCAGGTTAACCAGGTACATAGTGTTGCTGGTCATCTCGAAGATCTTGAAGGCCTTGGGGATCTTTGAATCATATGACATCCTAAAGGTGGTTCACATTGTGCAATTTATCTTCATATTAAAGTTAGGGTGAGTATTCCTAATTCCATTCGCAGATGATGCTTTATTTTGTTTTGAAATACATTGCCGCCTTTGTAAATCACTGCAAAGCTCAGTTCAGACAAACTGGACTCTTGTCATTTTCAGTTGAACAGCTTTTGCTGTCGCCGTGTGTACAGAACTAGAGGAGCAACCGTGTTTTGTTTTCGTGTACCGTGTTTCCCAAGTCATTCGCCACAATAAAACTGACGAGCGGCAGCACTACAACAGACACCCCTCTGGTTTGGGGGAGACACATGATTATATCCTGTATAAATGTGCGTGTGTGTCTGTGTGTGTGTGATATACATATAATAATCTGTTAGCGTGTACTCCACTTTAAATCAAGTCATTTGAGTAGAGGTGTCTTTAAGTATGCCAATAAAAACATTAACTTGACATTATTCCATTATTCTCAGGTCGGCTGTTATTTTACTTGTTTTTCAAAAGCCTTTTTCCTCTGGAAAAATCATCTCAAAAAGACAGGTAGCGTATTGATTTTTTCATCCTTCGCAGTTGTGCTACGATCCGTCATTTTATGGAATGCATTTCTTGCTTCATATTTATGTTGTAGGATGGTAATTAACCCTTTTTCTTTTCATTCTTTCTAGTGGATAAAATTACTAAAGCACAGTGTTTTCAGCTGTATCATATCCCTACTGGGCTTTTTTGGTCTCACTCTCTGTGGACCCCTGAGGTAAATACGTATGCCACTCTGCTCATACGACAGTGCAGTTTGATGTTTGAATGCAACAATACATGAGTGCTTTTCTTGTGTCTTTCACAGGACGTTGCTGCTTTTCGAGCACAGCGATGTGGTGGTGATTGCTCTCCTTGGTGTCCTCTTCACCAGCTCAGGAGGTGGGCCAGCAAAGGTAAACAGTCACCATTCACAAATTGTGCAACGGTACTTGTTGAACTGTTGGTGTCATACCCAGTAGGCCTGAACAGTTGATTTTTTTTTTTAATCGAACTAGCGATTCCAGACAACATGATCTGTGGTCGTCAAAGCGTTGATTTTTGTATTTATTTTTTATTTTTTTGCAATTCTCCTGACTCACCCAGAATCTGTTGTGTCGACTATCTCACATATAAACGCCATCCACTGCCCCTTCCCGCCAAGGTCACCAGTTGTAGAGGGAAAAAGTGGACATATGTTTATGTAAAAAATGCAAAGTTTCAATGAAAAGGTGACTGAAGTTGGACCCATCTGTCTTCCAGACTCGAGGTGCCGCTCTCTTCATCATCGCGGTGATTTGCCTTCTCCTCTTCGACAATGATGATCTCATGGCCAAAATGGCGGAGCATCGTATCCTTAATAATTGCAATATGTTCGTTTTCTTTAAAAAAAAAAAGAAAAAAAAGAAAATCATGTTTCTCTGTTTCCTGCTTGAGCCTTAACTTCTCGTCGTTATTAGCCGAGGGACATCACGACAGTGCGCTAACTCACTTCCTGTACACCGCCATTGCGTTTTTGGGTGTTGCGGATCACAAGGTAAGCACGTACCATGTATAGTGTCCCCTTTCTGATTTTTCTTTCCCACATTTATCACACTTAAGTGTTTCTGATGAGCAAGATTTCTTGGATCGATAACTGACTTTAATGCTACCTATCAGACAAAGTGAAGTACACTCAAAGAGCTCAAAAAGAAACTCATCATACCGTGATCCAATGAAGTTCATGAACAAATGAGAAACAAAGACGTTGAAATCAGTCTGGAAAATGTGACTCAGCTATTTCCATGTCTTTGGCACTCCAGAAAATCCCAGTCAGTCTTTTGCCGCAAATGGATAAAACTGGAAACCGATGATGAAACTTTTTGGAGTGGCAGGCCAACCAAAACGATGTGATGGTCTGAGGCTGCTTTGCTTATTCAGAACTTGGACCGCTTGCTGTGTTTAACGGAACAAGTTCAGCTGTCTGCTAGAAAATTGTGCATTGTGCCATCAAACTTTTGGCTTGCCTAGCACGACAATGACCAAAAACACAATAGATAGTCCTATCTATGGCCCATAAAAATGAAAATCAAGGTTTTGGCGTGACCATGTCAAAATCCTTTTCCCACATGACTGCGTTAGAAGTATTTTGGTACCCAAAACAAAACGAATCACTGCATTGTCCTGTTCTTCTTGTCAGGGTGGTGTTGTGCTGCTCGTGGTCTCCCTGTGCCTGAAGGTTGGCTTCCACACAGCCTCCAGGAAACTTTCGGTGGAAGTTGGTGGGGCCAAGCGCCTCTATGCCCTGGACAACCTGGTGTCTGCTGCGGTACTGCTGCCATGGGTCATAGTGTTGTCGGCCACCACGGAAGTAAGTGCAAGATGATTCCTCTCTGCATTGCGTGCAGGCTTTTTTTAAGGGGAGGAGAACTGAGACACTCTCACACGGAGAGCAGTTTAAATTGGGTTCATTTCCTTAAATGAACCTTCAAAACCACGTCATTTACAACCATTTTCCTCCAGACTCGCGCTCAGGCCTTGACGGGTTTTTTCCACTTTTTCTCCGCAGAGTAAAGTTGAGTCGTGGTCTGCTCTTATCCTGCCTTTCACCATGATTATCATCTCTGTGATGATCCTCGAGTTTTACGTGGAGGCCATCTGCAATACCAAGATGGAGGTGCAGCGCTGCGCCCGATACGGCGCCGTGGCTCTCTTCTCCAGTGCCCTGCTGCTCGCCAACTTCTGGACTCACCCGCTGACCGACCAGTTGCGCTCCATGAGTAAGCCGCCGCAGCGGAACAGCACGGAGCACGTGCTGTCTGGAGGGATGCTCGTCAGTGCCGTTTTCTTCATCTTGTGTAAGTCAAGCCGAATGAAGGGGAAAATTTATTTTCACTGAGTTGGCATTTGTTTCCCCTTTGGAATGCAGACAGTAGAAGTAGCAGCCACTCTTTTTAAATGATTTATATGCTTTGTTTTCTGGATTTAAGAGTTCCCAGTTCTTAATATGACATTCTTCAATCAAAATAAAGGAAATAGTGTTTCGCTGCACTCACAAGCCACTTTTCGCTCTTCTTCACGTCACACAGTTTTTAAGGGATACTGTATCTTCTGCAAATGCCAAGTTCGGCTTTTGCTACCATGACAACCGATGGCGCAGTTCGGACACGAGAAGAAGCGAGCCTACTCAGTGTTTCCAACAAGGCGGCTTTGTCGCTATATTTAGCGACTTTTCCGACCTCTTGGGCGAGCTACTTGAAAAGAAAAAAATGTCTGGACTTTTTGTGGTCTTATTGGAGATTTCTGGAGACTCTCAGCCTCGTACTGTGCAGGGGACCGTTCGCTGCGTTTTGTCCAGATTGTAGAGGAACGGTGCTTGCGTGAAGCCACCACGTAACCGAAGTTCAGAGCGTCCTCGCATGCCGACTTTGGGAGTGCCAAACAACCATTCACACTGTGTTTAAAAACGATCGTATGGAAATGTAAACTTAGGAGAACATCTGTATGTCATTGACCCACGCGACGCGTTTTGTTTTCTTAACCGTTGCTCTTTTCACACTTCCTGTGCAGCATCCAGCATCCTCTCTTCCCCTTCAAAGAAGGGTCAAAAGGGCACCCTGGTCGGTTATTCCCCCGAAGGGACTCCTTTGTACAACTTCATGGGTGACGCCTTGCAGCACACGTCGCAGTCCCTGCCGCGCTTCATTAAAGACTCCTTGAAACAGATCTTGGAGGAGTACGACTCGAGACAGATCTTCTACTTCCTGTGTCTCAACCTGGTACGTGCAATGTGCCGGTGTTGGTTCATGGGCCCTTCCACATCGCTGCTGTGTAAAACACGGGAGTTATCATGAAGTATAAAATGACAAATGCATGATTAAACAATCATGGCGTCTGCGGTAGATTTCTCCAGTTCGTCCAACAACAACAAAAAGTCAAAGGTCACAAGAGTTGAAAAATGCAAAGTTATTAAAACGGTAAATGGTGTGCACGAACATTTCCCATCTGCTTGTTTGCCAGTTGATTGAAATGGTGGCTTCTGCAGCTCTTTTAACTCCTTGAAACGCCAAAGAGTTTAAAATGGCTGACCTAAATCCAGAATCCAACGACGTACTGTGGACAAATTGTATTTTCATTTAAAAAAGATTAGATTTAGAGGCCATCTGGCCGCGCTCTACTTTCATATGGTGGTCACTGTTTGTCTCTCTGTTAATTGCAGTTCACAGCCTCCGCTGTCAAACCACGTTTATGTGTTCCAGGCGTTCACCTTTGTTGAGCTCTTTTATGGTGTTTGGACGAACAGCCTGGGCCTGATCTCGGATGGCTTCCACATGTTGTTTGACTGCTCGGCTTTGGTCCTGGGCCTGTTTGCTGCCCTGATGACCCGCTGGAAAGCCACCAGGATCTTCTCCTACGGGTAAAAATGGGGACGTGAAGCCACTCCACCGGGGGGAGATCTTCATCATCCCGTGCAAATTCTGTCGGATGTTTGAAATGAGTATCCGGCGCTCTTCGCAGGTACGGCCGTGTCGAAATCCTTTCTGGGTTCATCAATGGACTCTTCCTGATGGTCATCGCCTTCTTTGTCTTCGTGGAGTCGGTAACCCGCTTAGTGGACCCTCCCAACATAGACACGGACATGCTGACGGTGAGTGAAGTCTTTTTCTTGTAAAAGCTCGTTCCTCAATGTCGATTGTGATAGTGAAGCATTGATCAAATATTTATTTACCCCTTTGGTATTTAACAATGTCCATTCATAAATCTGGACCAGTTTTTCTGGGCCATTAGGAGCAGCCGGGAATGTCGTTGTGCAAAATGTGTGAGTGTGCCGGGGAGTTGTCCGCTCTGAGAACATAAACCATGTCAAGAACATCAGGCCTGCCTCGACATGGAGTCTGCAAATGTCAAACAAAAAGTTTGTGTTTGAAAGAAATGGGCACTTAGTAGGCTGTTGCAAGGACACTATTTAAGGATCCTTCCTCGAGGCTAATCGCTTGGCCTTTTAAGGACGTCCTTTTTGTAACATCGCCTTCATTTGCAGCACGAATGAGCCTTTATGCGCTGTTTCTTTTTGAGGACGAACCCATTTAAGATTTGTATGGAAAGCTGAGTGGAATTTCACAGGCGACATCTTAGCACCATATTTGTTGAATCAAGAAATCACATGAATAGAATCTGTCCGACAAAGTGCAAGAAACAAACGCGTCGTGCCACGATCTGCAGAAATTCAAGAAGAAATGAGAGAAGAAGTGATTGAAATCTATCGGTCTGGAAAAGGTGACATAGCCCTTTCCAAGACCCCGGCGGCGCCAACGAACACGGTCAGAGCCACGATCCACAAATGGAGAAAACTGGGAACGCTGACAAACATTTTCAGGAGTGATCGACCAGCTAAAATGACTCCAAGAGTGCGACGACGACTCATCCGGGAGGTTGCTAAAGAACCTCGAACACCACCCAAAGAACTCCAGAACTCACTGGCCTCAGTTCAAGTCAGCGTTGACGACTCTAGCGTCACAAAGACGCTGGCCGACAATGGCATTCACGGGAGAGTTCCCAGCCGAAAACCAGCGCTGTCCAAAAAGAACACAAAGGCTCATCTCACCTTTGCCAAAAAACATCTCGATGATCCTCGAGACCTTTGGAAAAACATTTGGTGGACTCATGAGTCAAAAATCAAACTTTTTGGAAGATTAACGTCCGCGGTAAAAATGGTAGAGCATCTGATAAAAAAAAGAACATGACGCCAACAGTGAAGTACGGTGGTGGCAGTATGACGATCTGTGGCTCGACTAATCACTTTGCCCCTCCGCTCGGTGTCTCCAAAAGCCGGTGTCCGTTGGCGGCTTATTGGTCAACCTGGTGGGAATCTGCGCTTTCAGCCACGCTCACTCCCACGGCGGCAAAAGTTGCTCGGGCACGACCACGCCATTCGCACCACGGCCATTCGCGACGGCGACCACAGCCACGGAGGGCACGGCCACTCTCACGGCGGGCACGGGCATTCCCACAGCTCGGGCGGCGGGGGCATGAATGCCAACATGAGAGGTGGGCTTGCCTGCGCCGCCGTCACGTTTCCCAGGGGGCCCGGATGGAATCCTCCCGTCTTCTCCACAGGTGTTTATCTTCACGTCCTGGCCGATACGTTGGGCAGCGTCGGCGTGATCATTTCCACCCTCCTCATTCGGCAGTTTGGCTGGTTGATCGCCGACCCCATTTGCTCCCTCTTCATCGCCACGCTCATCTTCCTCAGCGTCATACCTCTGCTCAAGGATGCTTGCGAAGTGCTTCTGCTGAGAATTCCCGGAGCATGAGAAGGGACTGAACAACGCTCTGCAGAAGGTGAGAGACTCTTATGGAAATAAAGCCAGCTCTCATTGATTTGCGGGGGTTCACACCCACATTGTTGAAAAGAGAGCCCAGAAAACCTTTTTAATTTTAGTTTTTTTTTTAGAGTTTATGAAATCTCGCTTCAGGGAATTAAAAGAAAACTTTTTGAAGTGTTTTTTAGCTTCTGATGTCAGTTAATTGTTCGCCCAAGTCTTCAGTTAAGTGGCAATGCTTGCATGCTTGAAGCTCTTTTGTCACTACCATGAAAAAGGGGGTGTGGAGGGGACTCTAGAGAAAAAAAAATCTGCGATATACCGGTAGTGCAAACTATAAATCGTGATATAGCGGGGGTTCCATGTACGTAAATATTGCAAATCCACGTGACAGCCTTTTGGAGGAAGAATGTGTTGACCGTGTTGCGGCCATAAACGGGGACAGCTGTCGACAATGTCGACTATTGTCCGCTGTGATGTCACCGTTGTTGTGCGCTACTGCCGGCTGATCCCGTCAACTTCTTTTGCTTCTTTTCCCAGATTGAGAAGATTGAAGGAGTTTTGTCCTACAGGGACCCTCATTTCTGGAGACATTCGGCCAACGTGATCGCAGGGACCATCCATCTCCAAATCATGTCCGATGTGGTGGAACAGCGCATTGTGCAACAGGTCAGCGCAGAGTGCCACTTCTTGATTGATTTGTCACGTTTCCCGGCAGACTCGATACCTGACTTTTGTGTGTTGTGGAGTCATTTTAAGTAATGATCGGTGCGATTGTCTTGCAGGTGACGGCCATTTTGAAAGATGCGGGAGTGAATAATCTGTCAGTGCAGCTGGAGAAGGAAGCGTACTTCCAGCACATGTCTGGGCTCAGCACCGGATTTCAGGATGTTTTAGCCATGACCCAACAGATGGAGTCCATGAAACATCTGAACGATGGAACGTGTATCATGTAACGGCCATCTCTGGGACCAGTTGAAATTGTATAAATGCCGATCATTTTTCAATGTGTACAGCGCGTGTGGGTGTGTTTTGAATAAATCAGATTGTAGTCATTTTTATCTGTACTCAGACTTTGTGTTTTTTCTGACAACTTAACGCAGTGCGGGTGCGGTCCTATTGACTTGCTGTTGTTTTTGGCGCCAAGTAAAACACTTTGCTCATCAAAAAAGAAGGGAGAGGAAACCTCCAAATCGCACACCCCTTTATCTTTATTCGAGCAACGAGCATTAATCTAATGCATATAAATGTCAAGGAAAATACAGCACTCTGTTCTTACAGAGTGTAAAGTACAATTATGCTGTATAAAAGGAGACCTACGTAAATGTGAGTAGGCGGTCGAAAAGCCTTGAGAGGCCGCTAAAGTGTGCCCAAAAAAACAAAAACATGCATCCTGCCTTATACTGTTGCTGACCTCTACTCGATCTCATTGGACGTCGCCACGGGGGCCTTGGTCTCTGTTGCAGCAAAGGAGACAGAAACCGTTAGGACGCTGAACCAGATGTTACTTCCTGTTTTCATTTGGAGACCAATAGAATTCCTACATCATATTTAACAAAGACACCATTCAGCCCCAAAACGTTTGTGTAAAAAAAAAAAAAAAAAAAGCCATATATTTTCCTTGCAGCACGCATTGCCGCCATTGCGTCCTCAGTTCCCAAACGTTACCTGGACAAGGGCCGCCCTCCAATACGATGTCATCAATGGCGATGTCACTCCTGACGGATGAACCTCGGGTTGCTTCAAACACAATCTGCGGCGGCACAGAAAAAGGTGAGTCACCAGTGTGTCCGCGTAGCCTCGGTCATCCGGGCCGCGGCGGTTCAATCGAGACACTTTTCAATGCCAGGTGAAACATCCTCAACAAACAGGAAAGCTTTGGAATGCAGATTCATTCCGTTTGAATTGTGGACATTACGGGGACGTCTGTCAAATATTTTGAACACGTTGCGACAACAAAGAGAGCTGCGTTTTCCCGCCTTGCCTGATGTTGGCTGTCGCTGTGGTACTCCACCGTGGCCCTCAGCCAGGCGATGCTCTGCTCGCCGTTTCGTTGCCACAAAAAAATGTCTCCTCCGTCTTTTTGGAGGTGAACACTGAGCCGGCCCGTGCTCGAGCCGTACATGTGGTAGTAGAATCGCAGACACTGAGGTCCCCTCGAGCCCCTGAGCGGGCGCGACAGCAGGCGAGCGGTCTGGCCGGGCAGCATGGGAGATGCTTCCATGTACAGATAGTAACCTGCAAGAGACCGTCAGTCATGCACTCGAAACGTTCACGATTTGGGGGGATTTAGGAATTGAGAGTTGTGGTCTTATACTCTCACCGAGTCCGCTAGTGTGATCTCCTCTGGGTCCAGTGTACGAGGTTGGGGTGGGTCCTCTCCTCCACTCCCAGTCAGCAGCATCGTTCTGCTTGTCCTGAGTGTAACCACAAAGGCCCGACACAAAGTCACAGCATCCCGGAAGGGGGGGGGACATTCCTGCAGCAAGAAAACGTCACAATTCAGATCAACTTGCCTGGCTGTTGGGTTTGTTTTTTTTGCGTTGCTGCCCGCATCCCATCAAAAGTCTGAGTTAGTCAAGAGTACATCCTCCCACTCTTTGGCTGGTTTAAAAAAAAAAAAAAAGTCCCCCGGAATAAATGTTACCTGTCGCCAACTCACAGTCTCCCAGACTCATGGTGATGTCATCAAGAGCAACAGAGCCGCAGTCCAGCAGACTTCTGCATGTGCTCACAAAAACAACCTGAACAACAAAGGCACATTTTGAGCCTCCTCTCTTGCTCTTTCCGTTTTACAAGACTTTGAATCCTTCCCCCCCGCTATTCAGGGAGGAGTCACGTAGATCATTTATCAACGCCCTTTTCAATAAATCATCAATATGCGTGTGTTCAATGCGATGGTAGCCTTTGATATTTTGACATCTGGATGAACAAATGGTTCCAATTCCAAACAAAGAGTGATGGAATGTCTTTCTGTCACGGCAGATGCCTACGAAGAAGTCACGATGTCTCAAGTCATGATCCCTGCACTGTGAGGCGAACGTGCCAACCAGCCGACCACGTTGCAAACAACATTTGCACTTTCTCTCCTGACCTTGGCAGGCTGCGACGTCTGGAAGGTGACATCCGCCGCGATCCAGATTCCTCTGGACTTCTCTCCCGAAGTCCAGATCTTCTCCTGGCCGCCGCCCTGCTGCAGATATACGGCAAGGGCCTGCTCCGTCTGGTTGAATCCTGCAGTTTTTCATGAGCGGTGAGTCACTTGAATATATGCCTGATTGGAGATGCCAAAATGTGGCTCACCCCTCAAAGAGAAGTAAAATCGTAGGCAGTATTTCATATTTGCAGCCAGTGTCGGGCTGACTAAGCGACTCATGTAGCTGGACTGCGTGCTCAGCTGCGAGTGAGCCAACAAGAAAGTCCCTGAAAGAAAACAAACAGCCACTATGTGTTGTTTTATGGGAACATTTTTTTTTCCATTTTCATTTCAAAACGCAATTTTCCAAAAAAGGGGAACGTTATCGTGTTGTAACTCGTAACAAATCATATGTTGAGACGAGTCACAAATGTCGCCGTTTACTCAGCCTACCCGCTCCGGATGTGTGGTCGCCGTTCCTGAAAATATTGGGTTTGACAGACACTCTCCTCCACAATGATCCGATGCCCTGGTCCTGCGTGTATTGGCACAAATCGGACTCAAAGTCACAGTTGGCAATGGAGGCATCAAAAGTTGGCTCTGTGTGGAAAAAAAAAGAGAGGATGGCAATTTGACAGGGAATCAGCGAGATGGGATGTTTATGTAACTGTCCCAAGACAACGGAGCCTGACTTGTAGCGGTCCATGAAGGTGTACGGTTAAAATGATCAAATATGAACTCATTCACTCCCAAAGACGTTTTTAAACGTCTTTTCAGACTTGGTCCAGAATTGGCTGGTACTGAATGAGTTAAGATGTCAAAGTAACATGAATTTAAGGATCGGTAAATAGTTATGCAAGAAACGTTCAGAGAGAGCATTTCATCCAAATCGCACTGTCGTGAGTCATTCAAATGCAGCGTTGCTATTTCGTGGCTGACCTGTATCGGAGCTGCAGAACTCGGGCGAAAATGAAATGTCATCAACTGCAACGTGACCACTTCTTGGGCTGTTGAAGGCCACCTCGAAAATCACCTGAAGGGTAGCACTCACGCCCATGCACACACACACACGCACACACAAACATGGCAAATAAGATAAGGAAAACCCTGCACTGGTCGCCAATCAATCACAAAGCCCAATGAGATTGGTGAAAAAAAAATCGGCCTGACCTGCAAAGAGTACGGCGCTTTCAGGTCCACCTGCACGGGTGTCCACTCTCCGTGCGCCCACTCCAGTCAGTGGAGGTCTCTGGCTCCGCCCTCCACAGCTCCTGGTACTGACCCAGTCGATCGCGGGTGTAAACGGAGAAGAGGTTCCCACCTCGGTCGCTGCGCTGATAGTGAAACGTCAGGCAGCCAGACGTGGGCACGGTGGTCATGGGAGACAGCAATTTGGCCACTTCTTTGAAGGTTTTGGCGTAGATGGAGTCCACGTACATAAAGTGACCTAAGAAGCGAGTTGTGGAGTGTTAGGAAACGGGTGGCAGGACTCAACTGGACACGTAAACCACCCAAGATTTGAACCAAAGCCTTTTTCGAACTAGGGAATGGTTATCTACTGCATCGTACATCTGTAAAATTGTGCTTTGTCCTCTAATTTGATCCAGATTGGAATGTTTATGGTGACATTTATCATCAACAACAGAGGGGGCCCAAAGTGAATTTAGCGTCTGCAGAAATGGAACGGGGGTCCCGAGGCCTTTCGGGTTTTGCGTACCGAAACACTTTGGTCACACCGCCACACATTAATGGTGACGAATGTCCAAAAAGTAGAACAGAAGTGATCACAAAATGAAAAAAGATGTTTACTTAATTTTGATATTTAATTCTTCGGCAGACTGAATGAGAAGAATATTCAGGGCCGGTGGAGCCGCTTGACTTTCTTTTTCATCAGTCATCGGAGCTTGAATGAGACACAAAGTGACAGCCGGCTGTTGTGATTTCAGCACCGCGCCACAGGTTAGTGAGCTCAGAAAGAAATGATTTCATGGAAACATTTGCCGATACCCTCCTGCAACGCGCTCACGCTCTCCAAGGGGTACGCAGAGCCCCGGTTGGGAAACGCCGGCCTCCAGCACAATCGGGAATATTATATTATATTAAAGCTGGCATTGTTTGCGTTACATATTTGGAAAAAACTGCTGTCATTTTCCACTTGCCCTGAACTCGACATCCTCAGCTGACAACATTGAGTTGAGTACATTCAGAGTTGGCAGTTGTTGGCCAAGAAGCAAACCAAATCATGTGAGTCAGGTCCTAAAACACTTTTAACAGGCTGCCAGGCCGAGGACAACTCAGATTGACTGCGCATGTTTTATTTTATTTTTTTTTTTGCGAAATGACCCTGAAAAGAAAAGTGAAATATTTCTTAGACACTTGCAGCTAACGTGGTTCATTATAGCAACAGGATGATGTCAAGCGACACTTTCAGAATGATTTTGATGTGCGGTAAAGTGACTTTCGTTGCCCTATGGCTCCAGATTAGCCATGGTTGTCTGTCTCATTCGCCCCTGCGATTGGCTGCCGACCAGTCCGGGGTGCTGTCCGTCTTTTACCCTTAGCTGCTAATTGTGTTCTTCCAGCGCAGCGCCTAAACAGATTGAAACGCTGTTGAGCGACATATTGCAGCTGTGTAATGAATCACTATCAATTTTTTAAAAAATTGTTGTTGTGTGTGGGATTTTCAACATTGCCACTGGAAGAACAAACTGGAGTCTAAAAAAAAAAAAAAAAAAAAAGAAAGCCCACTCCAGACAGTAAAAAGAGAGAGCGCCGTTTTCCGACGCCGTAGCCAACGTTGCTCCATCACGTTTTCCAGAGAAATAACTTTGGTCTCACCAAATAATGAAAAACTGGGACCACTCGCCATAGTACAGTTCAATCTAAAAGCATGACAGCAGCAGAAGTGTTTATTCCAAATCCGTGTCGGCTGTATATAAAGAGAAAATCATTCAAACGCTGTCGTTGCCAAAATACTAACAAACTCTCGGAAAGTTGGTATGAAGAAGAAGAAACAAAATAATGGCACATTTTTATAAGTTTAAAGAGCACAATTTCTCACCGACCTGTCCTGTTGTCGTGCGTGTGATCGTCTGGCAGGTTGTTGTGGAGCAGCTGGCCCCCGCCGCCGCCACCTCCCACAAACCAGTTGACATTGGCATTCCACTGGTTATTGTACCCGCACAGGTGAGACTCCTCAAAGTCGCAATCTACGTGCACCAGAGTGAGAGGGGGGGTGGATAATGGGAAGTGCGTCTTTGTCTGCAAACTCTTTCTGACCATCTTTTTCCACCGCTATGCTGCGCAGCGGACGACCGCATTAAAGTCTCGTATGTTTTCCCACCCAGAAAAATTGTCAATGAGCACCAGCTGAGCGCTGAGCGGAACCATATGGAGAAGACTACATGACACCTGTCATACAGATTAGGCTCAAAGTCTGAAGGCCAAGTGTGCTGGGCGGGTCCGAATGTGCAACACGCGGATGGGAATTATTGATATGACGCCTCGAATCCAGTTGGATCGATGGACTGAATGCATGTGCGAGTGAAGGAGTGACATCACCAACCCAGGCAGTATCCGGGACTAATGTGGATCTGAAAAATGGCTACGCTGCTCCCAGACGTCCGCCCAGGTATTCCTTCGATAACGATCTGATAGACAACACACGCCAAGTCACCGTCAATATGACGTACCGTGGGGGTGTCGTCGCCATACAAAAGCATGACAGCGCAGATGGCGGCTTCATTGAATGGCACACTCGCGATGATGCAGAGGGACTTTATATTTTACCCGAGCGGTCTCGGTGCTGTTGGACAGGTCCACGCTTGCAATGACCCAGCTGTCTGACGGCGTTTGGCTGCTCCACAGCGGCCTGTCAAAGCTCCGCCCCTCTGTGCGCTGCGAGACTTGCAGGCTTCCCGTGCCACTGATCTGGTAGACCAACCTCAGGCAACTCCACTCATTCTGTTCCAGAATCGGACTCAACAAGACGCCCGTGGTATCCGCGCGTATCTCTGAGTCGTCGTCGTCGTTCAAAGGAGCATCCACGGCGATGAAATGGCCTGCAGTGTAGGAGAAAATAAGGGGAATGTGGAGATTTTTTTACATTTTAGGGCTGCGACATACTCCCCAAAAACCTGGGACGGCGTGGTCATGTTTTACCACCGTGTAGGTGGAATTATTTCCCATTTAGTGTGCAGCTTCAGCTTTTTGACAGTTCAGAATTTCAGTTGCCATACTTTACGCTTGATGCTGCACCATACATTTTCAATGGGAGACAGGTCTGGACTGCAGGCAGGCCAGTCTAGTACCTGCATTATTTTCCTGTGAAGACACGCTCCCGTAACACGCGCAGAATGCGCTTCCGCATTCCCTTGGTGAAATAACCTCTTTTCCCTTGCCTGGGTGATATGAAATCCGCAATTTCCCCCAAAAATTTGAAAGGTGGACTCGTCAGACCACAGAACACTTTTGCACTTTGCATCAGTCCATTTTAGATGAGCTCGGGCCCATGGAAGCCGGCGGCGTGTCTGCGTGTGCGTTGTTGACAGAAATGCCTTTTGTTTTGCACGGTCCAGTTTGAAGTAGCGCCGTCGGATGTTGCGCCCAACTCTGGCCAAAGTTGTAAAATCTTAACTGTCATGCCATTGCATCAAGAATAACAATTTGCATGCTTACTCTTCACTTTTTACTGGACTGAATGAGAATATGAGCGAGATCAACAATAAATATATAGTTTCCGTTGCACAGTAAATGACGTCATCCTCATTCATCCGCGAGCTTTGATCACTGGAAATAAACAGAGATGTCACGATTTGATTGCTCACAGCTCTCTTCTCTTGTACGTCGACTGCAGAGCTGACCCATTGAAAATGCTCAAATGTGCTCTTGCACAGAGTCCAGATGTCGGAGGATGTTGGAGTCAATGGAGACCAGATGTGCTTCCTCTCACCAGCATTAAAAGTGGGAGCCATCTCCATTGAAAAGGCATGCAATCCGTTTTATGTATTTATTTTTGGGGGGGGGGTCATTTGGCGTCAACTTCCAAGAATGACAAATCAGAGTGCCGAGGATACGTATAAAACAGCCTAATTACCATCGTTGTGTCGGGTCCAGCTGCTAAAGTCTGCATCTGACATGTAACCGCAGGTGTTGGCGTCAAAGTTGCAGGAGCCGGGCAACAACTGCTTGTGCGCTTGGACGGCGGCTTGAGGGGAGACGGGAGCAAAGTGAGGAAAACGGTGAACGGCAAGTATGAATCACAGAAATTGGCATTAAAAAAAAAAAGGAAAGAAAAAAAAGGCATAAGCTCATGCACCAACAATGGCACCATCATTGAAAAGTACTCACCAGCAAGAACCAAAAGGTAGACTGGAAGCATTGCAATCTTCTGATAAGAAAAGCAAAACAAATTTAAAAAAAACAAAGGAAGAAAAACGTATCCTCTTTGCAGTCTGTCGTCGGAGTGTCTCTGCAGCTCACAGACTGGCAGCGCACTGTTGGCTGTCCTGAATGTGAAAGAGGGTGTGTGAAGCCGAGAGGAGAGGAGGGGGGGGGGGGGTCGAGGGTGCTGGGGGTGGAGAGAGAGAGAGAGAGAGAGAGAGTGAATGGATGGATGGAAACAAATGATGGAGGACGCAGGGGAAGGTTGTGAGGATGGCAAGAAAAAGGGCAGAGTAAGCCCGTGACATTGATTCATGCGAGTGCAACTTTCAGCCGATGCAGCAGAGTGGTCACCAACCTTTTTTTGTGTCACCGACCAGTTGAGACAAGTTTGGGTAACTTATCCACCATAAATTATGATTTTAATCACCACAGCCAGTTTGGTGCTTTTGTTGCCCCTCGAGGAAAAATCTGTTCTGCTGCCGGCAGTGCATCCATCTGTCCATTTGCGATGGCGCTGGTCCTCGAGGGGCGAGCTGATCCTGGAATTGTGGCCCACCAACAGCAGGACAACGCGACGACTCCATCCGACCCAAAACTGGTTTTGTAAGAAGACCTCAAATGAACGGCGGCACTAAAAAGCGTTCAGTTGAAAAGTAAAAGGCTGGCGCCTCGATGGAAATGAAAAAGGTCACGGAGTTGACTTTGGATTTTGATCCTAAATTGACTTGAAGCAGACGAAAGCCTTCCAATTTGATGACGCTTAAGAGTTGGTTTAGGCTTGACCTAAATCCCGTTTTAAGCTGCGATAGGCCTCGACTAAAAGAGATTATGCGAGATGCAGCCAGCTTCTCTCTCATCCTCGTCGATCCAATTTGTATTCAGAGCCACTTTGTCTCCCCCCCGCCCCCTAAAATCGAAGGTCCTGCCTTCAGAGATGCTGGCAACCATTGTGCTACATTTGCCATTATTATTCCAATTTTAGTTGATGTTGCTATTGCACATCCCAATACTGAGACGCAACCGTTTTATTTTTGGAGGTAGCTGTGCTTGCACTGCATCTGGATTTAACATGTAACATTTCAATGTAAAAAGGGGAAATGCTTCAATAAGTAAAAGCGCAAATCATTAAAAAAAACAAGAAAAAAAAGTGACTTTTTTGTCTTGGAAAAACAGGCCGCGGTTTGGCATCGGTTTCTGTCCTCGTACATGATTTCTTCGGTCGATTCCCACCCTCATTTAATTATCATTACACCAATTTGAATTCCAATTTCCAATAGATGCGGGGATGACTCATCCACCAATCGTCTGCAAAAGATCTGACAGTTCCTTTTTGGAGAACGTGATTCATTCCTTGCTGGTTCATAAAGACAAATGACTCACACTCATCATTTCAAAGAAAATTGCAGCCAGTCGGGTTAAGTGTACCCAAAGAGGAACATTTATCTTTTTTCTTTTAATTCTTCTGACAAATTAAAAAGAGTGCATTCCGAGAGAGGTGATCCAAACTGGTTTCACCTCTAACTCGCCTTGACAGCACAATGCCAGAAAATAACTTAAGACAGGCAGGCTGTGTAATTTTCACGACACGAGAGCTTCGTGTTTGCATGATGACACCGCAATGAAATGTTCAATGAGGGAGATTTACGACAAAGCGCGCCGGGGTCCAATCCTCTCGGAGCCTCCGCCCTTTTCTCTGGAAACACACAGCCAGTCGGCCGAAGCCCCATATTTTCTCCAATCTAATGAAAATACACATGAGACTTATCACGTTACATAATTTGATCAATACGGTGCGTTGAACCTTCTTTGGCCTCATGTGTGAGCGAATATGTTGATGCAAATTGACTTGGCTTGTATCTATTGGTAATGCTGCAAGCTCTCGTCGAGGACGTTCATGGCGTATGAAAATGTTTTTTTATGGTACTGTGCATGCATCAATGCCTCTTTCAGCGCTTTGGTTTGTTGTTGTGATATGTCAGCGCGGCCGCCCTATCTGATGTGACAGATAAACTCGCACAAATAAATAGACTGAGCTCCATAAGGCACCCATGAAATGCACAAAGTCAAGGCCTCCAATTAACAAACCAATATACAGTGATCCCTCGCTACTTTATGGTTCGTTTATTGCGGGTTCAGTGCATTGCGGATGTTTTCAAACATAACAAATAAATAAATAAATAAATAAATAAACATGGAGTACAGTACTGTATATGTTGCTCTATGTGACTCGCTGTTGTTTTGCAGCTTCTCGCAGACCGTTTGCGGACTTTAATTTCTAATTTTTTTTTTTACCTGTTTATGTTAATTGGACGCTACTTCGCGGATTTTCGTTCATCGCGGGTGGTTTTGGTCCCCAATAACCGCGATAAACGAGGGATTACTGTATGCCACCGTATTTTAAAAACCATTTTTTAAATTGGCTTCCCCTTTAAGTTGGAATTTTCTTTTTCTTTCACAAGAGACTTTTTAACACATGTATCTGCACTTCTAATCACCCGACTTGACTTTAAGATACTTGGACTTAAGTGTGAGTGGTTGTGCCAGCCATGCAGCAAGGCCAATTTCGCGGCCGGAGCGCAGGTTCGAGCGCCCCACTGTCAACCTGCGGTGACATTGAGGAGGTGTTCACCTGACACACGACTAGATCAGATCTTCCACTGCAGGCCGCTGTTGATGAAGATGAAGCCCTTTGAGGGTGCATCGTGCATGTAAACTTCCATGATGACGATGATAATGATGACGTGGGCGTCGATGACGACAAAGCCATCCTCTCGGTCGGCCTCTCCCGACCGCAACGAAGCATGTCAGCATCCGCAGCGCTTGTAAAAGGCGCTTTGTGCATCCCTAATCCGCTGTGATGTCACCGCGCAGGGGGAGGGGCTTCGCTCTCCGCGTTAGCGCGACAACTTGTCGTCGTCTGGACGGACGAACCGAACCGCGGCGAGCTGACAGAGCGAGCGGGCACCGGCTGGGAGGAGCCGGCAGGGATGCAGACGGCCGGAGCCGGACCTCTCCTCCGCTGACACGCAGGTAACGCGATGACCGAGCGCGTTTTCTGTTGCGCGTGTGAATGTTGATGCGAGGCCTTGTTTTTACGACACCTGCCCCGGATGGAAGCGTCTGGAGGCGCATCGAGACAGGTGACAGATTGTTCCTCCCTTACATAATATTTGAATGCGCCGTTTCACCGAGATGAATGATGCTTCGTGCGTCGGGGAACAACCCCCTCCTGTTATTTTGCAGCGCGTCTCATGACACGACATTATTATGTTTGAGAGACGCTGTCTTGTTTCTTTTTTTTATTTTTTTTATGGCCAGCTGCTCCTTCGTTCCCATCGTGCTGCCAAATAAATGGCTTTAGGTGAGCCCCGCTCACGTCAGAGAATCCTCAAGGCAACGGCAATGGATTCGGGCATTCGACAGGTTGACATCTTCCATTCCGTGTCTTTCGTGGATTTTGGAGCTATGGAGTAGCTATTGTGGAAATGCGGTGCACGAAACATGACTCTGCGTGTGTGTTCTTGTGTGTTTGTGTGTGTGTGTGTGTGCGTGTGAGAGAGAGAGAGAGGGAGAGGGAGGGTAGGACGAGGAATGATGCACTCAATTATTAAAAGGTAAAGATAAAGATATCCACATGAGTGAGCATACAGCAAATTAAAACTCATCCATGACTGACTAGAAATACTATACTAAGTAGACCTATGTGTGTGTATGTGTGACGGACACACACATACATATATTCATTCAGACCCTCTGTTGGACCACCTGCAATCATAATGAGAATTGGTGGTTTGGAAAATGGAATGGATAGCTATTGGGCCAGCGACTGGACAGTGCAGTTGTGGCTGGCGATTCTGTCTTGGCGTTCTAAGATTCAGGATTCAATCCTCTTGCTGTGTTTTCTATGGGCTGAGATTTGTGCCACTGGAAGCAGAATTTGAATAATTTATATTTGCATTGGAATTGCGTTCATTCATTCATCTTCCGAACCGCTTGATCCTCACTAGGGTCGCGGGGGGTGCTGCAGCCTATCCCAGCTGTCTCCGGGCAGTAGGCGGGGGACACCCTGAATCGGTTGCCAGCCAATCCCAGTGGAATTGCGTTGAAAAACTGAATTTGAATGACATAAGTTGAATTTGTGTTGCTTCATTGGAATTGGTGCATTGAAAAACGGACTCTGCATTCTCCAATTGCAATTTGAATGCATCATAGTTTGGAATTGAAGCCCGACTATTTCATTCCGGCTTTGGGTGCAACTTCCGATGATCTGGGTCATTGCACAATCAGACAAGGCAGATATCACTTGCGTAATACTTGATGTCTTTTTGTGCATCCACTTTTTTCTTGCTATTGCACAACAAACACACGGTTAGTGCCGCGCCAGTCATTTGAAAATTCTGAATGTCAAATTGTGCCTTCCTTCGCCTCAGTTCAGGACTTACCGATAGGCACTAATGAGGGGTGAGGCAACTTTGATGCTCGCCAGGACCCTACCCCGAGGATCAGACTGTAACCAGCCGCTGACTGCAATCACAATTTGTTTTTTTTAAACTCTGTAAATTACCAAGCAGAGATATATTTTGCGCTCCCGTTAACTGTATCAGTACTGTATGAAGGACTTAAACATGAGGTTAGGAATTCCAATTTCAGCCTTTTCTCGAATTTCACTTCAGATCGCCTTGTCTTGAGCGCTTGTCTGAGCCTTTGTCAGACAAGCGCTCATGATTTAATTGAGTCCACATTTCTGTCACTTATTTGCTTGTTGGGGGGGCGGGGTGGAGTGACATGAAAGCCGACTTGTGTCTCCAAACGTAAATATGATCCTGTTATCGACACTGTGTGTGTGACAGCTAACTCCAGGTCCTTTCTATGCCCAAATAGCACGTGCGCCGTTGTCAGTGGGTGTTTGTCAGGACCGGATTAGTGAGTTAATGGGTAAGCAAATCCCCAACCCTGCGGCTTTCACTGCGCCCTGACAGATGGAAGTCTAGCACTCTGCTCAAGGCCCCGCAGATGTACCGCCGCTCAGCTGGGCCATCTGCGGCTGGGCCAAGCCCGCCTTGCTGAGCGTCTCTCCAAGGTGCTTGGCGTCTACCCACGCAAACCCGGTGCAGAGAGGATCAACCGGCAGCTTCTCAGTCCACCCTGCCAGTTGGGGTTTGCGGTCAGATTAGAAGATGTCAACTTTGGGGACTTGATTAACCTTCGGCCCGGGTTTGTGGTGTTAGCGAGTTATTAGTCTGCACATTTTGTCCTTTTTTTACATAGTAAATTCCGTTTTGAATGTACAGTACCGTCCTCTCTCCGCAAAATAGGCAGCACAGGCTACCACAGGAAATAATTGATGGATACCCTGATAGCCTCATCATATTTAATCAGCATCACAACTGGCCCTGTAACTCACAGGACACTTATTAGTCAGATCACCGGCCTACCCATCGCCCTGCGTCAGTTCTCATCCAGCCTCAGCAAAATATCCCTTTTTTTTTTTGTCTTCCCACCCTGACTCCTCTTTGACCTTTGGTCTCCTTTCGTTCTGCCAGCTGCTCAGTGACTGGTTGAAAGTGGATGAAAGTGCACCCGCCGCCCAAACCAGTCCCGGGGGATTTATTTGTCTTGATATTAGTCGGGCATGATTGATATGATTGATCTAAGCTGGCAGCAAAGAAAAATGTCTCTTACTTACTAAATGGCATTGCAGGATTGTTGGACTATATTTTTATGTATTTATTTATTTGTAACAGTCACTTTCCAACCTTTCCGAGGATTTGTGTGATCATTTGTTGATATTGTTTTTGGTCTCTGTGTCCGAAGTGTTTCCACGTAGGTGGAAGGACTAAGAATTGGAGTCACATTACCCCAGTAAAATGAGCCACAAATACCCAGAAGAGGGGAGCGGGGACGTGGAGGAGGAAAGCCCTGGTGCCTCCGCTTCACAGAGGGCGAGGCAGAATAATGGGTCGGTGCCTGGAGAACCTCCTGTCCGTCGACCCTGGAGGCCATGTCAGATGCTCAGTCAAGATGGAGAGTTGAATCCAGATCATCATCATCACCACCACCATCTTCAACCTCCTTATCATCATCACCCACCTGCAGGCCGTGGTGGTCCACAACGGCAACGCCGGCGTCCACCGTCCATTCAAGGCCAAAGTCAGACCAATTTTTCTGGCCCAAACGCAGAGGATGCTCTCTCTCGCGAAAGTCAAAACACGGAACCCCGTCCTGTCCAGCAGCTTCGGCCCGCTGTCACGCGTTACCGCCGTTGCGGTGACCCGAATCCGAGGCTCAAAGGTCAAAGACAGAGGCCACCGGTCAAGGAGATGCAGGAATCCTTAGCGGTTTCAGACCACCGAGAAGGTCAGACAGAAATGACAGTGCAGCAAAACACGACAGATGGTCTTTCAAAGGAGCAATCACAGGACAGAGGATCTCAACACCAGACTCCTGTTGCTGTGGTCACCCCAACTCACCTCTCACCAGGACCAATACGCCTTGACTTCAAACCAGACCTCCAAGAAAGTGCTGCGGTCTGTGGGAAAGAAGTTAAGGAGAATGAGGAAGCAGGACCTGCGGAGAATGCTGCAGATCAGCGCCCCAGCACAGATCTCTCTCGCTGCACCTACGACAACCTACAGGCAGTTCAAGATGGAAGAGAGCTATGTGTCGACAAGGCGGTGGAAAATCAGGAGGACGAGATGGAGGGGGAAGTTGTCGATGTTGAAGCTCAGGGGAGTGAAATCACTGATCTCTGCTCAGACACAGAAAGTGCCGCCTCACTCAGTAACGACGGACCTCTCCACAGCCCACCGCCGCTCCAGTCCCCAACTCCGCCATCATCTCCTGATGCACTGCTTTTCCCGCAGCTGGACCACTTCGCCGAGGAAGCCAGCATGAGCCCTTTGCCCGACAATGACGCTCTGCCTGAAGATGACGACGAGTGCTCTGAATCGCCCCTGGAATACTACCCCAAAACCTATGCAGACTTTTATACAGAGTCCCACCAAAAGTCTTACGTGGAGACAGTTGAAAATTCAGAGACAAAATCTCATCCCAAATCTTTTCCGGAACCCCTGAAGACCTCCTATTCTGAAGCACGCCGAGAACCTCGCATGCAGTCCCGTCAGAAGTCTGAGCCATACGAGGCCCAGCAGGGGTCCCACCGTGAGCCATTTACCAGCCATAGACAGGAGAATGTCCAAAAATCCTCCCCGATCAAGGGCTCCCATCATGCACCAAGGCGGGGCAAAGACCGAGGTTCCCGTCCCTCCCAAGTGGACAGCTCTGTCGGCTGCCGGCTGCACCACTATGACGGTCAATCTGACGGAGAGGGGGGCAGTGCTACACAAAGCCCCATTCAGAAAAGCTTGAGGCCAGCAGATACACCGACGAAACATCCGTCGTCTTCGCTGGGCAGCGCGAGAGAGACCAAAGATGAGGTTGGCGTCTCAGCCGAAGAAGGTACAAAGGTCCCGGGAGACGCCATCAGCCTAGTAATAAAAGACATTCGGGAGGCCATTGAGGAGGTTAAGACCAAGACGATACGGTCCCCCTACACACCTGACCAGCCCGTGGAACCCATTTGGGTAATGAGACAGGAGATTAGCCCGACAGAGGAAGTCGACCCACTGCAGATGATGCCAGGCCATGTAAGTTTAACCCCACATTTCTACAACACATTTGCTTCGTCATTCACCATGGCCTTTGATTCAATCAAGGGAGTGTTTATTCGGACGTACACGTTTGATTTCTTCCTTTCATTTCCTTCCACATTGTTCTCCTTCGTCCCTCTCCCAGTCAGTGTCCAGGTCTCCATCCCAGCATGCCTCAGTGTCAGATCAGGAGTCTGGCAGTCCGCTGAATGTCAAGTCCTCCAGAGCAGGCCACTCCCAACAATATCGCGAGCATCAGCCCCAAGGCCGCCAGTCGCATCAGAGAGAATGCGTGCAGCCTAATCAACCACAGCAACAGCAACATCACCAACAGAATCAACAGCATCCAGCTCAGCAGCCACGACAACAGGTTCAGCAGCCGCCTGGACAAGAGGTGACGTCAGTAAATCATTCAAAGGCAAAAAGGTCCTCACACGTGAAATATGTCAGTTCCTGATGTAAGATTTTCGTGCTTTTTTTGTATAGATTCGCAGATCTCTTCCTCAATTTCCCACATTTGTGGATGGTGAGTATATTTAAGTATATTTAATAATATTTAAGGTAATATGACCAAGTTCATTATTTATCAAACTGGTAGCTCTTCACATTAATTAAAACCCAGGAAATAGCTCTCAGTTTCCAAAAGGTCGGTGCAAGGTGATCTCCAACTGCCCAATTGTCACATGGGCGGCCGATGACATGACCCGCAAGGGGAGATCTTGCAGTTTATAACTGCACTTTGCGTTCGCCAATCTCATGCCCAGGCGTGTCTATGTCTGTTTCCGCAATGTCAAGCACGGCATGCGCTCCGACCACCCTGATTTGAATGCAAATGAGGTATGCCACTATGACTCGGCTACGTTCCATCCCACAATGGCGCGCAATGCCGCAATCGTCCCGTTATGGCCAATTCCACCTATGCAAAGTTTAGGAAAATACCAAAAGAAAACTTCCCTCACGGGCACGGATAGAGTGCGCCCTGTGCTAGACCTGTGCTGGGCACAAAATTACGTCCCGTGAGTTCAAATGCCCCGTTACTTTTGTCCATTTAGTTTCAAGTATAAATGCATTTTTTGTGCCTAATGAGTACATTTCACATGCGTAGTCCCGGGACCATGTGACCCTGATGACCTTATTGACGGCATCATCTTTGCCGCAACTTACTTGGGATACACGCACCTGCTGTCAGAGAGGACACCCACAAAGAGCGCCCGCATGCAACAGGCACAAGAAGCCATGAACAGAGTGCGGGTAAGGACACTGAATGGCTGTGATGATTCATTTGTTTTGTACAGTGGGACATTGAGCTTTTGCAGCAGCACCCCCCTGCCTCTTAGAAAAAAATGTTACTATCGATTCATGAGTTATGCTTTGTCTCTCTGCAGGCAGCTCAGAAGCAGGCAAAGAACAAGAAGAAAGTAAGTTATCTCTCATCTCATCATTTTTTTTCTCGTATTGATTTGAATGGAAGTCTTGGTTGGAACGTTAGTCTTATGAAAGGTAAACATCAGCTCATATGTGACTCAACCAATCGGAAGTCGCACGGCCATGTTTTGAGCTGGAGCCCAGAAAAGGATTGACTCTATTCTCAGGCAACATCATTCCCAATCTTTAAATGGGCATATTTTCACCAAATAGGACCCAATTTCCTCAGTCCACACATCACTTCGAAAGCATTTTTAATGGCCTTTCCTTTCAGAAAATGTATATACTGTATCTCACCTTCTTAACCCTTGTGCAGTAATACAGTTTGTCACGTTCTCAGTATTTGTCCCAAATTGGGTTGCGCTTTGAGGTGTGACAACTTTTTTCACTTTTGAATTTTTTTTCACTTTCAACTTTCAAAATGTTCAGTGGCATCAGGCCAAGACATACATATCATTATTTATTTATTTATTTATATTTGGCGCCCTCTATGAGCCGCAGCAGCAGGAGTGTGTCAATCACACAGTCACTATGCTGCATATGTAAATAAAAAACCCACCCAGTCCAAATCTTGCATATGACATAAATAGAGCCTTGAATATGTCACCAAACCGCAGGAACAGAATTGTATTTCATGCCTGTTTTTTTCTGTAATGGCCATTTTTTAAAAATGTGACATCAAACATATTTGTCCCAAATTGGGTTGCGCTTTGAGGTGTGACAGCTTTTTTCACTTTTGAATTTTTTTTCACTTTCAACTTTCAAAATGTTCAGTGGCATCAGGCCAAGACATACATATCATTATTTGTTTATTTATTTATATTTGGCGCCCTCTATGAGCCGCAGCAGCAGGAGTGTGTCAATCACACAGTCACTATGCTGCATATGTAAATAAAAAACCCACCCAGTCCAAATCTTGCATATGACATAAATAGAGCCTTGAATATGTCACCAAACCGCAGGAACAGAATTGTATTTCATGCCTGTTTTTTTCTGTAATGGCCATTTTTTAAAAAATGTGACATCAAACATATTTGTCCCAAATTGGGTTGCGCTTTGAGGTGTGACAACTCTTTTCACTTTTGAATTTTTTTTCACTTTCAACTTTCAAAATGTTCAGTGGCATCAGGCCAAGACATACATATAATTATTTATTTATTTATTTATATTTGGCGCCCTGTATGAGCATAGCAGCAGGAGTGTGTCAATCACATAGTCACTATGCTGCATATGTAAATAAAAACCCACCCAGTCCAAATCTTGCATATGACATAAATAGAGCCTTGAATATGTCACCAAACCGCAGGAACAGAATTGTATTTCATGCCTGTTTTTTCTCTAATGGCCATTTCAAAAAATGTGACATCAAACATATTTGTCCCAAATTGGGTTGCGCTTTGAGGTGTGACAACTTTTTCACTTTTGAATTTTTTCACTTTCAAAATGTTCAGTGGCATTAGATCTAGCCATACATATATAGTTTGCATTACTTTTTTCTTGAATAACAAAATGAGTATTGGGTTATGACTCTATATAAGTAACTCTAACTCTATGTGTCCAATATTGTGTATAGCGTTTATATAGATATCAGAGTGAAAAAATGTTGTACATGGTAATTAGAACCTTGAAAAAGTATAAAAGTCACAAAAACTATGAAAAATGTTGAAGTAACATACATTATAACAAACAAACAAAACAACCAGCAACTAATATGCAAACTTGATAACAAAAACGAAAAACAAACACAAAACTTTTTTTTTTTTTACAATCAGAACAAATGGTTGTAGTGTGTTTGTGGCGGATTGGCCTTTCCACATCTGCCACAATAATTCGAAGCACGAAGTGGTTTTTCGCAAAAGCTATCCGTATTGCTTTCTTTTTCTCGCATGTCCTCTTCCTGCAGCTGCTGCACCGGGCTGCTGTGCAGCTGCAGTTGCAGTGTTGGTGTGTTTACGTGCATAAACAAATGTAAAACTCATTCATTCATTCATCTTCCGAACCGCTCGATAAATGTAAAACTCGATTCTCAAAAAATAACACTTGATTTTCAAAACAACGTCCAGCCAGTAACTATCGTTACGCGTTGAGTTTTCGCGTGCTGCACCCTCAAACAAGCCAATCATGCCAATCAATCAGGGCACTGGGCATGCCCGTGCACAAATGCACATTGTGAGTGCGCGATCTACTGGCGTGAAGACGAGAAAAAAGACTGATGAGCCCATCATTTCAAATGGCCGTAAGTACACTCCTAAAACGTGGCTGTTTCGCCTGTGCTGAGCGCGTTCACGTGAACGCGCGTAGCCGCGCGTCACGTTCATTACGAGCCCACACGGCCGGGACGTGCATTGCATAACAGTTTGACCAATTCAAAAGTCGATTTTCAAAAAATAACACCTGATTTTCCAAAAAACACCCAGCTAGCAATGCTCTACAAACTGCATTACATTGTTTTGCGCGTGCGCGCGAGCGTGCACGTGCAAACCAATGTAATTTATGTGCAACATACGCGGGTGGGACATCTTAAGAGGTGACACCAGGAAGTTGAGTCTGTCTGGGTGACGTCTCTGCAAGAGACGCGCACGACCTCACATTCAAATGTGCACAAAATGGCGGAAAAATACTGCTTGATGTCTTTGCTCAGTACTGTTCTATGTGACGTGCACAAACGATCATATCCACACACATAGATGCAAATAGACCTCTCGCAACAAACTACACCGTTTATTCGAATGAAAATGACGAACTGGAAGTACTCTCAATGACGTAAAGAGTCGGCACGAAAATGATATCTTAGGCTAAAGCGCCATCTCGTGGAGAGTGAGGTAAAAACTCACTACCACAATTCTCAAGCTTTGATAGTACTGGTGAGCCGCCGGTGATGTGATTTGTGCAGAAATTGAGAAAATGCACGATAAAACACCAGTTTTACAGTCTATTGGAAATTTGAATTTATAATGGGCGTCAATATGCCAAATTTGGGATTTCTACTATCAAGGTATTCCAAATTTGTTACAATGTCATATATACCAACTGCAATGTTCAAAAATGTCCAGCTTGCTGTCATTTTGAACTTTGACCCCTTTTGACATCCTATGGAAATTTCAGCTTCGTGGGGTTATTTTTCACACTCTGGCTGTGTGTACAACTGTCTGACTGTCCAAAATGTCCAAATTTGGGACAGATACTGCACAAGGGTTAAAT